>LNAC01000061.1:1815571-1826219 GCA_002007465.1 Ailurus styani | reverse complement strand
AGCTCAGGGGGGGGGGTGGGGGGGGCACTCTAACAGCAGGGGCCTTGCAGGACACTTCTTGTGTAAATCCCGTGAGGGCTTAACGTGCTACTCGGCTGTCAACGGCATGTCGGGACCTATTCCGGGCAGAATGTTCTCCGGCAGCTGGCGGCTTCCCGGGGGTCGGTGCTGTGAGCCTTCCCGTCCCAGCAGCTGGGAGACCGGGACGTCAAGCAAGAGAAGGTCGAATCCTTGTCTGTGTTTGCCTCTTCAGGCTAGGCACTGAGGACTGCGGAGACTCGCTCGAGTTTCTTCCCAAATTTTGTATATTTGACAAAGTTTATGCTTTTTTTTTTTTCACAAGCTTGCTGATGAACGCAGCCTTTCATGTTAGCTGTTAATTGAACTGCGGCTGTCTGACACCCCGGATAGCCTTCAGTAGAGCAGAGGTCCCTAGTTAGGTGCCAGGACCACGAAGGGTATGTAGGGGAAGCTCTATATATGAGCCTTTATATGAGGCTGGGCAGGCTAGAGGCCAGAAATCTAGGCGAGCCATGTGAAAGCTAGCAAATCCAAGTTTACCAAGGTCAGAGCAGGCAGAAAGAAGGTCAAGAATTCAGCATTAATAGAAAAGCCATTCAACAAGCCCTGGAGCGTTTACCTACCGTGTACCAGGAACAAAGTTTGACCGCAAGGATTCAGTATGAGTAAGAGATGGTTCAGTCTCCCAAGAAACTTAGTTTCCCAGTGGACATATTTGTCCCTGAGTCAGCTTTATTTCTTACAGCTTCACGTACAGGTTTTCATGGGTCTAACTAATCCACGTAATAGTGAGCTGTATTCCATTCTGTTACTATTGAGCAGTTGCCTAACCATTTCACTTTGTGCATTAGAGATGTTTCTTGTTTTCACTATGAAAAATAAGGCTGCTACGTATGTTGCACAAATTTCACTTTTCCCTACATGATTTTTCCTTCTCCTTTCTCTTTTGTAAAATGGAATGGGTAGATTAAATGTTTTAAAAGATTTTTACCCCCTGCTACACATTGGGAAGTTGCTCTTCAGAAATAATGCAGCCAACTGGTAGCATCAAGTGGTTACAGATCCTCCTCCAACCCCACCGTTAAAAAAAGCATCTTTTAGTTATTTGTGCCATTTTATGAGTTCTAATTTGCACCTCCTTAATTGCTACGAAACTGCACGTATCCCATGTGATTCGATTTAGTTTGTCAGGGTTTTCCTTGGGTATACATTTTTAATCTTCCTTGACTACCTATGGTGTGAAAGCAGAATATTTATATTTAAAATTCTTTACATATTTAGAGCAAAAAATACATGTTAAGCACTTTTCATCTTGTTTTTCATTTGATATTTTTTATTACATTGTTCTAACAGTGTTATTTAAATATGAACAGATCCAAACGATGATACACTTCAAGTTCTGATGTAAATATATCTCTTTGGCAGATACAGTAGTCCTTTTGCCCTACTAGCCTATTTCCTTCTACTTTTTTTTTTTTTAAAGATTTTATTTATTGGGATGCCTGGGTGGCTCAGTCGTTAAGCTTCTACCTTCAGCTCAGGTCATGATCCCAGGGTCCTGCAATGGAGTCCCACATCAGACTCCCTCCTCAGCAGGAAGCCTGCTTCTCCCTCTCTCACTCCCCCTGCTTGTGTTCCCTCTCACTGTGTCTCTCTCTGTCAAATAAATAAATAAAATCTTTATTAAAAAAAGATTTTATTTATTTGAGAGAGAGAGAGCACGAGCTCGGGTGGGGGCCAGAGGCAGAGGCAGGGGGAGAAGCAGACTCCCCGCCAAGCAGGAACCCAGGACCCCGAGATCATGACCTGAGCGGAAGGCAGGAGCTTAACTGAATGAGCCACCCAGGCACCCCTCCTTCTACTTCTTTTGATCTAATTTCATACCATACCACTCTCAGGTATCCCAACACTAATTCTTTTTTTTTTTTTTAAGATTTTACTTATTTATTTTTTAAAATATTTTATTTATTTATTTAAGATTTTATTTATTTATTGGAGGAGTGGAGTGAGAAGAGAGAGAGCTGAAACAGACTCCATGCTGAGCACAGAGCCCAATCTCATGACCCCAAGTTCACGACCTGAGTCGAAACCAAGAGTTGGATGCTTAACTGACTGAGCCACCCAGATGCCCCCCCAACTCCAATTCTTAAGTAGATATTTTCTTTTCTCTTATTTGCCTTGCATTACTAATTCTAGTTTGTCATATATTATGTTCTTATAATAGCTTTAATTAATGAAATCACCATACCATGACCCATTTATTTGATCACTGATCTTTAAAAAAGAACAACTTACATATGATTCAATAACCACTTAAAAAGTTTGGGGCAACTTCGGCTCAAGTCATGATCCCAGAGTCCTGGGATGGAGGCCCACATCGGGCTCCCTGCTCGGCGGGAAGCTTCTCCTTCTCCCACTCCCCCTACTGTGTTCCCTCTCTCTCTGTGTCTCTGTAAAAAAAAAAAAAAGATTTTGTCTGCTTCTATGTCTGGATTTGTTTCTACTATCAAGTTGTTCAATTAGTTAAATATCACTAGAAGATTTTTAACAAATACTAAAATTAAATTAAATATTAATACATTAATTCAGAAAGTATTATCATCTTTCTTACACTTGACTTTACCAGTCACAATTTTTTATATTTTCTTTTTTTTTTTTAAAGATTTTATTTATTTATTTCACAGAGGGAGAGAGATCACAAGGAGGCAGAGAGGCAAGCAGAGAGGGGGGGGGGAAGCAGGCTCCCCGCTGAGCAGGGAGCCCGATGCGGGCCTCGATCCCAGGACCCTGAGATCATGACCTGAGCCGAAAGCAGAGGCTTTAACCCACTGAGCCACTCAGGCGCCCATTTTTTATATTTTCTAGATGGAAGATATCATATTTCTCCTTGGCTTCAGTCCAATTATCCCGTCACGTAGGACAAGCTGTAGCTGGAATCCTTGACAAGAGGTTTTCCACGGAAATCTAGACACTGTCCTCTCCCTCCATGGACTTTCTCAGAAAAGAGAGGCCTCAGATGCCCTCAAGAGCATAAGCTGACTGATCACAAGATCCAGGTATCACTTACACAGGCAGGGGAGAGAATGGTGCTCAGCAGAACACGTGTCTACCCACCAATCCCAGCACTCAGTGGCTTTCTGCCAGCATGAGAATGGACAAGGCATCTGGGAGATCAGAGAGAAAACTCTGCTTTCAAATGTGACCTGGCATCTTGGAGGCTGGGGTGTCAGGGGACAGGGCTGTATAGAAATGAGAGTAGGGTATTGGGCTAGTCTTTATTATTTTTAGTAGAAACTTTTAAAGAGTCTTATATCTTTTACCAAGCTGGGAATAGAGAATGGGATCTGCTAAGGAGGAAAAGGCACAAGAAATAAAGAAGAAACACTTAGGGATTTGTTGATAGTGGTTAGTGTATAGACATAAAACTGTAAGTAATTAGAACATGCCTTTACTGTGTGTTCACATGGTAAATTTCAGCAGAAAGTAAAGAAGAATGCATTCTGAAAAAAAATTTTCTTGATCATGTAAGACCACGTATGAATTTCTGAATTTCATTCAAAGGTATTTAATAGACACATTTGCAATGATGAATTGCTTTCAAAAGGGCAAAATAAATGCAATATTTCTCTGCAATTCTTGCTCAGGGTAGCTTAGCTAATTCTTTATAAGCAGGTACCATTATAGTAAAGTGAACATGCACACCACGTACCTTCAGAAGTCATGAGAATTCCTTCAAAATGTTTCAACTACCGGTTCCTATTTTAGCTAATGCCAAGCAAAACTGTGAAACTACAAAATGTGTTTTTTTTTTAACCTATTGTTCATTCTAGAACCTTCTTACTTTTAGTGGTCAGCTCCCTTGGGTATGCATTTTCCTCCAACTTTTCCACATCAACATAGAAATGATCCGAACCACTAACACCTAATTTATTTATTCATTCATTCACTTTTTTCTTTTTCAAAATCTTTCAACAAGCATTATTGCATCCTCACTTTAGACACTGAAAACTTCAGAAGGTCCTGGTGATAGGAAAATCAGAAAGGTAAGATTGTTGTCCTAGAGACACTGACGAGGCAGGAACACACATACATTTGGTGTCTACGTGGCGGGTCCCGTGCAGTGGGCGATAGGGTCCAACCGGGGCTCTCATTGTCCTCCCAGCTGAATGACTTTCAAAGGGGTACTTCAGTCACAGTTTGTCTTTTTAACATTTTATGCATGCTTATGAAACAAAAAGTTTGTTTAGAAAGATTTTAGTCACTATTATTTAAAGGATGTGATTTCTGGTGGCAGAGGAGTCCCCGAATCACTAAAAAAAAAAAAAAGAAAAAAAAAAAAAGGTGGTCAGAGAGAGGGATTTCTTCTCCTGGAAGGCCCTGATCCCTGGAGAAAGAGACTCAGTGGTTGCTGGAGGCAGGGGAGCTAGGGCACTCTCCAGCCCCAACTAATACACATAGACACCCCACCCCTTGCTAAAGAGAGTTCTGTAACTTCTCTGCCATTCATAATCTTAGCATCCCCTCCTTACTTCATCCAAGACTCCAAAAAAGCATATTTGGTATTTTATTGCACAATTAAGCTTAATTTTATAGGTAGTAATAACGCCTCCGACTCTAACTATCTACCTTCCACGTTGACACTTCTGGTTTCTGACTTGCATTCTCTGTGAACAAAGCCATTACTCACCTGGAGTTGACTTGATTGATTTTTAAGAACCTTTTGAACTGGCTTCCCTACTATTTAGTGTTTCATGTGACTTATCAATAATTTTTTTCTAAGTTTTATTTAAATAACCGCTACACCCAATGTGGGGCTTGAACTTACGACCCAAGATCAAGAGTCACCCACTCTTCCAACTGAGCCAGCCCAGCGCCCCCCCTACCCATCATTTTTAAAAAACACTTCAGTGAATTCTGTAAGTCTGTCTCTGACCTGTATACTAAAACACCACACTCACCCTTTTTATGATTCAGGGGCTCCTCTGTTTTCACTTTATCAACAGGATAATCCCTGTAACTATTAAAATCAGTGTCTAATAAATGTTATCGGTGAGACCATTTTTGCTCCTCTGTACTGTTGAGTAACAATACTTTGCTATTTTAATGCTTGAGGTTTTTTCCCTATATGCTTGCTTTTGTCCCGTGACCCTTTTCTCATGCAGTTAGATAGACATTCTGTGTCATTGTCTCAGGGAAAAAAAAAAAAATTCAGGGGCCCCTGGGTGGCTCAGTTGTTAAGTGTCTGCCTTCAGCTCAGGTCATGATCCCAGGGTCCTGGGATCAAGCCCCGCATGGGGTTCTCTGCTCAGCAGGAAGCCTGCTTCTCCCTCTCCCACTCCCCCTGCTTGTGTTCCTTCTCTTGCGGTGTGTCTCTCTCTGTCAAGTGGATGAATGGAATCTGAAAAAAAAAAAAAAGAAAAAAATGCGGAAAGCAGAGAAAATGAAAATTATTCTTGGCATTAGAATTTCCAAAAGAAAAGAAAGATTTCAAGCATAAACAGTAGATTTGGTAGAATACCTGAAGAAAAGCGAATTTTCCTGCCCACCCCATCCTTCCAAAGATTGCATCACCTTTTCCCAAACCTGGGGAGAAAGGAAGTATGTTAGGGAGAAAGCAAGGAGTGAGATGTCCGTGTGGGTCCTTGAGAAATAGGGGCGCTGTACTCTCTCCCAGCTCAGAGAGGCAGCAAGAAGCCAGGACATAAATGACTGGGGGATGTGTTAGTCCCCAAGTCAGAGACAGAGTTCATTCAAGTATAAAGGAACAGGAGAGCAAATTCCAGTACCAGGTTAGCCTGCCCCTGTGAATAGCCCCCATGAGTTTCTCCTGCCCCAGTGTGGCCCGGGAACAGCGGAATAGCATTTGGTATCCAAGGACAACCAAGTTAGCTGAAAACAAGCCAGACCTGGAGAGCCTCAGGTTTGGAAATGAGGGAAATGTCAAGAATGACCTTGATGGAGCAGTGACTGAAGACCAGGAGGGGATAGGACCTGGCAGCTGATGCCCGCATGGGTAGGTGAAAATCCAGACCATATGTGCCTCGCTTCCCATCTTCAGTACTATAGAAATCCCTGGGATTTATACCTAAATCACTCCCAGAGGGAAAGAGAAAAAGGGACCCAAATTGCTTTCACCATGTGGCAGAATGGAGTCTCTTAACAGAAATTAAGTTGCCTTGCACAGTTGAGTTTCTGGGCCAACATTTGTGATTGCTATAGTATTTTCTTAGTTTTAAAAGAAAATATACCAAAGACATATCATAATTTTAGTGTGCTCCATCAAGCACATTTATTATTTTAAGAAGGAGACACAGACTGAATTGACAGAGGGAGAGAGAGAGAGATGGGGGAGGGAGGAACTTCAGGGCTATAACTAGAGTTACAGAAAGCTATAGTTTTCACTATCATGCTCTATGAAACTCCATTTTACACATTTTTTTGGAGAGAGAGAGTGAAAAAGAGAGCCGGGGGGGGGGGTTGGGGAGGGCCAGACCAAAGGGAGACAGAGAATCCTAAGCAGGCTCTACCACCAGCACGGAGCCCCGTCTCCCTGAGATCATGATCTGAGCCAAAATCAAGAGTCAGACACTTAACCGACTGAGACCCCAGAACCCCTACCAAGGTTACACGTTTTTTAAATGACTAAACTCAATAAGTACAACAACTTAATCTTTTAGCATATAAGAGATACCATGATACCTTAAACATAATAGTTGTTCAGTAAATGCTGTTGAATCAGTAGGAAATAGTGTGCTTCAATTTCTAGTGCAATAGTTCTCAACTTTTTCCAATAATGGAGCACATGTAACCCACCATAGTTTTTGTGGAACAGTATGAAATACGGGTATACAGAAATTCATCATATAAAGTATATAAAGTAGGAGTAATTATACTAGCAGAAATATGACTGTACCAATTGTCTGCCATATAAAACCATAGCCATGTTAATGGTTGGCTTATCAGTTGCTCCTTAGAGCTCTGTCAAATTTTCCTTTGGATATTTTAGGGATTTATTTTTTTAAAGATTTATTTATTTATTTGACAGAGAGAGAGATCACAAGCAGGCAGAGAGGCAGGCTGAGAGAGAGAGGAGGAAGCAGGCTCCCTGCTGAGCAGGGAGCCCGATGCGGGCCTCCATCCCAGGACCCTGAGATCATGACCTGAGCTGAAGGCAGAGGCTTTAACTCACTGAGCCACAGGCGCCCTATTTTAGGGATTTAATCTTAAAGGAATACAAGATTCAAATTGTTATGGCTTCTTGGTAAATTTAACTTTTAATCTTAAGTTCTGGCCCACTTTGCCTGCAGTAATGCTTTTCCCTTAAAGTCTTTCCCCCCTGGTGTCATTTGGTCTGTATTCTCCTAGTTTATCTTTTATCTAATCCTTTATTTTTCTCCATTCTGTACGTTTTATGTATGTTCCCTGTAAACTTCCATATTTTCTTTTTTCTGTTTATCATGATCACTGATATGTTCCAAATTTTATGTTGAAATAATTACAGATTCAAAGGGAAGTTGCAAAGGAATTATTATACATATTTAAAATGTTTATTTCTGAAACTTTATTTTATGCTTTCTATTTGTCTTCTGAATGTTTTTGAAAGTCATCATTTCATGCCTTACTTTCCATGACTATTCTTTGTCAACCATTATATATTTTCTGAATTACTTATTCAGGTATTAATAACACCATAGTGGTTATTAATTATTTTGGGTGACTATAATACTGTCCAGTTTCAAGATTACCAAGTTTCCCTTCTTGGGACCATGAGGAGTTTAGTCACTGCTGCAGGAAACACTAATGTCCAATTAATGAGGTTGACACAACTGTTTAATAGGCATAGCTAGCCATGGAGAAGTTGTGCTCTGAAATAATTCTGAATTTCATAACATTATTCAATGTGACCACTAGAGGGAGATCATATGTAGCCATTCTAGGTCTGACTTTTATTAAAAACTTGTCAATAGTACATGAAACTAAGGGGGGGAATCTCCCTTCTTTTAAAAAGACATACAAAAGGGCACCTAGGTGGCTCAATCATTAAAAAGACATACAAATGAAGCCTCAAAATATTAAACAAAATCATTAAATCAAAGCAGTGACTGTCATATGGGAAAAGAAAGCAAGACCCACGTACGTGCCTGCGGCAAGAAATGCACTTTAAACATAAGACATAAATAGGTTAAAAGTAAAAAGATAGAAAAAGCTGTAACAGAAAGAATGTCTTCAGGGATGAAGAAGGTCATTTCATAAGGAGAAAGATGTTGGTTTCTCAATAGGACAAAACAATCCTCTATGTTTATTCATCTAAAAACAGAGCTTTAAGATACATGAAACAAAAATTGATAAAACTGCAAGAAGAAAGAGACAGATCGATCCACAATTACAGTTAGGGATTGCAATATCTTTGTGTTCATTTCCTAGGGCTGCTGTAACAAATTTGCACAAACTAGGCGGTTTAACACAGCAAAACTTTATTCTCTCACAGTTCTGGGAGCTAGAAATCCAATACCAAGATTTAGTAGAAAAGAGGTCAATGCACAAAAACGAATTGTATTTCTATATACTAGCATTAAACACTTGGAAATTCAATTAAGAAATAACATTTACGGGGCACCTGGGTGGCTCAGTGGTTAAGCGAGAGCCTCCTGATTTTGCTTAGGTAATGATCTCACGGTCCTGAGATCTAGCCCCAGGTCGGGCTCCCGGCTCAGAAGGGAGCCTGTTTGGGATTCTTTCCCTCTTCCTTTGCCCCTCCCCCTGCTCTCTCTCTCTCTCAATTAAATAAATAAAATACATTTTTTAAAATAACATTTACAGGGGCGCCTGGGTGGTTCAGTCCTTAAGTGTCTGCCTTTGGCTCAGGTCATGATCCTGGAATCGAGCCCTGCATTGGGTTCCCTGCTCAGTGGGAAGGCTGCTTCTCCCTCTCCCACTCCCCCTGCTTGTGTTTTCTCTCTGTGTGTGTGTGTCTCTCTGTCAAATAATAAATAAAATCTTTTTTTAAAGTTAAAAAAATAAATAACATTTACAATAACATCAAAAATATGAAATACTTAGGAATCAATTTGACAAAACAGACTCAGTGCAACTCTGATCAAAATCTCTGCAAGCTCTTTTGGGTGTAGAAATTGACAAACTGATTCTAAAAATGTTGTGGAAGGAAAGGACAGATGTTGGCGAGGATGCTGAGAAAGCGGAACCCTCCTACACTGCTGGCGGGAATGCAAGCTGGTGCTGCCACTCTGGGAAACAGTATGGAGGTTCCTCAAAAAGTTGAAAATAGAGCTACCATATGACCCAGCAATTGCCCTACTGGGTATTTACCCTAAAGATACAAATATAGTGATTGGAAGGGGCACATGCACCTGAATGTTTATAGCAGCAATGTTCACAATAGCCAAACTATGGAAAGAACCTAGATGCCCATCAACAGATGAATGGATAAAGAAAATGTGAGATATATATACACACACACACACACACACACACACACACACGCATACATACACAATGGAATACTATGCAGCCATCAAAAGAAACGAAATCTTGCCATTTGCAAAGATGTGAATGGAACTAGAGGGTATTATGCTAAGCAAAATAAGTCAATCAGAGAAAGACAATTATATGATCTCTCTGATATGGAGTTTGAGGGGAAGGGGGTTAGGGAGGGAAAAAATGAAACAAGATAGGATCGGGAAGGAGACAAACCATAAGACACTCTTAATCTCACGAAACAAACTGAGGGTTACTGGGGGGTGGGGGGAAGGGATAGGGTGGATGGGTGATGGACATTGGGGAAGGCATGTACTATGGTGAGTGCTGTGAATTGTGTAAGATCGATGATTCACAGACCTGTACCCCTGGTGCAAATAATACATTATATGTTGATTTAAAAAATATAAATAAAAATTAAAATGTTGTGGAAATGCAAAGACCGTGGAATGCTAATAGAATGTCCGGGTAAGGAGAAGATCTGTTTAACTATTCTAACCTTCCCGAGAAGCTGGGTAGAGAGGTACACAGAGCGAGTAGTATTTGTTTTGAGAAAACAGAGACAGCCAGGGAGATGGTAGAAAGGGTTTCTGAAGTAGGACCTGCTGCCTAACTCGGTCATTCCTGGCTGTTTTTCTGATTTATCCAGAGGGGGGAGGGATGATTTTGCTTAATAGAAGAGGAAAGAATGGAGCTACCTGCAGATGAACTCCTTTCTTGCAGTTACCTTCTCCTGCCGGGCCCATTCCTGGGGTTCAGAGGACCCCAACGTCTGTGCCCCCACCCGGGCCACCGACCCCGCGGCGCGACCAGACCCCGGGAGCGTCGGGGGGCAGCTCGGGCCCGGGGAGGCAGACACACCGGACAGTGCGCCCAGGGCCGGGTGCGCGCTCTCGGGCTCTGCCCTTGGCTTCGGGAGAAGCGCGGCGCGGGGGGCGCACGGCGCGCTGGGGCCGCGGCCGGTGGCAACCTCCAGCCGGCGGCGAGTGGGGCGCCCGTCGCGCAGCCCTGCGCCCCGCGCCTCCCCCCGGACGGAAACCAGGGACTCCGGGGCCAGCAGCCGAGGCCGCGCGACGAGGGGGTGACCTCGGGGCGGCTGGAACGGAGCTGGCTCTCCTCGGAGCGCTCTGCC
>LNAC01000061.1:1762416-1815004 GCA_002007465.1 Ailurus styani | reverse complement strand
AGGGGGGGTTGTCCTGCTTCGGTGCGACGCGGGAACACGAGCCTCCCCTCCTCCTCGCTGAACTCAGCGCCCTCCTGGCCTTCGCCGGCCCACCTGCAGGCGGACACAGAGCGCCTCCAGACTTAATTAACTCAGCGACTACTTTGTGCGGCTCCCTGGACTAAACCCTTCAAGTCGGTGGTCGCAGTTAGGTCTTCCAGCGGAACCGAGGGAGGCGCTACGACCTCCATTCTGAGTGCACCTTTGTCCAGGCCTGCGTAGGAGCCCCCGACCTCTCCACGCTGGGGCTGGACCCTGAGACCCCGAGACCCTGAGACCCCGAGACCCCGAGACCCCGAGACCCTGAGACCCGGAGACCCTTCCCCTGCGAGGCCCGGGCCCAGCCTGCGCGGGACCGCATTCATACTTCTGCGTGAATTTGATTCATCCCGCACATGTTCCTCCTCTCTCCCTCCCTCCTTCCTCTCTCTTGTTCGACCACCAGCCGTTGTGCTCGACAGCAAGGAAGCAAACGTGCCTAAGACCCTGAGCCTGCCTTCAAGGAGCTTACAGTTTAGGTCAGTTGGTCCCCTTGGAGGGATGTCTGTCTTTCAGGCTCCTGCGCCCCTGGGAAGTGAAAGGTCGCCTCCTCGCCCCACCTGCCCTTGAAGGAGAGAACTGACCTCCACCTTGGTTTGCGTTACTTTCCCGCTTGGAGGCCTTGGGGATGTCTCCCTGCTTCCTGTGGAATCAAGTTTAAGGCCTCAGTTCCTGGCTGGCATTCAAAGCCCTCTGAACCCCTCCCTCATCTCCGGTCACATTTCCCCGTTAGCTGGCACCTGACCGGCCACCTGGCATCCTGGTTTCTTGCCTCGAACCATCCACCTATTTCTATTCCTTCCTAGCCACCCAGTGTGACTTAATTCCTCCTTCTTAAGGAAGCTTCCTGATAAACTGCCCCTGGTAGAATTGCTCTCTCCCTCCTCCCTTTCCCTACAGCTTTTTCAGTCTTCCCTGCTGGCTACCACAGCCTCCTTGTAAGTCACCTGTCTGGCCCCCAGGCGCAGGTGGGAGGCCCTGGAGGGCAGTGGCCTCGGCTTTGTCTTGGCGCTGTGCACGAGCAGATCTTCTAAGGAGGCCTGCTCAGTAGTTGCAGAGCTCACATTGCCTGAATGCTCTGAATATGCAAATAGGGAAAAGCTAGGAAACTACCTGGTCTTCAACTGTCTCTTTGCACAGTTGGAACCATAAAATGGACACTTCGTCATGATCAATCTGATCCTGTGTGGAGGATCCTTTAAGCCCACAGAGTAATCTTACAGGGCCCCAGCTAGGAGATGGGTCTGTCTACACTAACCACATTGGTCAACAAGAGCAGAGACCCTTGGCCTTTGGTGTTGCATTGGGATCAAGCGAAGCCTGTCTTTGTAGATGGCTCTCTCCTTACCCAACAAGAGATAACTGAAAACAATCCAAGCTTCTTTCAAACCAGAGATATGATGCTCAGTGATCCACAGCATTACTCTTTATTAACATACAATAACCAGCTTTCATAATTTTATAACACTTTGTAATTATAAAGCTCTCTCACTTTATTACATTTCGGGTCATACTCACAAATTACTCCAGGAGGCAAGTTATCTTTATCTTATATAGATGTAAACTAAAGTCCAGACAGGGTGAATAGCTTTGGCCAAACTTCGCACACAACTGATAGGGCAGCAGGGCTTCTAGTACCTTATTTAATGTCCCCTCCCATGCCTGCAGTAACATAGATAGTCCTATACAGTATTATCCATTTAGCCATCCAAATATATGCAAAGCTACTCTACATATTACAGAGCTACTCTATCTATTACAGAGCTACTCTACCTATTACAGAGCTACTCAATTATAGAGCTACTCTATTACAGAGCTACTCTACCTATTACAGAGCTACTCTATTACAGAGCTACTCTACCTATTACAGAGCTACTCTATTACAGAGCTACTCTTCCTATTACAGAGCTACTCTACCTCTTACACATGTGATTTTTCAGATGAAGAAATGAAAGCAGCAGAGGACACGGAAGACCGATTCCATCGTAATTAAGTTATTTTTCTTCTATGTAGTTTGAAATATCTGTCAAAGTATTTCAGAGTTCCATTTTAAAATCGATGAGTAAACTTTAAAGGCAGTAGCTCACCAGAATCCTAACGAGCAAGTGGCACTTTTGAAGTCAGTTCCCAGAAACAGCTCTCTCCAGACTTGGGGAACAATGTCATATGGAGATGTGGAACCATATGAAAATGATGATACTTGACTGATTTGGGCGTGCAGAACTGCAATTTCCTGTAGTCTCGCCTAACAGAAATAGTTTACACTCTTGGCCAGTTTTTTTAGTCTCCACTCTTGGCCAGTTTTTTGCCTGTGTCTTCAGTCCTTCTGGGGGTAGGGTGGGGGTATTGCTCTGACTGGTCCTAAGAATATTGCTGTGAAAGGAGCTCTCAGGAATAGTGGAAACTTTTCCTTTAGTGCCTCTCCTTTCTGAACCGTCTCCCAATTTATGTATTTTATAATCTGAAAACAAATGAAACTAATGGATCATGAAATCTCTTTCGCTCTTCCTGCCCCTTACCACACACATACATCCTGGTTTCCCCCGCTGTCACTGATGCACCAAAATTATCAACACAGCTTCCTTTAAAGGGATCCTTTGAGCGGAACTAAGAAAATAAGTTTCCCAGATGAATTTACCTTGTGCTTTTCTCTCTAAGCAACAAAGTACAAGTTAGTAAAACAATGAATTGTTCAACTCCACAATAATGTTAATGATGACTAATCCAATAAAACAGAAGCGCGCCCTTCTGCATTTCAGGATACAGGTTAGTGTTATGTCTTGGCAATTTGAGAAAGTTGCTCAACCTCGCTGGATTTCAGTGTCCTTATCTGTAAAATCTGAGTACCTGTGAAGCATCTCTCATGATAGTGCGCGCGCGCGCGTGTGTGTGTGTGTGTGTGTAATTAATATGCATAAAATACAGCTGTGGGTAAAGGTTAGTTTCTTCTTTCCTCTTCCTTTCCATGTCGCTCTGACTTGTGTGGCTAATCCTATGTGTATCTCATTCAGCCTGTGTGTTGTTAGTCTGTGAGTTAAAAGCTCAATGGTTAGCAAGAAATGCTTATTCCACAAAAAGAACATGTATTATCTTTATTTTTTCTGATGGGGAAGCTGAGAACAGCGATGGTAAATAATTTGCATAATGATAAAATAGAAAAATATATAAAATACTAACTCTGTTCAGAAACGCATCTGCCACCCCAGTCCTGTGACCCCCTACAGCACCCCGCGCACACCTAGCTTTCTCCAACCTTCTTCTTCCGCTGTTTCCTTATGTGGCTTCTGTCCACTTCCCCACCCCCTGCTCACTCTCATTCTCACACACACACACACACACACACACACACACACACACACACACTTTTTGCCCACTCAACGGTTGTTCATCCTTCAAAATTCACCCCAAGCATTGTCTTTTCTGGGTAAACTTCCCTGACACACATTCCTCGCCCTAAGCCTTCATCCTGCTTCAAGTGGCTGTATTAGGATCCTTCTAACTTCTGTACTCTGCTCTCAGCAGTAATCATGATATACTTTGCTGTCCCCAACTAGACCAACATTTGTGGTAACTGTGACCGTGTCTTCATGACCTTTGGATCCCAGTGTTTGGTTAAGTGTTCAGTTCCCAGTAACTTTTTGTTGAATTTGTGAATTAATTAAACAGGATCTGGAAGAAGAGGGAGGAAAGGTGACAAAGGCTGAAGGTCATACCATTTCTAGGATGGAAACAAATCCCAATTCCATCAATGATCAGTAGTGCCAACCTTTCTTCTTTTCTTATCACTGTATCTTATTTTTGTTCCTGTGGCTCCTTGAATTCTTGTAGAGGTGTGCTTGTCACAGTGTTGTCTAAATTTCTGAGAATGGGGTGCCTGGGTGGCTCAGTGGGTTAAAGTCTCTGCCTTTGGCTCAGGTCATGATCTCAGGGTCCTGGGATTGAGCCCCACATCAGGTTCCCTCCTCAGCGGGGAGCCTGCTTCCTCCTCTCTCTCTGCCTGCCTCTCTGCCTACTTGTGATCTGATCTCTCTCTCTCTCTGTCAAATAAATAAAGTCTTTAAAAAAAAAGTGGTAAAATTCAAAACATCTTGAAAGCAAAAACATAATTTCTATAGTTCACATTTTAGCCAATCCATTGTTCTTTTTATTAAAAACATGTTCCTGGATCTCAGACCGTGGAAAAACACAGAAGATGAAAAAACAATACTCCAGCCAGAATTTAAGGAAATTCTTAACAAACTAGGTTTTCGTATGAAGGAAATGGGGTTTGAAAACTTTGATAGCAGTAACTTTCACTTTTTTTTCTTTTAAATTTCTCTTACCACAGAACAAATACTGACACATACCTCTTGGAACTGCAAAGAGAAAGTGGGTATTATTATCAATGAACACATCTTTGTATCTTGAATTTGTTGGGCTTTGAATTTAAAGCCAGATGGGTGGTGATAGGGAGGATCTAGGGGTAGGAGGCGTCCCACCCTCTGCTCTCAGCCCTTGTTCCCTTCTCATTTCTGACTCCAGGGCCCAGCATGGGACCTGGCATAGGCGGGCGCTCGGTTATTAATGCTCGTTTCTTTAAAAACAATATTTTTTCAAAATTTATATTTTAATCCCTTTTTTTTTCAGTAAATGTGTGTTGAACAGATGAGTCCTAGCCCTACTTTGTAATTTTCCCTCAGTTTTTGCCCCTGTCAGCCACACCCCAGCCCTTGTGTTAGACTCGGCTTTGAATTATGGTCAGCTATGGAATAGGTCCGACTTGGTCATCATGAAGGCCATCTGTTGGGGGCCTATTAATTGCTGCACAGTGTACTAGGCTCTTGATACAAAATATCATTTACTTTCTCTTTTTCTCTTTTTTAGAAAGAGGAAGAGGAGAGGAGGGGTGGCAGGAGAGGGAGAGAGAGAACTCAAGCCAACTCCATGCTGAGCGAGGAGCCCCATGCAGGGCTTGATCCCATGACCCTGAGATCATGACCTGAGCTGAAACCAAGAGCTGGACGCCTAACTGACTAAGCCACCCAGGTGTCCCTCATTACTTCTTAACAACCCTGTGAGGCAGGGATTAAGTTCTCCATTTTAGAGGTGAAGAAACTGAGACTCAGTAAATTAGAAGAACTTACGATTTACAGAGTTAGGATATGGATTTGGAGGCTGCTCAGTGTTGAGCTCCAGAGCCTGTGCTACTGAACCGTCATGTTTGTGCTGCTTCATTGTGTTCTTCTTGTCTGATCTTCACCTCAAGTTGCAAACAATTCATATCTATTGGATAACAGGAAGGGCAGAAGGAACAACGGTTAATAAGCCAGAGGTTTATGGTCATTCTCCAAGGGCAAAGCGTTGGCTATTAGTTGATGCATTTCTCCATAATTACATATGTAGCGCTATATGTGGTGAGCATAGAGTGATAATACTTTTTTTTTTTAACTCAAAATCAGGACACGTGGACTGGTATAGAATTTTTAGAGAATTGTTCATTTTAAAAATGGAAACACTAGACATATCTATTATGTGTGTGTATATGTGTGTGTACGTGTAGACACAGACACACATTTATATAAATAAATATGTGTCACGCTGTACCATTACCAAATGTCTGGTAGAAGTTGAGAAAATTTTTGAGGCTGAGTCTAGACTTAAGAAAAAGGACACTGAGGTTAATGGTGTCGTCTGGTATAGACAACAAGGGAAAATTGGTGGCTCCAGTCTCTCCCATTTGCCATCTTGAGACAATGTACTTACAGTTTCATAAAACTTGTATATGAAACTGCATGAATCGTTTCTACTGATGCAGGTATGATGAGAACAGAACAGGTGTTCTCAAAAGATATATGACTTAAAAACTTGGGGATTGAGGATCACAGGGTATCATCAAAGAACACAAAAGTTTCAGGTAAAAACTACACAGATGAAGAAAGCTACCTATGTTTATGCTTTGACATTGTAAACTATGGGCATATAATAAAAGTCACCTTTCTTCATAGAACAAAACCAGAGTGGCCAGGGTACTGGAAAGTCCCCCTCTGTTCCCCTGAGATGCACTTTTGCCCTGAAACCTCATTAATTCTTGCTGCCGCCACCGCACCCAGCACAAGGACTGCTCACCCCAACAGTGGCCTCACCGTCCTCCTCTGACTCTCTGCGGCACCGCTGAGACAAAGGAGGCTATTCAAGGAGACCTTCCCAAAGGCCAGGGGATTCAAACTAGAAATCAAAAGAGGTACCATAATTTGGGTATGCCTTACCAGATAGGGCTTCTCCCAGGAGGTCCCAGGCCCCACTCTTCTCCACGTGGGCTGTTGGGAAAATGGAGAGGCCTCTCCTGCCGCCGCTCTGACTTCTAGCCTGCCTCTGATGAGGGTGGAAATCAGCTTCACGTACATCATTTGAAAGTGCCTTCGCTGACTCCTAAACCAGCTGAGAGCGCCTAAGTTCCCTAACATGCCACAAATCAGGATTCTTAATGCCATGCGTTTTCCCTTTTGGATTGCTACGCCGAGTGATCTTCCCAGGGTAATCACATCTCGACCTAGTAATGCAACAGCCACCAAATACACATGACAACAGGTAAGAGTTCATTGTGACAAGGGGGTCATTTACAAATTGCAGTTAGTTTAGAAATGAGGAAAGATACCTATAGCTTTGGTTTATATATAAAATAAATCTCAAGACATAGGTGGAATAGGAAGGAATAACAGCATTCTCTGACTTAAGAAGTAATTGTCTAATTTTTACTCATACCTTCAATTGAATTTAAATTGAATCTTTGAATGATTTTTTGTGGATCTTCCTTGGGGTGAAGAAAGGGTGACCACCTATCAGCGTTTTTTGTCCAAGGCTGAGGATTTCTCAGGACTCGGGGCTTCTTGTGCTAAAAGCCACCGTTCTGGGTAAACCAGGATGGTCAGTCACCCTCATTACAGACCCGAATGAGAACCTACTTTAACTGTGAACACTCTTTCTAGGAAGATCCATGCCCACTTGATATTTTGCATATAGTTTGATGAATCACAACTTGAAATACATTTGTGAGTTGCAGATGTTCATGGATCCTGGGTTAAAAAATTCTGACCCAATTATGCTGAGCGAAATAAGTCAATCAGAGAAAGACAATTATCATATGATCTCTCAGATATGAGGAACTGGAGGGGCAGGGTAGGGGGTCGTGGGGGGTAGGGAGGGAAAAATAATGAAACAAGATGGGATGGGGAAGGAGACAAAACATAAGAGACTCCTAATCTCAAAACAAACAGGGTTACTGGGGGGTGGGAGGGTAGGGATAGGGTGGATGGGTTATGGACATTGGGGAGGGTTTGTGCTTTGGTGAATGCTGTGAAAGATGTAAACCTGATGATTCACAGACCTGTACCCCTAGGGCAAAGAATAAAAAATAAAATTAAAAAAAAAATTCGGACCCAAACGAATACATTTTGGATTTTTATGTAAGCTTATTTAAATCTTTATTTCCTGGGTGCCTGGGTGACTCAGTGGGTTAAAGCCACTGCCTTTGGCTCAGGTCGTAATCCCAGGGTCCTGGGATCGAGGCCCGCATCGGGCTCTCTGCTCAGCAGGGAGCCTGCTTCCTCCTCTCTCCTCTCTCTGCCTGCCTCTCTGCCTACTTGTAATCTCTCTCTGTGTCAAATGAATAAATAAAATCTTTAAAAAAAATAAAAAATAAATCTTTATTTCCTGAAGTGAAAAGGTACTTTATGCCAAGAGTCAAAACTGTTTACCTTTTTAAGGTTTTATATAACTGAACACATTTACTATTAAAGTATCATTGTGCAACACAGTGATTGGACAATTCTGTGCATTTTTACTCACTGCCGTGGTAAGTGTGGTTACCATCTGTCTCCTACAACATTGTTACAATTTTATTGACTATGTTCCTTATACTGTACTTTTCATCTTAGTGATTTACTTATTTTATGACTGAAGTTCATACCTCTTAATTCCCTTCATCTATTTTACCATCACACACTCCCTTCCTTTCTGGCAACCACCAGTTTGTTCTCTGTGTTTAAGAGGCTGTTTGTTCATTTGTTCGCTTGTTTTTTAGATTCCGCATATAAGTGAAATCATATGATATTTGTCTTTCTCTGTCTTATTTCACTTAGTTTAGTGCTTTCTAGGTTGATCCATGTTGTTGGAAATGGCAAGACTTAATTCTTTTTTATGGCTGAGTAATATTCCCGTGTGTGTGTGTGCATGCATGCAATATATATATGTGTGCACACACACTACCTCTGTATCCATTCATCTATGAATGGACACTTGGGTTGCTTCCTGATCTTGGCCATTTTACATAATACTGCAATAAACATAGGGTGCATATATCTTTTTTAATCAGTGTTTTCAATCTCCTTGGGTAAATACCTAGTAGCAGAATTACTGGATCATATGGTATCTGTATTTTTAATTTTTGGAGGCCCTCCATACTGTTTCTACAGTGGTTGCACCAATTTATATTCCCACCAACAGTGCACAGAGGTTCCCTTTTCTCCACATTCTTACCAACACTTGTTACTTTTTGTCTTTTTGATACTAGCCATTCTGACTGGGGTGTGGTTATATCTTACTGTGGTTTTGATTTATGTTTTCCTGATGATTAGTGATGTTGACCGTCTTCTCATGTGTCTGTTGGCTATCTGTATGTCTTCATTGGAAAAAATGTCTATTCAGGTTCTCTGCACATTTTTTAATAAAATTATTATTTTTTGGTGGTGTAAAGTTCTTTATATATTTTTAATATTAACCCCTTGTTGGATATATCTGATATTTGCAAATTCTCTTTTCCCATTCACTAGGTCACCTTTTCATTTTGTTCATGGTTTCCTTCACTGTGCAAAGGCTTTTTATTTTGGCGTAGTCCCAATAGTTTATTTTTGCCTTTGTTTCTCTTGCCTGTGGAGACCAATCCATAAATAGGTTGCTTAGGCCAATGAGCAAGAGATACTATGTTTTATTTTAGGAGTTTTATGGTTTCGGGTCTCAAAGCTCTTTAATCCATTTAGAGGGTTTTTTTGGGTGTATGGTGAGAGACAGTGGTCCAGCTTCATTTTTTTGCATGTAGCTGTCCAGTTTTCCCAGCACCATTTGTTGAAAAAATTATCTTTTTCCTGTTTTATATTCATGCCTCCTTTGCCATAGATTGACCATATATACATGGGTTCATTTCTGGGCTCTCTGTTCCAGTCTCTTGATCTATGTGTCTGTTTTTGTGCCAGTGCCATTCTGTTTTGCTTACAATAGCTTTATAGCATATCTTGAAATCTGGAATTGTGATACGTCCATCTTTCTTTTCTTTCTTAAGATTGTGTGGCTATCTGGGGTCTTTTGTGGTTCCGTATATGTTTTAGGAGTGTTTGTTCTAGTTAGTTCTATGAAAAATACTATTCATATTTTGATAGAGATTACATTGAATCTGTAGATTACTTTGGGTAGTATAGACATTTTAACAATATGAATTATTGCAGTCCATGAGCATGGTATAGCTTTCCATTTGTTTGCATCATCTTCATTTCTTTTATCAGTATTTTATAGTTTTCAGGGCACAGGTCTTTCACCCTCTTGTTTAAACTCATTCCCAGGTATTCTTTTTGGTGCAATTGTAAATGGGATTGTTTTCTTAATTTCTCTTTCTGCTACTTTGTTGTTAGTGTATAGAAATGCATTTCTGTATATTAATTTTGTACCTTACAACTTTAATCACGATTTACTTTAGTGTTTTTCCTTTTCAGTAATATCTGGAAGCCATGTCCAAAAAATACCAAGAATAGAGGAAGAACAAGAAGATTTACTTGATATAGAGAAGTGGCTGAAAGGCAAGTTCAGAGGATTCAATAACATGAGAGAATTTGAAAAATATGATCCAGAAAAAATAGGCAAGGTAAATATATTTTAAGAATCATACCAGGCCCGAGTGGCTCAATTGGTTAAGCATTCAACTCTTGATCTTGGCTCAGGTTGTGATCCCATTCAAGGTGGTGGGATTAAGTTCCACATTGAGCTCTGTGTTCAGTGCTGAGTCTGCTTGGGATTCTCTCCCTCACCCTCTCCCTCTGCCATTCCCCACCCCTTGCCTAAGCCCACTCTCTCCCTCTCTCTCAAAAAAAAGAGAATCATACCAGGCCCTCATTTAATTATTTTATACTTAAAGATTTTTCAAAATAAAAAATAATACACATTCATTATATAGAAATTAGAACCTACAGAAAAATATACCCAAGAAAATGTAAGTCACTGAAAAATCATTTGGAGATCATTACTATGATCATGTTGATATATTTCTATCTAGTCTTTTAAAAATTAAACAAATAAAAATTAGGGTCATCCTCAATTATTTTTATTTTGTGTACATAGTTGTAATAATATTGTGAATATTTCAACAAGTCATTAGAACTTTAACATGAATTTTGATGTATGCTTAAGATTTTATCAAATGGTGTGCAGTAATTTGTTTAACCATTCCCAAAAGAAAAAAGTTTCATTTTTCTCTACTTTACTCTCAACACTCTTTTCTCCATACTTCACTTCCTGTCACCAAATGCATATGAGTTTTTCCCACCAAGCAATTCTCCAGTTCTCTGTGGGCACCACCAACTGGGCGTCTTACCATTTAATTCAGTTTTCCTACCTATAGTTGACATAGAGTCCCCCAGGTTAAGGCCTCAGTCCCAGAAGACTCAGCCCCCAACTCCAGACACCAACCTGTGCTTCTGATCAACCAGCTGTTACTCAGACGTTTTCATCACCACTCCTTGGGTTCAGTAATTTGCTGGAATGGCTCACAGACCTCAAGAAAACAATTGACTTACCAAATAGCTGGTTTATTATAAAAGGATACAATGCAGGGGCAGGTAGATGGAAGAAATACATAAGACAAGGAATGGGGAGAAGGGATTCAGAGCTTCCATCCTGTCTGGACATGCCACCCTCCCAGCACCTCTGCGTGTCTGCCAACTCAGAGGTTCTCCAAACCCCATACTTTAGGAATTTTTATGGAGGCTTCTTCATATGGGCATGATAGATTACTAACTCAATCTCCAGGCCCTAGCCCAAGGATGGGAAGTGAGGCTGAACAGTCCAAGCTTCTAACCATGGCTTGGTCTTTCTGGTGACCAACCCCACTCCTGAAGCTTCCAGAAGCCCACCAAAATTTGCCTCATTGGAACAGAAGACACTTGTATCACCCAGGAAAGTTTAAGGGATTTTGGAACTCTATGTCAGGAACTGGAGTAAAGACCAAATATTAGAACAAAAGATTCTCCTAGAACATTTACCACTTAGAAAATTCTAAAGGTTTTGGGCGCCTGAGTGGCTCAGCGGGTTAAAGCCGCTGCCTTCGGCTCAGGTCATGATCCCAGGGTCCTGGGATCGAGGCCCGCATCGGGCTCTCTGCTCAGCAGGGAGCCTGCTTCCTCCTGTCTCCTCTCTCTCTGCCTGCCTCTCTGCCTACTTGTCATCTCTCTCTCTCTGTCAAAATGAATAAATAAAATCTTAAAAAAAAAAGAAAATTCTAAAGGTTTTAAGAGCTCTGGCCAGGAGCCAGGGTTAAAGACTAAAATATGTATTTCTTATTATATCACAATATCAAAATTCCCCAATCAGTGTCGGGAATGTAGGTTATTACCAGTTATTCACTATTATACTTGTTACATTTAATACTTAAAAGAATAGATCTCAATTTTTGTGTACTTATTTTCTTAGGGTGAAAAAATTTTTAAATATCTTCAGGAATATTGCTCTCAAATTTATACCAATTCACATTCTTACTGACACTATATATGTACACAGCATTAGTTTCCACCCTGGCCTACGTTGGGTGTATTAGTTATCTACTGTGGGTTAACAAAGTAGCCCTTAAAATTTGTCAGCTGAAAACAAGAAACATTTATTGTCTCACAGTTTCTGTTCGTCAGGAATCTGAGCTGGGTGTTTCTGGCTCAGGGACTCTCATGAGATTGCAGTTCAGCTGTTGGCCAGGACTGAAGAATCAAGGCTCAACTTGGGGAGGATCCACTTCCAAGTCCACTCACTGGCTGGTGGCCAGACACATTTGTTCCTTGTCACGTGGGCTGCTTTATAGGGCAATTCACAACAGAGCAAGCCCTTGGCTTCCCTCAGAGCAAGCAAGCAAGAGAAAGAGAGTGCCCTAGAAGGAAGCCTCAGTCTTTCTAGAACTTCATCTTTTTTTAAAAAATATTTTATTTATTTATTTGTCAGAGAGAGAGAGCACAAGCAGGCAGAGGCAGAGGGAGAAGCAGGCTCCTTGCTGAGCAAGAGCCCAATGTGGGACTCGATCCCAGGACCCTGGGATCATGACCTGAACCGAAGGCAGCTGCTTAACCAACTGAGCCACCCAGGCGTCCCCCATCTTTTTTTATTTTTTTAAGTAGGCTCCATGCCCAATGTGGAGCCCAGTGCGGGGCTTGAACTCATGACCCCAAGATCAAAACCTGAGCTGAGATCAAGAGTCAGTTGCTTAACTGACCGAGCCACCCCAGTGCCCCTATAACTCCACTTTAAAAGTAATGTCCCATCATGTTGCCATATTCTGTTTATTAGAGCAAGTTACTAGGTCCAGACCACACTCATGGGGAGGGCGTTGTTCAAAGGCGCACATACCAAGATCTAGAAACTGCCTAGCACAGTACATTGCCTTTCATAGTATTTTTATCTCAAGGTAAATGTTGGCCAAAAATAACCACCCAATTTTGTTTTGCTCTGTTTACATTTTGTTACCTATATGGTTGAATATATGTTTATTTACTGTTAATATTTTTTCCAGTAAGTTAATATGTATTGGGCATTTACTATGAGCCAGACACTGAGCTAAGCATTTTATTTTTTTTAAGATTATTTATTTATTTATTTGACAGAGAGAGAGATCACAAGCAGGCAGAGAGGCAGGCAGAGAGAGAGGAGGAACAAGGCTCCCTGCTGAGCAGAGAGCCCGATGCGGGCCTCGATCCCAGGACCCTGAGATCGTGACCTGAGCTGAAGGTAGAGGCTTTAACCCACTGAGCCACCCAGGTGCCCCTGAGCTAAGCATTTTATATGCATTTTCTCATGTAGTCTTCCCAGCAATTCAGTAAGGCAGGCCCTATTATTAACCTCATTTTACAGATGAGGAAACTGAGGCACAGAGAGGTTCAAGTTATCAAAGTTCATATAACTGTTAGCAAAGGAGCTCCACAGTCCATGCTCTTAATCACGCTCTTATCTTCTATGCCTCTCATGCCCATGCGTGTATTTGTACATTAAACACATGTACATGTCCTTAAACAATACATAAGACTCTGTTTTAAAATTACACACAGCTGATATTATATCTACAAATGTTTTTGCAATATTCTGTTTTTTACTGAACACTGGCTTGGAGATTTCTCCACGTTGATATACACACATGCATTAATTTGATCATATTAACTACTCTTTAGTATTCCATTATATGAATGAAATAAACCAGTTTCTTTTCCTACTAAAAAGGGTTATTTGGTTTCATGTTCTTCACAATTAAAGGTAATGCTACACCAAACAGCCTTCTACAGGTTTCCTTGGGTCATTTGCAAGCCTTTCTCTAGAGTAGACACCTCAGGTGAAATTGTTGGCTACCAGAGCGCATGTGTCTCCAAAATGGCTGTGGCGGTCTTTTCACCAGCAATGCAGAACAATTTCTGCTGTGCCTGTATCTTTGCTGTGTGAGCACGCTAGGGCTGCCTTAACTGAGTAACATACAGGGCGGCCTAAACAACAGAAATTTATTTTCTCATAACTGAAGATGAGAAGATCAAGATCAAAGTGCTGGTAGGTTAATTTCTTCTGCGGTGTCTCTCCCTGGCTGATAGATGGCCATCTTCTCTCTATGTCCTCACATGGTCTTCCCTCTGTGTTTGTGTCCTGATCTCCGCTTCTTATAAGGACACTAGTCCTGTTGGATGAGGGCCCACCCATATGACCTCGTTTTACCTTGATTACCTTTTCAAAGGTCCTATTTCCAAATACGGTCACATTCTGAGGTCCTGGGGGTTAGGACATCAATGTATGAATTTGGGGGGGACACAATTCACCTTTGGATACTTACCACGACTTGGGTTTATCAGTCTGGATGGTTTTAAAAATCAGTTGAATGTTTGTAAATGATATTGTGTTATTTGACCTGTATCAGTATGTTTATTTTCCCTACTAGACAGTCGTTCTTGAAGTTAGGCCTTTGTTTTACTAATCTTTGTAATCCTCACTGGAAAACCCATAGTTGGTGTTTAGTAAATACTTACCATTTGAACTGTATTTTTTAAAACCAACTTGAAGGCAAAGAGGCCAGTAGGTTCTGTTGGCTTTTCCTGGTTAGGACTCTTATTATGAAAATACTTTTTAAAGTTGTTTGTATTAATTTCAAAATTCATTAGGTATGTAGTTGTCATTCATGTAAATAATTCCCTGACTCAGTTATCCAGTTTGCAGCTTATCAAGGCTTTCTTCTTTTCTGTTTCTTTTGCTATGAGTCTCTGCAGAGCATTTTGGATTCTTAGAAATCCCAGTATATCTAGGCAAGATGGGGACACAGGGTAAGCAAAATACAAAATCAACCTAATTCGCTTGGGTTTTTAGTTCTGCCAAAGGAATGAATCAGCTGAGTTAAATGAAGACTGAGAATGAACCTATAGATTCAGTTATCTAATTAGAAAACATACTTGATTTAAGTGTGAAGCACTTGTTTTTATATATTCGTTTATCATTTTATGAATGATATAATTTTATAAAATTTTATCTTTATTTTTTTAGATTATTTTTTTTATTTATTTAAGAGGGAGAGAGTGTGTGCACAAGCAGCGAGGAGAGGGAGAACAGGCTGCCCACTGAGCAGGGAGCCCGATGCGGGACTCAATCTCAGGGCCCTGAGATCAGGTCCTGAGCCAAAGGCAGACGCTTAACTGACTGAGCCACCCAGTCGACCTCGGAGGAGGAATCTTTTGATGATTTCCTGAAGAGATGCAATCTTACAAGCAGTCCAACCAGCATTAGTTATTTGGCTTTCCTGCAAAATTTCCAGAATTGCAATGATGAAGGGACCATGAACAAAATCCTCTCCATGTCCATGCACAGGCTGTACAGACCCTCCACATTGCTCTGATATTCCAATCCACTAACCACTGATAAACTCACAGGGAGACTCTGATTCCTCACCTTTGCAGTGCTGTGCCTCTCTGGAGACCTGTGTTCATGGACATGGGGCAGCCTGATCCATAGATGGTCCACGAGAACTTGGCCTTTGGGAACAGAGTGCTACAGGAACGAAACTACTCTGTGTTATAAATAAAATTATTAGAATTATTATAGCATTGCTTTCCAAAAAATGAATCAAAATAAAAAAATTACTTTCACTTAAGAACCGGTCTACCTTGGGCACCTAGGTGGCTCAGTTGTTAAGCATCTGCCTTCGGCTCAGGTCATGATCCCGGGGTCCTGGAATCGAACCCCACATTGGGCTCCCTGCTCAGCGGGGAGCCTACTTCTCTCTCTCCCACTCCCCCTGCTTGTGTTCCCTCTCTCACTGTCTCTATCAAATAAATAAATAAAATCTTAAAAAAAAAAAAGAATAGAAAGAAAGAACTGGTTTACCTTCCCTGGCTGAGGAGGTTACATAGTGTCTTGGGAGGATATCGAAGTGCTACTTTAGTATGACTCACTTCCCCCTTAACGTTCCAAACAACTCCTTAATGTTCCCAGTGTCACACTTTATTTTTAGCTTTGGCCTTCTGCAGCACTTGACCTTTTGCCTCGATAGAGCAATGTACTGTGGAGCTCCACCGCACAGCCTCCCTTGTCCTATGCAAGACAGGAATGTTAGATTGTACCTCCTCTGGAAGATCTGCAATCCAGAATGGTCTTTTAGGACAAAGCAAAGCTGTGTATGTGCATGCACGTGTGCACACATGCCCACGCACACACGCCCCTTTTGTAACATTGCCATGCGTGCCTGGATTATAGTCATTTCTTTTACATCTCTTCTGCCACCTGCTGTAAGAGATTAGTATCATCCTAACATTTATGAAGATATTTGTTAAAGATTTATTTATTTGAGAGAGAGGGAAAGAGAGCACTCACACACACACACATGCACACAAGTAAGGGCTGGAGCAGAGGGAGGACAGAAGCAGACTCCCCACTGAGCATGGAGGCCAGTGAAGGGCTCAACCTCATGACCCTGAGATCATGACCTGAGCTGAAATCAATAGTCAGATGCTCAACTGACTGAGCCACCCAGGCGCCCCTTTATGAAAATATTTTTAAAACGTAGATTAAGGATCTTGTACCAAAATAATCATCCCACTTGTTTTAGAATAACAAAAGCTTGGAAACAACATTCAAAAAACAGAAGAGTAGTTAGACTGATCATGGAATGTCCAGACAACAAAGTACCATGCAGCCATTAGAAAGGATTACCACAGGGTGCCTGGGTGGCTCAGTGGGTTAAAGCCTCTGCCTTCGGCTCAGGTCATGATCTCAGGGTCCTGGGATCGAGGCCTTCATTGGGTTCCCTGCTTGGTACGGAGCCTGCTTCCTCCTCTCTCACTGTCTGCCTCTCTGCCTACTTGTAATCTCTCTCTCTGTGTCAAATAAATAAATAAAATCTTTAAAAAAAAAAAGATTACCACAGATTTTTTTTAATTGAAATAAGAAAATGCTAATTATGGGATATTGAGTGAGAAAACTTGAGTCCCAAACTACAAACGCAGCATGACCGTGGTGGTGTCTTTGGGCATCATGTTTGCTCAACAGCCCCCTAAATGGACTCTGTCCACCAGGCATGACCCCCTACAACCCATTCTCTGCACTAAAGCCAGAGATGTCTTTCAAAATTCAAATCTAATCTTGTCCATTCCACACTTAACCAATGAGTGGAGCAACAGCCTTTAGAAAATGTCTGGGCTCATGAACGCGGGGTCCAATGCCCTTTGTAATCTCGCCCCTGGTGCCCTCAGGACCTCCTCTCTGTTCATGCCATTGATGAGACTTTGAGCTCTGACTAGAACGCCATTCCCTTCTTTTTGCCTTGATATCTTTTCATCCTTTACATCTCAGCTGGGAAGCTTTTCCTCATCCCTACCCTAGCCTGCTTGTTCCTTCTCTACGCTTCCATTACTCTCTGTGTACTCTCTTCCATTACTCTCTCCCCTTCTTGTAGAACTTACTTCCCTTAGAGGTAATTGCTACTTTCCTTACCTGTGAGAGCTGGGTCTCTGTCATGTCCATTATTTTGTTCCCAGCAGACAGCACCACAGGGTAGACACTCATTAACTGTTAAAAAATAAGTAGTGATAATTGTCTTTCTCTGATTGACTTATTTCGCTCAGCATAATACCCTCCAGTTCCATCCATGTCGTTGCNGGGGGGTAGGGAGGGAAAAATAATGAAACAAGATGGGATGGGGAAGGACACAAACCATAAGAGACTCCTGATCTCACAAAACAAACTGAGGGTTACTGGGGGGTGGGAGGGTAGGGATAGGGTGGATGGGTTATGGACATTGGGGAGGGTTTGTGCTTTGGTGAGTGCTGTGAAAGATGTAAGCCTGATGATTCACAGACCTGTACCCCTTGGGCAAAGAATAAAAATAAAATTAAAAAAAATATATAAGTAGTGAACATATCTGGTAGACAAGCTGGTTAATAGGAATTTTCTCTAAGTCATTGAATTTGGGATGGCTTTAAATTTCTTCTTTCTTTTCATACTAAAACAAAATTATTTTTTATTGTGGTAAAAAAAATCCATAACATTAAATTTGCCATCTTAACTATTTTTAGGTGTACAATTCAGTAATGTTAAGTATATGTACACTGCTGTGCAACTGATTTCTGGAACATTCTCATCTTGCAAAACTGAAACTCTATATCCAGTAAGACTAATTCCCTCTCCCTTTTCCCACCACCTTGGTAATCACTTTTCTGCTTTTTGTTTCTATGATTTTAGATACTTCATATGAGAGGAACCATATGGTATTTGTCCTTTGGTGACAGGTTTCTTTTGCTAAATATATATATTTGCTGAATATATATAAATATAAATGTCCTTGAGGTTTCCCCATGTTAAAACAAATTTGTGATATGAACTCTGTGACCTCTGTAACTAGAAAAGTCATTTTGTTTAGAATCATAGGAGCTTGAGGTGACTCTAGAATTTATCTGGATCAATTTTCCCCACCCCAAACTTTACTTAGTTCTAGATGAGAAAGCCAAAAATAGAAAATTAACTCATCCAAGATTAAAGCTTTAAAAATGATGAAATTGAGCTCTGCAAAGATAAAAATAAGTAATAGAGGTGGTTAGTTCTTTACATAGTTTCCAACACGTTCTTTGCTTTTATTTTCTGCGCAACATGAGCTGTTCAAATATAACTTTATTTTCTATTATTCCATTTCCTGTCTGAAGTGAAAATCATCTGCCCAGGTTATTTCTTGGTTCAGAAGGTACACTGACGTTCTCTGTTAGGGATTATACTTCTGCAATTTTTTTTCTGTGAAACGCGTTCCCCAGGTGGTCCAGATTTTGCATTCTGGGCCTGGGGATCCTGTAGGCATGAAGAATAAAGGGATTCTTTAGGTTTCTGAAAGATTTTGATTTTTGAGCCATGCAAATATAACAGGGTTGGAGTCACCAGCAAAGAACCAGAAATATTTCAGTCCAGCTGCTTGTTACCATGTAGCATTCTCTCTTCCACTCTGAAGAGATCTGAAGAGAGCTACAGTTTCTCAAATAATTGCTAAAGAAGATCCCCTTGTTCTCAGTGTCCAAACTTGTTCATTAGTTCACATGTATCTTGAGTTGCTATGTGCCTTGTTGGTACGTAGACACGTTTAAGACATGTTATTTCCTGATGGAAAAAAAAGAATCAGCAACTTCCCAAGGTAAAGGGAAGGGTTCTTAGCAATTCTGTAGTCAGATCCCCTCATTTTATATGTGAGAGACTGAAGCTCAGAGAGGCACCCAGTGTCAAACAGCTAGTGAGTAACACGCTAGAATTTTCCTGCTTCTGACCTCCAGGCCAAGGAAGACATCACCAGCCTCCTGGACCGAATGTGGGCTTGCTTTGAGGAAGGACACAGAGACTCTCACTCAGCTTGCTCTTTATTAACATTTTATTCTTTTTTTCCTGATTTACTTGTCAACATGATTTTCAGCCTTGTCTTAATATCTGCACTGATTTTGAATCATGAGGAGAAAACCTGAGAGGTTTCTAGCCCACGGTGATTTAGAATAGCTTGACAGTGTGTTCCGACACTGAAGGGATTATTTTTCTTCCCTCCAATAGGTAGAACCAAGAAAGGAAATTCCAAATCCCAGCTGAGGGCTGACTGGGCCCTGTGATAGATAACGTATGCGCCTTGGTTTATGGGAAAGAATGGCCGAAACCTGCTTTGGGAGGGATCTTTTGCTCAGTGCTTTTGGTTTTGTTTATGACTGGAAGATAGGAGTTCATTTACGTCTAAGCGTGAGGTTGCAGTCAATTTTGGCAATCTTTCCAAAATAAACACCCCATCTTATGTTAGGATTTGAGGGGAAAGAGACTCCCAAATGTTTCACTGTGATTCCCCCTTAGAGTACTCTAAAACACCATGAAAATAACTTTGGGAATTTTTATTAAATGATAGAATGCGTAGCACTTTGTACTACTTTGTGCCTTTATAAGTTTATACTCCTGATGTGAAACTTAGTGAATATATGTGTAAGTAAATAATTGCATTTCTCTGAAATGTGGGGAAAAGTGATATCATTATGACACCTTGTTCTGTAGTGTTCCAAGAGACCAAGTAATATTATTCTTTGAACAAAAAAAAAAAATACTCCACGATATAGCTATGATGTGGAATATGCATAGTAATGCGGAATCTGTTTATTTTAATTAATTTAAGGAAATATGTACTGTAACATTTGCTAGATGTTGTCCTGTAATTAGTACTATGGATCTGGGTGCTTAAAGTAATGCAAGCCATAGGCAGGGCTCAGGGCTGCTAGGTCCCTGTCACCTTCCACAATTCCTCAACAGACCTAGGTTCAGAATCACCTAAAATGTTCTCCATTGGGCAGAAGTTTTCTGTGTTGCTTCCCAAAACACAGATGATCAGAAGTCCTGTGTTTCCCAGTCATGTGGTCGTCAGCTTGATTTCATGCCGCATTAGGCACACATCAGGGGCCTGTTTGCAGGACTGTCCTCTCTCTGGAGGTAAAAGCTGACATGGACTTCTCACTTACAACACGGAGAGTGGGAAACCCACTCAGGCACGCTCAGTGAAGAATCAACCATCCAAGTTCCAGTGGATGAGCAAGAGGTCTGAAGGCAAAAGAGTGAGGCTTTTTTCGTAAGGGTCCCCAGAAGACGCATGAGTTGTCCGGTATTTCTGATTGATGACCTCAAAGGAGTGAGAGCCTCGGCCGTCATTTACTTTCAGCCTCTCAGTTTTTTGTTTGTTTGTCTCAGTGATCCCAGATTCATTGGTTTGCAGCCTCTCAGTTTTAAGTCAGAGGTCAATTTCAACATAATTTACTTCTGCGATTGCACCATGTTGTGTTGGCTTATGTGCCAGAGTTCTGGGTAAACATTGTAAAAACCTCCCCTGAAAACTTACATTCTTCTGTGGTCTAAAGACCTTCTGCTTTCCTGGCAAACCCTTTCTGAAGTGTACTCAGCTTCTTCCACTCTCTCGTGCACAATGCAGGCCCCTGGCTTTGACTCTCCTTCCCTTTGAAGTTACTCTTGCTGATGCCTTACGGGACCTCCATGTTGCCAGAACAATGCATGTTCTCCAGTCCTTGGTTTATCTGACTTCTCTGGAACATTGAGCTCTACTGAACACCCACTGCATCTTCAGTCTGTATTTAGGCTTGGTTTTGTTATATGATGTCGCATTCTTTTGGTTTTCCACTCTTCTCTCCGGCTGCTCCTGTATGGGCTCCTTGGTGGGTTCTAGCTTCTCACTCCTTGGGTGCAGCGCGACCCCGATGGTCTTCTCCTTTGTACATTCTTAGAGTCACTTTGATGCACACCCGTAGCTTCCATACCACTTCCATGGCGATGACTCTCACACCTACATGTCCAGCTCACACGTCTTTTGCTCGTGCATCAGATACATCCATGTACTTACTGTAAGCTCCACCTCAAACTTACCATGTTCAGTGCCACCTCCCAAATCTCCTGTCTCTCTGCTTCTGTCCAAGTGAGAAAACTAAAAAGCATCCTAGACTCCCATTCTTTCTTGTCTCGCCCTTAAGGAGCTATAGGTCGCCAAGGAGAGTAGAGGCTCCTTCCTGACCGTCTCTCCCACTTCTCCATCCTCCCTGACCGTGATGAGGGGCTCTTCCCCTCTACCTGCCTCCAGGCTGCCCACCTCTTCCGGGACCAGCACACGCTGCTGCAGGGATGAGCTTTCTAAACTGCAAATGTCATTGTGTCATTCTCCTGGGTACAATCTCTCACTGCCCCCCTGACTTAAGAGTCAAGTTAAGTCCTTGTGGTTTTGCGTGCCAGATCTTTTCTTCTTTCTCCACAGAGCTAGTTTGCCCTTGCAAGGGCAGCTGCCTCTGGTGAACTTCCTCTCCGGGGTTCTTAGTTACTCCTGGGGCCTGTCAGCAAGTGAGCCCCAGAGCACTTGGCTTATGAAAGCTAAACCTTGGGTTAAACCTCCCACCTGACCATGATCCAAGTTGATCCTGCCCATATTGGACCCCCCCCCCATGAGGGTGCGCCCTCCCAGAACCCAGACAGGGCAGTTGTGGAGGGGGTCTACTTTTCTCCGTGCCCTTGGTTACCTGCTCCCCTGCCAGTTGTCACATGTTGAAAGACAAACACAACACAGCTGACTGTCACCAACAGAGCTGCCATCTTCTTTACTCTGTGAGGGACTCCAGTGAGGTTGGGTCTTCTGGGCTTGGATGCTGATATACTCAAGGGGCAGACAGGAGTTGGAATAATTCCTTTCTGTGTAACACTGTTGTTATATGTCAGTTACTGGATATTACCTCAGACCTCCTTTACACGTTCTTTCTGTCATGCAGAAGCTAGAATGATTTGGAGTGCAAGTGATGGTATCTAACTCAATGTGGCGTCAGCAATAAAATCATTTAATAATCTTGCAAGATAAAAACTCTGGGAGTTAAGGGCTTCAGAGTTGTTTTGGCAATGCCGCGATCCCACCAGGGGCCCAGACCCTTGTCTCCGCCATCTTCAGGAAGACTCGTCATCTAATGTCTTATCACCTCAGGGTCACAGCTGCTCTGGGCATCACTTCATCAGACAGCTTTGCTTAAAGGCTGACTGTGAAGCGGAGTTTTTGGGGTGGAGAGACATCTCCTCATGTCTCTGTCCTTTTTATCTGGGTGAGAAATCTCCTCAGGAGCCATCCCAACAGATTTCTCTGGTTTTCATTTTATCCATACCTGGGTCACATGGGTCACCACGGCTGGGTGGAAGACAAGGAAGGAGGGTATCAGGCATTTTCCCAGCATCTTTTGTGGGGTTATCTGTCAGCATGGAAGAAGGAGGAAATAAGGGTTATTGGCTGAGTCAGTAATAACATCTACCACGTGAAACACTCTCCAGTCTTTCTCCTTCGGCAGATTTGTGCTCAAGGCTTGTGCTCTATAACACAAAGAAAAGTCCACCCATAATTTTAAAATATTATCCCCTATGTATAGCAACACATACACAAATGGATATGCGCTGATATGTTTTATTGCATTTTGCTTTTTATTTATGTATTTGAGAGAGAGGGGGGCAGAAAGAGAGAGAGTGTGTGTGCAAGCAGGGGAAAGGGCAGAGGGAGGGCACAGAGAATCTCCAGCCAACCCCCTGCTGATCACAGTGCCACATGGGACTCAATCCCAGGACCCCGAGATCACGCCCTGAGCCAAACCCAGAGTCAGCTGCTGAACCAACTGAGCATCCAGGCATCCCTGCACTTTGCTTTTTTCATTCAACAATGCCAACTGTATCATATTCTAAATTCCACACGGACTGCGCTCTATTTCTGGAGTTGCTGAGGTGGCTAGGCACGTGTAGTATGATACTTTAATTACTGCAATTTTCTGTTTCACTATGGGGTAGGGCGAGTCATCATCACTACTCTTCAAAACTTGCTTAGTTCTTTTTGCATGTGTATTTGTGAAATGTGAGCCCCATTTAGAGGGAAGCTATGCCTTGAAATCTTGTTTATATTCATATTCACACATACATATACAGTTATCTAGAATTATGTGCTTGAACACGTTGACAAAGCTCCTTTTATGAGCCATCTCAGCGGGTCGCAAATTCAAATGCCCACCTCGACTAGGCTAGTCCTCTAAATGAAAAGGCTATAGTTCAAAGATTAAATAGAATATTCTTAATTTCCACGAAGAAATAATCTTTCACCCATTTGTTTTTTCTTGAACTCTGTGGTCCTTTTAATCTCTTCTGATAGAAAAATGGCAACAGAGAAATGTTTCTCTACTCCTAACTGGATGGTAAAGTGGCCCCTGTAAACTGGCCTCAGTTTTAGGGAAAGAAGAGTGGAGATTGTGGCAAATAGGTTTCTTCTCAAGAGAGCAGTGGCCATGTAGCCATAGCCAATTGCGTCACTAAGGATTCATAGATAATGACACTTCTTCTGACTTTTACAGAAGAATGAGGAAACCAGATTTTATATGAAGTTTTCTTATTTAAAATATTAATATTGGGGCACCTGGGTGGCTCAGTCAGTTAAGTGTCTGCCTTCGGCTCAGGTCATGATCCCAGGGTCGAGGGATTGAGCCTCACATCAAGCTCTCTGCTCAGCAGGGAGCCTGCTTCTCTCTCTCCCTCTTCCTGCTGCTATGCCTACTTGTGATCTCTCTTTCAAATAAATAAATAAAATCTTGAAAAAAATAAACTCTCTATCCTTGAAGACAAAATAAACTGTTAATATTAATGGAAGGTTTTGAGGAGGCTTTGGTTTTGCTTTTTGTGGAGGGCAAGAACCCTTTAGGATTCTCTCCTGACTCATTATCATTCTGTTTCAGTTTCTTTATCTGTAAAATTAAGTTCTTCATCAAAGTCACACTCAGTTTGTGACTAACTGAAGATATCAGTTCAATTTTGCTGCCAACCAAAACTTTCCTATTATACTTAAGAAAAGAGGTTATTAGGGGCTCCTGAGTGGCTTAGTCAGTTAAGCACCTGCCTTTGGCTTGGGTCATGATTGCAGGGTCCTGGGATTGAGTCCTGCATCGGGCCCCTTGCTCAGTAGGGAGTCTGCTTCTCCCTCTGCCTACTGATCTCCCTGCTTATGTGTTCATGCTCTCTCTCTCTAAAAATAAATAAATCTTTAGAAAAATTTTTAAAAAGTACCTGCATCTGTTTATAAGGCCAGATGCCACCCATAGGCTACTAGTTTGTGGACACCGAGTTAACCATTGAAAATTATTATATTTAAATTATTTTATATGTTTTTACTCTGAACTATCATTTTCAATTGACTAAACCAAATGATAAGCAAAATAGATAGCTGTAAAGCAAGACTGCTCAGAAGAAGCTGTATTTAAAATTCTGTTGGCTAATGTGAACATTAACCAAGAGCAACCAAAATGAACTATAATAGCTTCTTCATCTAGTTCGGGCATTATCTTCTTTATTCATTTTATTAAATAAGTTTGCTTTTTGAGTACCTACTAAATTCAAGGTGTGGTGAGAGGCTTAGTAAGAACAACCAACTAAAAAAGACATGATACCTTCCTTGCATAGGCTGTCTAATAGCTAAAGTTAATATAAAGCAGCTAAAATCAACATTAGCCCTGCTTTGGGGGTAGGTTGTTACATCCCCTGCCCCCGTATACACATACATTAATACGTCATTTTATTACTATAATGTATGTAAATAATTTGGACCTTTTCTTTTAAGGATCATCCATAATGCAAGCCAAAAACAAAACCAACTAACCAACCAAACAAAATAACCCCTCCAATTTCTAGAAGAGAGTTCTTCTTTTCATTAAGAAATCCCAACAGTGGGAAAATTAAAGTAAAGCAAGGAACCCACCAAACAAACAAACAAAGGACGGAAGGAAGGAAGGAAGGAAGGAAGGGAGGGAGGGAGAGGGGAGTGGAAGGGAGGGAGAAGAAAAAAACCCCAAAGTTTTAAGTTAGAGAAAAGAGCTGACTGATATGGATTCCTGACACCATATCCTCTTTTCAACCTACGACATCTTGATAACATTTATGTTACATTTTTTATAGATTTGTTACTAGAGAAGAATTAGCTAGAAGAATTTGTGACTAGAAGAATTATTAATTTAATTGGAATTGAAGTCAAATTGGCAAATTTATTTTCTCTTCCTAAGGGAATTACAAAGCCAGTCATTACTTACGGTACCTATTAAACCGGAAATGTTTTTGGACAGGGATATGAGAGAAACACACTTCGATTGGCACTTCTGTGAAAGGGACTGAGGGTTCTGAAATCATCCGCAGTGTGATTTGTAGGTTATCAGTAACTCTGAAGATTGGGAAGCTGCATCCTGAAAATAGAGTTTCTCTTCTGTCTATTCCAAGTTATCTAGAGAATGTGCCAGAACAACACACATGTAAGTTCAAATCACACATCCTAGAAAGGGCACCATCTTAAGTTCTATTACCCTGTAAGTGTGAGGAGTTGTTGAATGATTTTCAGGAAGTTAGAAATATAGCTACTGGCTTTACTATGACAAGATCCACGTTTTCTTATTTTTGGCTTATTTTTTGACAGAAAGATTGACAAATTGAAGAACACATCATTAGTAAACAGGAACTTAAGAGAGCCATTGAAAGCAGGTAATGAGGCTTTACATATATGCTTTTTCATTAAAGTGCTATGCATGATGGAATCTTTGATGATTTCACTTTTACACCTTGCATATAGTCTATCAAACTTTTTTTCTCTTTTTCCACAATAAAATGACAAGTAAAAGTTGCTTTTAAATTCGGAAAACTACATGACTGGCATTTTAAGAATTTCTGAAATTAGTTGATCTTCAGTGAGAAATTTTAGACTTTTTCCTACCCGGTAAAGAACTACCAGTGATGATTTCCTGGATTTGCAATGATAATATTCAGAATGAACCATTTTATTTCTTCCTCTGTATCCATGTGCCTTGTAATCAAATAATTCACATCCTTGATTCTATATATCATGAATTAGTTTATCATCATGCCTTATTTGAGAAGAGGTTTTTATTTCTTTTTAGTGACCATGAAAATTTCTAAACCACCAGGTGGCAGAGTGTCCTTGGCTTAGATCGGATATTACATTTTTTTTTTTTTCCACTGACTGCTAAATGTAGTTCACAGCGAAAGCCAGTGGTCTTCAAACCTTTTACTCATGTACCCCTAAGATAATTCTGAAAACGTACGTACGAGCCACAAACTTTTAGGTTTATGTATAAAGTTATTCAACAAAAGTTTAAGTAACTGAAGAGACGTAACTTCTGGCGTACTATAAATAGTGAATTTGTAAAATAAAATTATTATCTCACTCTTTTAAATGAACCTAATTGAATGCAAAATACCATAAGGATTTGATAGCAACCATCAGCTTTTTTAAAAATTCCCAAACCAGCTCATCTTCTACATTGGATACTTTAATCACTCCTTTTTCTCCGTGACATCTTATTTTCCATTTTATTTCCTCGACAGAATTTTATACAAATATAAAATGTTTTATGCTTAAACACTTTGACCACATTCTTCTTCTCTGCAACAAGAGTCTGTGTATAAATGAAATTAGATGTTTTGTATTTCCAGTGACCATAAGGTTCTAAGTGTCGAATTTTCATATTTCTGAATTTCTTATATATGTTAGTATGTATTTATAAATTACCCATATACATTTATTTTTTCACTAATTTGAAAAATATTAAGAGACAAAAATGGCCCTTAATTGTACCACTTGAATAATATTTTTTATTTTTATTTATATATATATATTTTTAAAGATTTTATTGATTTATTTGACAGAGACTGACAGTGAGAGAGGGAGGGAACACAAGCAGAGGGAGTAGGAGAGGGAGAAGCAGCCTTCCTGCTGGGCAGAGAGCCTGATACGGGGCTCCATCCCAGGACTCTGGGATCATGACCTGAGCCAAAGGCAAACGCTTAACGACTGAGCCACCCAGGCGCCCCTTGAATAATATTTATAGAGAAAAATAAATGACAACCCCTGGTTTGCTTATATCTTCCCACTTTGCCCAGATAACTTCTGTGAGTCGAGGCCCATCCTTTCACAGTTTTTTCTAAGTTGTTTTTTTTTCTTCTAAGTTTATAAAGATCTATCTATGCCTTTAAAATCTGGAGCACAAAATATTAAAACCCTTGAAAATTTTTTAAGAGATTCTTTCTTTCCTAGCATTTAAAGCAGTGTTTCATTGGGGATGTGTATGTTTACACACACACACACACACAGAAACATATGTACATACATATGTTAAAAATTGTATGTATTGAGATGTGATATTGCTAAAGCTTAGAGCTAAGTCCCAAGGAGTTCAGGAAACTGCGAAGGTAATGGGAACACTCTTCTCCATAAATCCCACTCTTGCTTCGGATACCAATTGCACGTTTGATAATTTGCTAGCAGACTCACAGAATACACTGAATGCTGTCATACTCACAGTCCTGCTCTATTAATGGGAAAGGATACACATCATAATCAGCCAAGGGAAGAATGACACAGAGCAGAATGCGGGAAAAGAACTAAATGCAGAACTTCCATTGTCCTCTCCCCACGGAGTCTTGGATGTGTTATTTTCCTCCTACCTGTGTCTAATACATGGAATGTTGACAACTAGGGAGGTTCACCTGCGCCTTCTGGTCCAGAGTTTCACTGAGGTTCCATTTGTAGGTGTGAGTGGTTGCCTGTGTGTTGATTTCCTTCTCAAAGTGGCGCCAGCCACTTTGGTTAAGTTGATACTGTGTGACCCAAGGCCCCCACCCTACTTCAAGTTGTTGGTCTTCCGGGTGTGATCAGCTCCCCACCCTAAATGCTGTCTGATTTGTCCAGCTCCAACCCTATATCACATTGTTAGAAGGTGAACATAATCCAAGGCCCCCAGGAAAACAAGGACAATCCTATAATACACAACATTCCAAGAGCTTAGGGGTTATCTCCCAGAAGCTGAAGGAAAAGGCCAGATTCCTTTTTGGGTGAAGTTAAATTCTTTACTACACAAATACACATATATACAATAAAACACACCCACGTGAAATCTATAGCTCAATGAATTTTGACAAATGTGTACGTCATTGTAATTACCACCACAGTCAAGAAAAAGAACTCTTCTCTCTCTCTAGAAAGTTCCCTCATGTTCCCTTGCAATCAGTTCCCTCCATTCCCCCAGCTGATTTCCTGCTCTTAGCATTTCATACATATCTATAGAAACATATTATTTGATGTTTCCCTTCTTTCACTCGGCATGTTTTTGAGATTTACACATAGTGTCAGTAGTTTGTTGGTGCTCTATGCATGTGCCATAATTTGTCTGTCTGTTCACCTGTTGATGAACACTTGGGTTGTTTTCAGTTTGGGGCTATTGTGGACAAAGCTGCTGGTCTCTGCGTATATAGATCTCTTTGTAGACATTTTTTCCCTGTCTTTTGGGTAAATACCTAGGAGTAGAGTTGTTGGGTTGCATGAGACTTGATAAGAAACTGCCAAGCTGTTTTCCAGAATGGTTGTACTAGTTTACTTTCCCACCAGCCATGTATAAGAACACAGTTGCTTCATGGTCTCTCCAACACTTGTTATTGTCAGTCTTTCTAATTTTAGCCATTTCAGTGGTTGTGTAGAGTCTTTACTTGCTGTGTTTTTAATTTGCATTTTCCTAATGATTTAGGAAGTTGAAAGTCTTTTCACAAGTTGATTGGTCACTTGTATGTCTTCTGTGAATCTGATCAATTCTTTTGCCCATTTTTAATTGGATTGTCTTCTTATTGAGGTATAAGTCTTCTTTACATATTTTTAATATAAGTCCTTTTGCAAACATGTATGTTTGTGGTTTGCTTTTTCATTTCTTAATGATACCTTTTGAAAAGTAGAAGTTTTCATTTTCAGGAATCTGAGAAGAACACATTTTAAATTGTGCTGTGAACTCCAACTATTTTTATGGCTATTTTGCTACCATCCCCAAATTCTACAAATGTTATCCAACTGGCAACCGATGGCTTTTGGGACAGTCTCCCCTTACAAAGCCTTTTTCTAAAATGAAGTAAGGTGGTATTCATAGGAATATTACACAGTATCTCAGATGTCATCATCAACAAAGTCCTTCTTTGGTGGGAAGAGTGGTTATTTTCTGAGACTTAGTATTAAGCCTAACTTCTATTTTGCTTTTTCTCAACATAGCAGACATAGAGGCTATTCAGGAAACTTAACAGTAATAACTCCTGATACTTTCTTTTGGCTGCTACATTCAGACCCTGGGCTAAAAATAATTAATCCTCACAGTGATTCTGTGAAGTAGATTTTTTTATTCATTATTCAGATATTCATTATTCACATAGTCAGATGAAGAAAGTGAGGTTCAGAGAAATTAAATATCTTGACCAAGATCCCATAGCTAGTACATGGCTGAGCTGGGCTTCCAAGCTACGTTTATCTAACTCCAGAACTCATGCTCTTCAATAATCCTCTGTCCATAATCTAGACTCATCGGATTTTAGATATATTGAATATGGATTTTGGCATGTTGTGGAGAGAGGGGAAGAGCATGGGGGAAAGAGATTAGGTCTGGGACTTATTTTGGCACCGGCTGTTCATGCTTCTGGTTCCTAACCTCTGTACAGGCTGGGTAACTTTATAGACGGTCCAGGGTAACCAAACCGAATTGGACCAACATAAATACAAGTCAGATGATCTAACCAGCTAGCAGGCCATTTGGCTTGCCACGTGCCTCTGCCAACATTTAATAAGATCCTCCTTTTGTTCAAAAAATGTTAGAGTGACTTCCTCAAACCTCATTGTGCAGCGGCTTGATCTATAACTTTACATGGAATCAATACTTTTGTTGGTACTACTTATGTCAGATCTTCTCATTAAAGCCATGGAGTTATTTGAAACTTTATCCTAGTGATTAATACTGTTTACACTCAACTCCCTTCTGAAATCTTTAATACACTGTTATTTTCCAACTTGGTGGGCGTGAAGTGCAGTTAGTTAACTTAGGCTGTAAGCTTGGGACATTAGCAGTCTCACATTACTAGTCACACATTCTGTGATCTTTCCTTCTGCTTGATGGTCTGAATCTCTGTCCTTTGTACAACAAAGAAGAAATGCTCAGTGAGATCATTACATTTTATCACTTCAATCGGCAATATAATGTGCACTATTGTATGATTCTACTGAATTCTGAGTCTTCAGACTTTCTTTTATTACAGTTAAGTGTTGTATTTGAAAATCCAAATGATGTTGAATATTCAGGTTGACATGAGTTATGAGATTGTCTATAATCTACGAGAAGTTATGCACTTATTAATAAAAAGAGAAATTTGCATTTCTTTCCCTTCTTCAGAAATCAAGGGCCAAAACAATAATTTAGTTTTGGAATTCATTGGTATGGTATTAAAATGCATTTGGGAAGGAAGAACTAAATTGGAGAGGAAGAGATAGTAAGATATGCTTAGAGAAGGGCCATTTTCAACTAAGAAAAAAAGAAATTATATACAAACATGAAAGCTATTTTTATAATTGAAAAGAATATTTTCACAGCCATTTAAAATAGAATTTCTCTGGCTTTCCTTTTGCCATAAATTATGACAGGAGTTGATATTCACAATTTTCTGAAATTTTGTCCGATGTAAGCTCCTAAAATATTTCTTAGTTTTAAACCTGAAAATCTCTAAAATACCTTTCTCCTGAGGAGTTCAGGGTCATGGTCAGATTTGTTTTAATCAACCCATAATCTGCTATCTAGTTATTAGAAGATAATTGTCATTTGGCATCAAAGTTCCAACGATATTAAAGTTGGAAGATTCAAATACAGAGAGATTAAGACATTGGTCAGAGTCAATCAAACACTGAGTTGGTTTAGGGATTCGATTTGGTTTCCCTGACTAATTTATATATGGCTTGGAAGAAGTTACTCTAACTTTCTAAGCACTTAAAATCAGACAGAAATTTAGTCTCCCTTTAAAGTTTTTGTGCTTATTTGAATGTTGCCACTTAGGATGAAGGTCTTAATATCATGAAAACATTCCAGAGAATGTTTCAGGTATAAAAGAAATTTGAGCAACATAAAAAAAATTAGGATTTAAAAAAATGACAATAGTCATGTCTTTCTTCCTCTCTGAACCCACCCCCCCCAAAAAACAACAAAAACCAACTCTGCTGAAAGAAGTTCTCATTGAAGACAAATATAAATATATTGTATGTGCTCCATAAATAAGAGCTAAGTCATGGGAAGGGCTAGGTATGTATGGCGGACAAAACCAGAAACGAGAAAAAGGAAGAAAAGGGAAATCATTGAAATATATGTACCAAAAAAAGGGAGAAGAGACATGTAAAACAGTAAACTCTATTTCTTTGGAACCTGACATTCTTTTTTTTTTTTTTTGGTTAGGATGCAAACAGGTCCTCATTTTTTTGGGGGGGTGCAGAATCTGACTTTCAAAGTGTTTTATAAATTTTCATTTTTATAGTATTCCATGAGTCAAGCGGACAGTTAATATTCTTGGTATTTGATAATTAAGCTCACAAAGAAGTAAACTATACTAACTTCTCCACAGCTCTGAGCCCGAAGCTGAAGCAGTCAGAGAACCTCCGTCCTGAGACTCAGCCTCACACTTTGTCCCTGCTCTACGCCCCGCCTGTGGCCCTCTCCTAGGGGTTGGAGAGAGCCATCCCACCCTATGGGGGTTAGCAGGGCCAACTGCGAAGAGGCCATGACAAAGAATAGCTTAGGCATCACTCCACGTCAGGCATAGAAAGAGAACAACTAGTGGGTAAGAAGAGTCAAGTGATATTGATCGGTGGCTCCCCAGGGTTGAATTCAGAACATGTTCTGCTGTCTCCTGGGTGCCAAGATTTGACAGAAAGGGCAAAGGACAACTTGAACAATGTGGGGTGGGCGGGTGAAATCTCCATTCATTGTTGTTCACGTGGGAATGGAGTGCTCAGAATGAGGGAGATCTTGACAAGGCTCCCTGCCGGTAGCAGCCTCTTATCAGAAACGGAATACTCACTGCCTCTTTCTCTTCACCGCCGGGGTTGGAAAGAGTGTGAGGAGCTCACCCTTGTACCAGAGAGGAGAGATTTTGTGTAAGAGGATCTTTGTCCTTAATGCGAAAAAAATAAGAGAATGAAAAGAGAAGATTCAAAAGGAAAGGACAAGACTTAAAAGTCAGAAAAATATTTCAGAAAACAGGCTAAATGAAAAAGGAGTAAAGTGGCCCTGGGTCACAGAAAACACCAAATTGGTGGTGGTGGTGGGTTGGTAAACAGGCAATGAAATGAAAAAAAAAACAACAAAACAGTTCAAGAAGCAAACCTGGAGGAGAAATTAGACAAAACCAATATATATATACATCAGTAAGGTGTTGGTTTTATAAATGATGGTACATCCACAAGGTGGAATACCATACTGCTTTTCAAAAAGGATTAAGTACACAAATATTAGCACAGCTTACCTAAGATCAACTTATGAAAAACATAAAATGACAGTATAATTGTTCAAATATACTTTTATTGTGAAATAATAATGTATGTTGGTATATGTATGTGTGAAAAAAATTGAAAGGATGAGGCATCAAGCAGCCAAAGGTAGTTATTTTGGGGGATGGAGGGAGCAGTTGTTGTGGAAGGGGGTTATGTTTTATATTACAAATTTTTATGCTATTCAAAACATTTCTGTAAAACTCAGAATTTCCATGGTGTTTTGAGTGGGAAAAAATCAATAACAAGTACAGAAATAAGTTATATTGTCAAGAAGAAATAATATAAAGTTGAAAAAAAATTATTTGCATTGAAAACTAACATTGAAGTAATACAGAACTGTGTCTATATCTGCCCTTAAATCTATATGTTTCTCTATACCTGTCTTTATGAAGTTGTGATCCCAAAGTCAAACTTTTAATTTCATTTAAAAACGTTAGTTTAAAATGACACAAGTGACAGACTTAACAGGCGATGATTATGTCATCAATGTTGTTTTGTATTATGCTGTCTTTGCTCTAAAATAGAATATTAAACATTATCCATAATAACACATTACTTTCCTATTAAGGTAATTAATATTTTTTCAACGATTAAATATTTTCTTTTGATTAACTAGAATTATTCCCGTCAGCTCTTCTCTTGCACTTCATAAATCTCATAAGGCAACTCCAATTGCTTTTGATTTACAGATGGTTCTTCCCACAAGAGAATCACAAAGGGCTAACAGGAAGGGGAGAATGAGAAAATTTCAAATATACTAAAATACACTTAACAGAATATTTAAAATCAGACTTTGAGAAAATAGCAGGATTTGGAAGCTAATAGCTTGGAAGTAATAGTTTGCACAGATGGACCTAATTGCCCTAAATTTTGAACTAGCTATATTAGGTTACATATGAAAAACAGAGAAATGATGATAATTTCACCTGGGAGTTAGGATATATTTCCACTTATCATTGGGAAAACCTCCAGTGTGAAATTAGACCAAGAATCTACCTAGTACCTTGTCAAATCTCAGCCAGTCATACCAAAGAGAGAGAGACGGAAGAAAAAGTGTAAATCCTTTGTTGTGTTTGTTCAAAATGACACAGAAGCTATATTCCAATTTGTGTGTTGCAATCAGGTCAGAGTTCTATTTAATAGGATTTCATTAATAATCCACTCACCTAGGGCTGGGGCTCCATTCCAAATTAATGCATGCATCAAATGAATTTGTCTAAGATGGAAAAACTGTTAACACTGGGATTTGAAATATGATTTTGGAAACTTTTAAGGGCCTGTATTATTTACACCAGGTGGAAGAAAATCTTCAGAGGCCTTTCTCCCTGCAGTGCTGTAAAAAGTTAGAGCCCAGGCAGAGACAGCTTAAAGGGCCAGGATGTGGAAGTCAGTGCAGGTGGGGATCGTTAACACTGAGGGACCTGGAAAGAGGCCCCGGGACATAGTCCCCTTCGGGCCATCTGGACCAGCGTGAAGAACTTTGGGCAACCCAATGGGGGGAAACACATCTTTGGGGAAGAGATGTTGGTTGTAAATAATCCAAGCTGTCTTGCTCTATAAGAACAACTCTAAAATGGACATTACCAGATCAAGGTCACTTCGGAGATAACTGAACACGTGTCTGGGGCGATCTCTCCCCTCAGAAGGCCCCAGAGCTCCCGTTCCTGCCCTCCAACCTGACTTCTCAGCATGCCTCCCCGTCCCGGCATGCCCTTCCCTGTCCCGGCATGCCCCTCCCCATCCCGGCATGCCCCTCCCCCTCCCAGCATGCCCCGCTGTCACGTCCAAAGCGGGCTCTCCCAGAGGTCGGTGCGGTTCGCAATCCCTGAGCGGCTCAGACAGCAGCGAGCGTCACTTTCCCCGAGATAGCGGGGGGGGGGGGGGGGGGGGGGCNGGTAAGATCTCCACCTTAATGCTTGGAAAATCCCCCTACCCTCCTCCCACAGGATCTCATGGATCCCTCCAAAGCTCGAAAAACCAAGGGCCCTCAGGCTCTCACCCACCTGGGAACAAACCGTAGTTCCCAAAGTCAATCAACCTCATGCTAGACAATCTAGGGAGAACACCTGCTCAGCATCAAAACCTGTCCTCATCATTCTTTCGCACAAATCTTCAGCTGTATCCTGTCTGGGCTATTATTCATTGTCTAATTGCTTTGTTTCTCACTAAATGAAATTGAATCCTGTTCTGCAGAAACTGAGTTTACCGTGTCTGGAGGAACAAAGTATGCAAAGGGAGTGCGAGGAAGCTAGCCACCCACTTTCCTTTTTTTCCCCAGTTAATGTTGAAGTGAATGCAAACATTACCCAGTTGCGTTGTTAATATTACTAGTGTCTGACATCAAGAGACTGCCTTAGAATTTATATGTGGTAGTTTATGTGTTTATTAAGCAACGCCACCCTAGAAATAATCCTGTAGTTTGGTAGGTTAAGTGTGATTATCTTGCTGGTTTTACAGATGAAGAAACAATCTGTGAGAGATTAAGAGACTTGCCAAAATCTTACATCTAGTAAGTGGCAGAAGTGAGGGCTCAAACCCAGGACTTCCCACTTTATTACCCATGCTAAGAGATGCTTTAAAAAAAAAAAAAGCCATTATTCAAAGCCCTTTGTGTTCATTTTGTTTAACTTAAGAAAAGGACTTCTCTTTTAATATCAAATATCCTTTTCTAAACGGTAACTAAAAAATAAACAACAACAAAGATGCCCTGTACGTATATACATGTACACATATATGTGTATGTATGTGTGTGCATCTGTATCTTTACCTCTATATAAATATAATATATAAATGTGTTTATTTATCTGTCTCAAGGTGATGTGGTCCAAGAGGCAGCTGGGAGGTCCTCTGGGAGCGTGGAGTGACCCTGGACTACTTTGTGGTTCCTCATACTAGGTTACGCTAGTAATTCTTCCTCCTCAGGCTTGGTTCCACCTGGCCCCTTTGGGACCTGTCAAACCCAAGCCTGTGGATCTCCTAGGGTAATTTCTGCCTGACTCAGCGCACAGGGGGAGAAAAGACAAGACATATTACTCAGGGCAGGTGGCAGGCTTATCATATGTCAGGAGATCTGGCATATGTGATCTGGGCTGGTGGGTTTTCCATCACCCACCCTAGGTTTGATCAGTGATTTTTGACACTGTGCTTTTTTTTTTAACATCTAATAATGTTAGAAAAGTATAGTCCTAAAACATTAGCTTAAATTATTTGTCCATTTTGAAATAAAGGCAGAAAATACTTTTTTTTCAGAGCCTTAGAATTTATTTTATGATAGTGCCCAGATGTTTTCTGAGAGAGCATAGTAGTAAAGATTTCTACAGTAATGAAGGGAACAGGGCTGATGAAAAATAGTGTTTTTCCTGCACTGTATATTCTTGTCTGTATTTAAAAAATAAAGTGGTCTAGTTGGGAAAAAGTATAAGAAATTAAAGAAAGTCTTAAAACGGGCACCTGGGTGGCTCAGTGGGTTAAAGCCTCTGCCTTCGGCTCAGGTCATGATCCCAGGGTCCTGGGATCGAGGCCCCGTATCGGGCTCCCTGCTCAGTGGGAGCCTGCTTTCTCCTCTCTCTGCCTGCCTCTCTGCCTACTTGTGATCTCTCTCTCCCTCTGGCAAGTAAATAAAAAAAAAAAAAAAGGAAGTCTTAAAACAAGCCCCAAATACTTCTTGAGAGAAAAGAGATCATCCTTAAATACTTTTTGAATGTTAAATATGATTTAATAACACACTAAAATAATGGAGGTATCCAGTTAAGCATAGGTTGATCAGGAAAATATATGGTCCCATCTCCAGGGATTTGGCTGAAGAATCAATGCTAAAATACAATGAAACAACCCTAAATTTATTATAGCAGATGTAGTATTATCTCTATTTTGAAGCATAGTTAGCTAATATACATTGTATTTTATTTTATTTCTGAAGAATGCCATTTACGAAGTCCTTAGTGTAGAGCTCAGAAATAATTGTGATATAAACACTTTAACTTTAAGCCTTCTCACTGTAGTTACCTGTTGGAGTAAATAAAAGACCTTCATTTAATGTGAGGCCTTATACCACACTTTTTTAATGTAAGTCTTTAGGTCTTCTGGAAATATCACCCATTAAAAGCAAAATCTGATTGCTAAATCGACATTAAAATAGAATCCAAGTATGGCTTGTTTCTTTGCTGGGTTTTTATTTTTTATTACTTCACTCTATATACAAATACTGTACTTTGATATTTTAAAACTATTAAGTAACAGAAAGGGGAATTTCTATAATGGGATTTCTGCTTATTTTATATGTGTGAAAGCCACTTTATTTATTATATACAGAAAAATGTATGGAGCTAAAAAAATTCCTGAGATATTGTCAGTTATGGAGTTGAAAGTAATAAGCCAGTCAGCAACTTGTTTTTTGTCCTCAGGGAGAAATATCAGAGACTGGTTTCCACCGTGAGGACAGAATAAAGTTATTGCATGACAGAAGATTTGTACTAAAATACGATCTTTGGGCTTTGTGCCTAAAGACTACCTTCTCCCTTTGTAAAATTAATTTATTTATTTGAGAGAGAGAGAGAACAGAGCGAGAGAGAGGGCACAAGCTGGGGGGAGGAGCAGAGGGAGAAGCAGACTCCCCACTGAGTAGGGAGCCCAATGTGGGACTTGATCCCAGGACCCCAGGATCATGACCTGAGCTGAAGGCAGACTGACCAAACCACCCAGGTGTCCAAGACTACCTTCTTTTTAAAAAAGATTTTATTTATTTTAGAGGGAGTTCGTGGGCACACAGGTGGGAGCAGGGGGGGAACAGAGGGCGAGGGAGAGAGAGAGGGAGAGGGAGGTAATCTCCAGCAGACTCTGTGCTGAGTGCAGAGCCAGATGTAGTGCTCAGTCCTACAACCGTGAGATCATGACCTGAGCTGAAACCAAGAGTTGAATTCTTAACTGACTGAGCCACCCAAGGTCCCTAAGACTACCTTCTAAGTAGAGGAGGTCTTTTGGGTACTTAAGAATGTAAGTTCTCTTAGAATAAAGTCCAAGATGAACTCTCCTTATTTTAAGATCCACTTACAGAGTATAGTGTTAAAGGTTAGCTATGGATGTATTGACATCATAATATTATCATATATTAACATTTAAGTTTCTCTGGAAGGATTGTGGAGGGACCTTTTTCTACTAGAGAAAGTGTACAGTGTAGGAAAGACAATTGAAGGGGGAGAAATGACAACCCTTTTCAAACAGTAAGAATACCAAAATGGCCAGCTTTAGGACTCCAGCGTCAGTTAGCAGGGTTCAAGTTCAAGCTCCATCAGATACTAGCAATGTAAGGTTTCACTACACAATGGAGATGCCAATAGAATTAGTACTGAAGAAATTAATACATTTAACATCTGACATGTAGTAAGTGGTCAATAAATATTGTCTACTACTATAGTCTGAGAATTTAAGCTACTTACCCATTGCCTGTAGAGACAGAATGAGTGATGAAATGAAAACAGGGATTGTAATGGTGCCTCTCTGACTGAGTCAGTGGAGCATGTGACTGTTGATCTCAGGGTTGTGAGTTCAAGCCCCATGTTGGTGTAGAGGTTACTTAAAAATAAAATCTTAAAAAAAAATACAGGCTGGATAGTTATGTTTGAAGGTTTCTTCTAGAGTTTGAATCCATGTGACTTCACACTCATTTTCCTTGTTATGCAACCCATAATGTAAGCCCCTCAACTGTCTAACCTATGTACCCTCTCAGTGTTTACTTTTTACTTGGGCTTCTTCTCTCTTCCACACTCTCACTCCTCTCCTTCTGACATCCTCCCATTGTGCCTGGCAGAAGTTCCAACCCTACTCTGTTCTTGACTTCTTCAAAGTGTTACAATCTAGTTTAACAAAAACTGGCTCTCTGCTAAGGACACTGCTTCTCCAGAAGCCCTTTTGAGAGCTCATTATCCAGGTTGCCTGGGTGGCTCAGTTGGTTAAGTGTCTGCCCTCAGCTCAGGTCATGATCCCAGGGTCCTGGGATCCTGTCATGTCATGTCATGTTGGGCTCCCTGCCCAGAGGGAAGTCTGCTTCTCCCTCTCCTTCTGCCCCTCCCCGTTTGTACTTTCTCTCAAATAAATAAAATCTAAAAAAGAGAGAGAGAGAGAGAGAGAGAGAGAGAGAGCTCATTGTCCAAACTCTCCTGTGTCATTTCCAGACCATTTCTCTCCTACCCTCTTTAGGCACCTCAGAGATCTCACTGATAATATCAGGACAGTGTTGGTGATGATAATACTTAATTGATAGTTGTAGGGAATATATGGGGACAATGCATGTAAAATGCTCAGCACTGTGCTAAGAACATATTAAATTCTCAGTAAATACTTGTTTTTACTCATGTCTACCTGACTCTCCGAAAAGTGGGTGTCACTATCCAAAAATAACTACACCTATGAAATCATACTTTAGCCTATTTCTGACTAGCATCTTCTATCTGTTCTAGTCCATTGACCATCTCCCTTCTCTGAATTAAAGCACAGCATGGAATCTTTTCTCCCACATTAGACATTTTCTTGTCAATATCATGAACTATTTTGCCTTGTTTCTTTTATTCACATCTGTGTGGCAGATTCCCAAAGGTGGATAAGTCCAACTATCCATCTTATCTTCACCAGATTACTGGGAAAATTCAGACTACTGAGTAGGTTTATATCACTATAAATTCATTGTCATTAACCTCAACTGGGCTCTTCCCTTTCTCTGTCACTCCCTACTGTGTTCTCTCAGTCAACTCTGTATCCCTGTCTCCACTCTGAATATTTCACACCTTTTTCAATTTCTTCAAAACACATGGCATCTCACTTACTTCCTCCCCCAATCCACTCTCAGTAAAATAGGCTTGCACCTTCATAGTGAAATTAGAAAAGGGGGCACTCCTGATTTTTCAAATCCTATAAATCCATTGTTTTCTTCTTTCCCCCTTTTTCGGAGAAAGGTGTTCTTTCTCCTGTCTACCTGTGGTCTTTTTTTTTTTTTTAAGATTTATTTATTTTAGAGAGAGAGAGAGCGTGCTTGAGTGGAAGGGGCAGAGGGAGAGAGAGAATGTGAAACAGACTCTGTGCTGATAACAAAGCCCAGTGGAGGGCCCAATCTCACGGCCCCGACCGAGATCATGACCTGAGCTGAAAGCAAGAACCTGGATGCCCAACTGACTCTGCCACCCAGGTGCCTGTTGATCTTTTTTTCCATAGGCTCTATCAGTAATTCCCTTCTTTTTCTCTTTTCAGCCTCTGCCTTGATACTGCCCCTGTCAGTATTTAACAGTGCTCATAGTATTCATCTTCAAAAAAACAAGCAGCTTCCTTGACTCCACATTTCCTTCCTGCTTGACTTCTTTTTCCTTTTCCCTTCCTATCTAAGCTTCTTGAAAGAGATGTACATTTTGTGTCTCTTCCCTCCAGTTCCACGCCTCAACCTACTATAGTAAGGTCGTGGACCCCATCACTCTACCAGAACTGCTCTCGTGAGGGTCATTGGCTTCTTATTTCTATTTTTTTAAAAGATTTTATTTATCTGTCACACAGAGAGAGCACAAGCAGGGGGAGCAGCAGGCGGAGGGAGAAGCAGGCTCCCCATTGAGCAAGGAGCCTGATGCGGGCCTCGATCCCAGGACCCTGGGATCATGACCTGAGCCAAAGGCAGCCGCTTAACCGAGTCATCCAGGCGCCCCAAGTCCAACCTCTGATCCACCCAGGTATCCTGGCTTCTTATTTCTGAACTCAATAGAAATGCATAGTTTGCTTGACCTCTTGACTGCTTTGAAATGACTGGCCATTGACTCCTTTTCACAGCCCTCTGTTTCCTTGGCTCCTGTTATCATTTCTCTTGGCTTTCTTTCTGCCATTTTTTTTCATGACTTCTTAGGTTCTCTTGCCAGCACCTCTTCCTCTGCTCATCCCTTAAGTAGGGTCTCTGTCCTGTGTCCTCTTCTCAACTCACTGTATGTATTTTCTTTTATAATCTCATCTAGTTCTATAGGCTCAGATCACCTTTATATGGCTGTCACTCCCACATTTATATCTCCAGCCAGTGGCTCTTCTGGGCTTCAGACCCTTATCTCTGACCTCTTTTTGGACATTTCCTCTTGGATGTCTCATAGCCCAAACTCAACATGTTTAAAACTGAACTCAGGATCTTCACTTGCACCATCACAAGCTGCTTCTCCTCCAGTGTTCTTTCATCTCAGTTAATGATGCCCCCAGCTACCCAGTCATCCAAGCGAGAAACCTAGGAATTATCCTTGACTTCTCCCTCACTTTCTACATCCAACTAAAAAATCAAGTCTTGTATCTTTTACTTCCAAAGTACCCCTGGCCCACTGTTTCTCTCTTTCATGCTTTTTCTCTCTTAATCATGCTACCACGAATTCTTTCATGTTAGAGAGCCTCCTTCTAAAATGTCCGAGTATTGCTCTCCTTCAAATCCCTCTCAACTCAGTGCTTTTAAAAACACAAATTTGTCTGTCACTGTATGCTTTAAATCCTTTAATGGTATTTTAGTTAGGGTTTAACCAGAGAAACAGAACCAATAGGTATATACCAAGAGACTGTTGCAAGGAATCGGTTTACCCTGGTTGAAGCAAGTCCAAATGCCATAGGGCAGCCTCTCAGGAGGGGCAGCCTGGATTCTCAGGCGTGGGCTGAAGTTGCTGTGTATAGGCAGAATTTCTTCTTCAGGGAATATTTGGTTCTGCTTTTAAGGTCTTTCAACTGATTAAGTCAAGCCCAGCCAGATTATCTAGGATCGTCTCCTTTACCTAAAATCAACTGATTATGAACTTCAGTCATATTTGCAAAATATGCAGCACATAGATTAGTGTTTAATTGAATAACTGGGGACCGGTAGCCTCGCCACGCTGACACATCAAAGGCCATCACATAGGTTCTCACACCTTTCAAATAGAGCCCACACTTCTTTAAAGTGGCTGCATGTATAGTAGTCCCCCCTCATCTGTGGCTTCACTTTCCCTGGTTGCAATTACCAGGCATCAGCCACGGTCTGGAATCAGATAATCCTCCTTCTGACCTGTTGTCAGGTCTGTAGTAGCCTAACATGGTGTCACAGCGCTTACGTGGCTCACCTCCGTCCATCTCATCACGTAGGCATCTTACCATCTCACAGCATCGCGAGAAGTAGAAGGGTGAGTCCAGTACGAGAAGATATTTTGAGAGCAAGACCGAAAGCACATAACTTTTATTACAGCATGTTATAATTGTCCTACTTTATTGTGTTATTATTGTTAATCTCTTACTGTGCCATATTTATAAATTAAACCTTGTCTTAGGTACGTATGTATGGGAAAAACCACAGTGTGTATAGAGCTCAGTAGTCCGCCATTTCAGGTGTCCACTGGGGATCTTGGAGCGTATTTCCTGCAGAGAAGGGCGGGGACTGCCATAATGTCTGTACAGCTTGGCCTTCATCTTTCTGTCAGACCTGCTCTCTCTCCCCTCTGTCACTTGAACTCTGTGTTTAGTAAGATTCAGATCTTTTCGTTTCCAGAATGTGCCTGTTCTCTACCTATAATGCTCTTCCCTTCTCTTCTCTACCTAGCTACCTCACAGCTCATCCTTAAGATGCATTTCCTCACTTTTAGTCTGAGTTAGGTCATGTTGTGTTAAAGCTCCCTTAAAATCCTGTATTTCTGCTGTCGTAATACTCTTCACGTTTTATTGCAACTTCTTGTTTATTGTCTTCCTCGCTATGCTGTAAGGTCTGTCTTATCACTGTATTCCAAGCATTTAATATACTGCCTAACACATAGTAGGCGGTCTCTAAATAGTTGTTGAATAGCCAGAAGGATGAATAAATGTAGCTTTATTATTTTTTTAGAAGTCTGGTTAAATTTGTGAAAATAGGTTATCCACACTTAATCTGAAGTGTAAAATGTTTTCCCAAGCAAACACGTCTGACTTCAATTTTTCCCTGTTGTGGGTCATCTAACTACCTTCTATTAGAATGGATAATGGAACGGTAGCTTTTAAAAGTTCCTCTTTCTGTGAATACATATCATCTTACAGGAGACATGAAGTATTCATTCATTCATTACACGTTGAGCACTTTCTGGTCGCTGTTGTAAGTTCTAGGGATACAGTGGTGAGCGTGACTGGTAAGGTACCTATTTTCATGTACCTTACATGAGAAGTGCAGACACAAGACAGACGATACCTAGTAGTTAATAAAGCAGTAAGAATAATTTCCAGTGGTAAGGAAAAAAATAATAAAAATAGTATGATATGATAGTAACTAGGTCACTGAGGTGGGAGTGAAGTAAAGTGGTTTGAGAAAGCCTCATATTACCCATCAATAAAAGGAAGGTGGTTTAACTGTGAAGAAAATACATTCCCCTCCCCCAAATACATTTCCCATTAAAGAGAGTATGTGCATATTATATGCATTAACTTTTTAAATTTTCTGAGTAGCCTTTCTTTTTATGGATGCATAAAAATTCCAGAGTTTCATGAGGCTCTGGGAATTAAGTAAATTGCTTAAGGCCACATAGAGCTAAGTGGCAGAGCAGGGGTTCAAATGTCCGTCTAGTTAATCCGAAGCCCACGCTCTCTCCACAGTGTCATATTCTATTCAGGAAGAAGGCCCCTGGAGAAAAAGGGCTACTTGTGTCACTGGTAGGTTTAAACAATAAATTCTAGTATTCTTTGAAGATTTTATTAAAGATGTATTTACTTGGAGAGAGAGAGAAAGTGTGAGCAGGAGGCACAGAGGGAAAGGGAGCAAGAACCTCAGGCAGACTCTCCGCCGAGCACAGAGCCCCATGTGGGACTGGATCTCACAACCTGAGCAGAAACCAAGAGTCAGATGCTTAACCGGCTGTGCCGTCTAGGAACCCCTTTTTGAAGATTTTTAAAGCTGTACTCTATATCAATAATAATAATACACAGTGCAGAGTATTTTTTTCACAATATGCAATATTTTTATAATATTCTCCTGTTTTTCAAGGCACTTTTATTTTCATTCTCTCATAATCCTGTGACTACTAAGTAAAATACAGAGAACTTATAGACCACTCAAGAGTTAAGAAAACTGAAATCTGACCGTCAAATGATTTTGCCATGATTACATTGCTGTATAGTGGTAGATATAGATAGGATTCAGTTCTGTTGACTTTCGGTCTGATATTCTTTCCGGTATCCCTGGGGAAAAACCTGTTTCTTTTCTTTTTTTTTAAATACTGAGTTTAAGAATTTAAGTGCAAATAAAATCTGAGAATTAGTTTTAACTTCTCAGGAAAATGCCAAAGATTTATGCATTAGTACTGGTAACTTCATTGCTAGGAAATGAAAAAGAAAAGAGAATAACAGGGAATAAGGAGGAAAGTGTTATGTGTCTCATTAAATAATTGAGTCTATCCTTTTTTTCCCTGATTTTATGCAAATGAAAAAGGACATCCAACTGCAAAGCCTCTGAGGCACTCTTCACACTCAAGTATTTATGAAATGCACACATGTGATAACTTAATTCTTTGTAGCTTCTGAAAAGCCATTTTTTTGTTGTGTTATTCTTGATGGTGTATATGTTTTGTTTTATAATTATCAAGGAAGTATTAATGAAAATGAGGGGGGAAAAAAACCCTTTCTCATGTTATTCTTTCATTGCATTTGCCCAAAGAAAATATATTCCCTCTCTTTTCCAAAAGTCAGCTGGGTCTTATCAGCTTTGCAAAATGATGAATGAATGCCTTGTTCATTATTATTGCTTAAGTCATTCTTATTTATGCCAGTAGTTCAAGGATTATGTTTTGATTGTTCTGGAGAGATGAAAACACTTTCTTGCTGATGAATAAACACTGCCACTTTTTAAATATTTGTATGCAAAATGTCTTTAAAGCCATTCTGAAATGCTTTGCAAGAGCATTAGGAAGCTGTTTTTGGAAAGGCACTTTTTTTTCCTACCTTTTCTTTCATGCTAAGCAGTTCAATTGAAAGGCCTTTCAGAGTTAACTTGTTTAAGCAATACCAGTGTTTTAGTGTAATGAATAACTTTTTATAGAGGACAATCACACACAATTCAACATGCCGGTATTTCTATTTCTGTGCACCACCAATGCAGGGATTCTGTAGTAGAATCTCTTTCTTTGAGAAAGCTGAAGCGATCAACACCCTGATTAACCTCTGATATTCACGTGGTGCTCTTGATCTTGAGGACTGCAGCAGTAACAAAGCGGTAATGGCAGCCATATGCTTCGGGTATTGTGGGTACGGGTGACCCAGCTGTGAACTTGGGGGGTGACTGATGCTAACTGCTATTTGTTTCAGGTTTGGTGTGGAGATTACTGGTGAGGAGTTTGAGTTGCTACTTGACAGAATCCCCCCTGATGAAGATGGAAATGTCATATACCTCCAGTTCGTGGCCACGTTGGATGCTCGGTACTCCTTTTCCACATTTTCTCACTGTGCCCTATTCTGTTCTTATTGTTTTTAATACAGAGAACGGGCCCCTAGAAGAACTGGGGTTATTTGAAGTTTCTCTTTATTGATTTGTAGCTCATTTATTAATGTTTTACAAGTGAGAGAGATTTTCAGGATAGCAGTGTTGACAAAAAAAAAAAAAGTGGCATGTTTTAACATTGATCCATGGCAGTTCATTTTAAAATATTCAATATCTCAACATCTGGAAAATGGCCCCGAGAGGGGATAATGAGACTGAAATGACAAAAGAGATAGTGTAAATCTTGTTGTAGAATCGGGAAGAGAACCGGCCTAAGTGGCAGAGTCAGGCCCTGGAGACGAACTATCCCAGCTTGTGCTAAACACGCTCCCCACATGCTGACCTTTTACCCCCTCACTCACCTCCCAAGTACTGTCCACTCACAAGACTTCTTACCACTTCCTTCCAGGGGAGTCCAGCCTGGACAGTAGAGTGAGTACATGGCTATTGCCAATGATTATGTTAAAATCAGAGCAAGACTGCTTTCCAGAATATTCCCAGTCTGTATTTCTCTATCATGGAACCTCTTTTTCTGGAGTTTACAGAGTAGTTCAAGGCTTAAGTATTTAAAATTCTGATGAATATTGACCATTTTATTCCTGAAATATCTTAAGGAATATTGCAGTCCTAGACATCTGATGTTTTGGGCTGATATCACTGGAAAATGAGCTCCTTCTTCCAAATGATAGTTATTTTCTCCAGAGCAGTTTTAGGAAGTAGCTGTCTTCATCCCATACACCTCCTGCACTGTCGTCCAAGTCTCAGGACTATACTCTGGAGCCAAAAAACCAATCTAATTTCCTGTTAGTTCTTGATAGCAGAGTATACAGACACTTATCAACCTGATTTGATTTAAGTGGCTTGACAAGACACACCCTTCCCAAATTAGTTTCCATCATGTCTACCATAGAGCCTGAACTCCTCATCTAAAGGGACCCAGTCCTTTGAGTCAGAAAGTACTGATCTGCAGAAGCTGGTAAGATACTGATATCTCTGAGAGGGATAATACTTTAGTTTGTCAGTTGTTAATGCTTCATTCAGCATTTCCCCAAGTATATTTCAAAGAGAAACACTAGTTTCATAGGATCAAAACTCTTATCCTTAAAAATGTTCCCATGGCCAGAGGTGCCTGGGTGGCTCTTCAGTTAAGTGGCCGCGTCGGGCTCAGCTCATGATCCTGGGATCCTGGGATGGAGTCTCACATAGGACTCCCTGCTCAGTGGGGAGCCTGTGCGCTCTCTCACTCAAATAAGTAAATAAAATTTAAAAAAAAAAAAAAGGTTCCCATGGCCAAAAAAGTTTGGGAAACTCATTAAATAAAGTTTCTGATTAAATAAGGTTAAATGACTCCCTTTCCTGAGGATTTCACACACCCTTTAATATTGCTAGTGTGTGTCACAAATTTTATGGAAAGAAAAACAGATCTAAAAGCAAGTAGTTTATTTCAGAGATGGTCCCATGAAATACTGGTGAGTTCTCGGGGAAGTGAGACCCCGAAGGGGAGAAAGCCAATACAGCTAGGATGCATTAATGAGCAAGGTATTGGTATAGGCACCTGGGGCGCTCTCCTGCCATGGAAAACTGCCTAGAACCTCTCTCAGAGCTGTGCCAGTTAAGGACAGGGAGCTAGAGTAGATGTACCCATGAGCTCCCACCTGCCATGGGTCATGGGCTGCTCTTGGCCACGTAAACACTCTGGCTGTGCATGGAGCGGGCAGAGCAAGCTCCCGTCAGAATGTCCTCTGGCCGAGTCAGAGGTGCTGGCACCAGAAAGCCCTCAGGGTGAAAGGGCCCCGGGAGTGCTGAGGAGATACTGGCAGGCCTTATCCACAAGTGGGCATCCTCGGTAGTGGGATTTCTATAGCATTTCTCAGACTTACTTGACCTCCTCTCATAGAGCACCTGAGAGGCTGGTGCTCCACAGAAAATGATTCGGGAATGCTACTTTAGTTAGATAAGTTAATCTTGCTAAGTATACTTTACCTTATAAAGTCAAGATCGGGTATTTGAGAGAATGAAATGAAGGAAGGGAGAGTTTTTAAAAACAGGGGAACCCGTAGAGAAACAGAGACACAAACAAGGTGCGACAGGGGAGTTTCCTCAATGCCCACAAGGTAGCAGCGTAAGGTCACTTGGGCTGACTCGTCCATGCCAGAGGCACGTGTGAGGTGGCGAGCATGTGAGGTGGACGGGTACTAAAGATAGAGTTGACGTGAGCCTGGCCCACTCCCTTCAGTTTTAAGTGGTTATGTTAATGACAGGAGACAGCTCTTTTGATTCTTTACATTCTTGATTCAGGATACCAAAGAACAGACTGTAAGTTCATTATTAATATTAACAAATACCTCTGCTTATCTGATATTTGACATGCCTCATCTCTTTATAATTTGCATTTCACTTGTGAGAAAACAGATGTGTAGAAAGTTTAAGTGACTTGCCCAGATAACATTAGCCTCTGAGTGAACACTGCCAGTGGAACCAAGTCCATCTGACTTGGAAGACCACAGGCTTCCTGCTACTCTGCACTGAAGCTCTGAATTATACAACAGCAAGAGTAGTTCCATTTCACAAGAATTTAAAATGGGCCCACATCATGCGAAGAGCTTTACATGCATTATTTCATTTAATGGTAAGGACTGTTTTTCTAAATTTTGCTTAAATTCACTGATTCATTGCTAACTGTCCACCTCATCTGTGTCAGACAGGATGGTCGTATTTATTGCTTGGTGGCATGGGGTGAAAAGCCCCTGAGCTGGGTTTTTAGGTGACTTGGTGACAAGAGTTGTAGTTGGACTTTCCTTTAATAACTCCATGACCTGGGCGTCTGGGTAGCTCAGTGGGTTAAGCCTCTGCCTTCAGCTCAGGTCATGATCTCAGGGTCCTGGGATCGAGTTCCGAATCTAGCTCTCTACTCATCAGGGAGCCTGCTTCCTCCTCTCTCTCTCTCTGCCTACTTGTGATCTCTCTCTGTCAAATAAATAAATAAAATCTTAAAAAAAAAAATAACTCCATGACCTTGGTTAAGTCTTTTTTTTTTTTTTTTTTTTTTTTAAGTAGGCTCCATGCCCAGTGTGGGGCTTAAACTCACAACCCTGAGATCAAGAGTTGCATTTTCTACTGACTGAGCCAGCCAGGTACCTCCTTGGTCAAGTCTTTAACGTTCCTTTGCTTTGATTATTTGATCTATAAAATGAAAAGTTTAGGACAAAAGGTCTCCCGAGGTTCTTTCTAGGTCTAAAGTTCTGCTTGAAGTAGTTTACATTTTTATTAATAGAGATTTGGAGGGGACATCTAATATGCTTAAATGATGCTATTGTAGAAACATGTTTTCCTGGCAAATATGAAGAATTTACAGATCATAACACTGAAATAAAGTACTTTAGAATCACTGGATTAAAATCAGTATAATATATATTTATTGAGTATTTTCTGTGTTTTCAGTTAGCCAAGCATTTTTGAAATTGGAAAAACAGTATTTCTTTCAGAGAGATTATTTCTTTGCTAAATTTGTCACAAAATTTGCATATGTGCTTGAGAACTTCATTTTTTAAAAAATGTGTGTTTGGAGAAAAAAGGAATATAGCTTTCAATTTAGGAGGGTGAAGAACTGGAGAAAACAGTCCGTAGGACAGTTCCCAGGGGCAGGAGTATTACAAATAAAAAAATTCCCTTGAGATTATTTTTATTTTACTTCTTTGTGTGCTCCACCTTTAGTGCCCAGTTTTTAAGGACATACAAAAAACTTCTCAACCCAATTAAAATTAGTATGTTTTGATCATTGTAGCATGTTTGAGAAAAAAAAAACGTGGCCAAAAAATGACCAAGTCCATTAAAAGCAAATGGTAGAGACTTCCAGTTATGAAGTAAGTCACAGAAATTAAAAGTGCAGCATAGAGAATGGAGTCAGTAGGATTATCATAATGTTGTGTGGTGACTACACTAGGGCCGTGAGCAGTGGTTAATGAATAGAGTTATTAAATGACTATGTTACACACCTGAAACTACTCTAACACTCCATGTCAACTATGCCAGCTTAAAAATATGGAGACTTTAGGACGTGCTCACACCAGTGTAATTCCCGAGGAACCAATGGAATTGTTTGTCTGGGTTTGTGACTTAGCTCAATCATTTCCCAGGCAGCTGTCCCCCGGACACCATCCCCAAGGGCAGGATTCTCCATCCGAAGTATATAGGTGGAGTTAAGGACCAACCTAAGAGCACTTGAGAAGGTAGGACTATCCAGACTTTATAAAAGCCTCCGTCGACTCTGGGAGACTTTGCGATTGCCAGGTTGTCCGTCCGCCAACCCTTGGCTGTTTGTAAGACACAGTGCTTCTTTTTGGGTGAAGAACCCTGTGTTAGTTTCCCAGAGGTGCCATAACAAAGGTACCACAAAGTGGGTGACTTAAAACAACAAAACTTTGTTCTCTCATAGTTCTGAAAGCCGGGCGTTCCGAATCACATATCGGCAGGGACATGCTGTCTCTGAGACTCTGGGTAGAATCCTGCCTTGCTTTTCCGAGCTTCTCAGGGTGACGGGCAGTCCTTGACATTCCTTGCCTTACAGCTGCATCATCCTAGTCTCTGGCTCTCTTGTCCCGTGGTGTTCTCTCTGTATGTCTCTGTTTCCAAATTTTCTTCCTCTTCTAAGGATACAGGTCATAATGGATTAAGGACCAACATATAAAAAGCCAGTAGGACTTCTTCTTAACTAATTATGTCTCCAACTACCCTATTTCCAAATAAGGTCCTATTCTGAGCTGTGGGAGGATACAAACTTCAACATACCCTGTGGGGGCATGCAGTTCAACACAGAACAAACCGTGTCGCAGATCTAATGTGTTCGGTTTCTGATAAATTTCACTGGGGGGGGGCGCCTGGGTGGCTCAGTGGGTTAAAGCCTCTGCTTTCGGCTCAGGTCATGATCTCAGGATCCTGGGATCGAGGCCCATATCGGGCTCTCTGCTCGGCAGGGAGCCTGCTTCCTCCTCTCTCTCTGCCTCTCTGCCTACTTGTGATCTCTCTCTCTCTCTGTGTCAAATAAAGAAATAAAATCTTTAAAAAAAAAAATTTCACTGGGGGGAGGATACAAGTAAGAATTTGTTCCTGTGTGTCATCTGACAACGACAATAGCTAACACTCACTGCCTGGTACTTGTCAGGCACTAAATATTAGCTCACTTCATTCTTTTAACAGCTCTGTTATAAGATTCGACATGTAAGAAAAGTGAGTTGGTACAGAAAGTGAGTTGCCCACTGTCACTCATTTAGCGGCGGTGGAACCACGACCCAGGACACACTGGCTGATTCCAGAGCCCACGTATCTCATCCTACCCTCCTCTGGACAGGGAGTAAGAGCAATTCTATCTGCGCTAACCATTTGGGTTACACGTGGCTGCTAAGCATATGAAATCAAATCAGAGGGCCCAAGGAAATCATGTTGTCTGGCTACTTATTCTTACCGTTATTTAGGCTTAAATAAAAGTTATGTAAGTGTGAAATACCAGATTCTAAGACTTAGTCTTTTAGGAAAAAAGTTAAGTATCTCATAATGATTTTAATATTGATTACATGTTGAGATGACAATATTTGGCATAGATCAGGTTACATAGAATATTAAAATTAATTTTACCTTTAAATCTGCTAAAAGGGGGCGCCTGGGTGGCTCAGTGGGTTAAAGCCGCTGCCTTCGGCTCAGGTCATGATCCCAGGGTCCTGGGATCGAGGCCCACATCGGGCTCTCTGCTCAGCAGGGAGCCTGCTTCCTCCTCTCTCCTCTCTCTCTGCCTGCCTCTCTGCCTACTTGTAATCTCTCTCTGTATGTCAAATGAATAAATAAAATCTTTTAAAAAAAATCTGTTAAAAGGTACTAGAAACTTTTAAATTACTTTTTGCACATACTTTGCAAATGCTTATGTGGTATTCCTATTGGACAGTGCTGAATTAGACGGCCAATCTTTCTAATTAGAGTAGGCAGCATAATGGAAAGAAGGAATTATTTGAGTCATTGACCACAGATAAGTCAGTTCTTAAAGACCGCTTAATTTCTCTATCTGTAGATGTAACAGAAAACCTGAACTTTCCTTACAAATTTATTAACAAATTGAACAAAAGTAATTATGGGTCATTTTACCCGACGTTTACAGAAGACTAGATAATTATCCAGTAAAGCAGGAATAATATAAATAAATAAATAATTCATCTAGATTCAATATGAGTCTGAATTATTTACTTATTTTCTTACAGCAAATTGATGTGCTAACTTTGAACTCCAGATACACAAAATATCTGTGTGGCGTGGAGATTTGCTGTCATTTCTGGCTGTACAGTTGTAATTTAATAATAATCATTTCTTTTTTTTCAAAGATTCTATTTATTTATATGACAGAGAGAGAGATCACAAGTAGGCAGAGAGGCAGGCAGAGAGAGAGGGGGAAGCAGGCTCCCTGCTCAGCAGAGAGCCCGATGCGGGGCTCGATCCCAGGACCCTGAGATCATGACCTGAGCCAAAGGCAGAGGCTTTAACCTACTGAGTCACCCAGGCGCCCTAATAATAATCATTTCTTTTAGGATAGGTCTGTGAGCTGGCAAGGGCAGGTGATGCTCTCTCCCTTTTACAGATTTAAGAACAGACTCAGAGAGGTTAAGGTGTGTATCTGGCATTCTTGGTTTTAAGGTCAATATTTTTCTCATCATACTTTCCAGGTAATGAAAATTATACTTAATTTTTAGATGTGGCGGTTTTTAGCTGTGATTCCCCTCAGGAATGGAAGAGGGAGGTAGGCAAATGGGAAGAGGTTAAAGCCTCTAGGCTTTTCTTTGACATGATGTATGAATGTGTGTAGCCCATTTTGACATACACCAGAATGTTGGGACCTTGACTGCAGTTTGCTGAGACTGTGAAGGCACCTTCATGTGAGAAAGTTCACAAAATGTAGCTACTTAAAGAAGATAAGCGGTCAGACATAGCAAGAAATCCATGTTTGGGGGCCACAGATAAGTCAGTTCTTAAAGACTGCTTAATTTCTTAAATAATAAAATATTTTAAAAAATAAAATAATATAAAAATATTTTCTTAAAAAATAACTTATTGTTATTTTTTAAGTTAGAAAAGCAGTACATTCTTATTGCAAATATCCAAATACTATAGAAAGAGTAAAAAATCAAAAGAAGAGATAGTGGTGCCCTTACCATCTTCCCCCAATCCAGTTTTAAAAATAACCAATTGATTATTAATTTTAACATGGAAGAAGTCAGCACACACATTAATTTCATGGTTCTAAATTTTTCATAAGTTGGCATAATGTTCAGTATGAACCTTTATGTCGAATAGAATATATCCTTTAAAAATACTACATGTAT
>LNAC01000061.1:1727416-1759916 GCA_002007465.1 Ailurus styani | reverse complement strand
CTGAAACACAGTTCAGTGTAGGAACTTTTACCTCTTGGACAGATGGAAAAATAAAGGAACAGTTCAGGCACTTCCTTAGGTCAAGAGTACCCGTTCAACAAAAGCCTTCATATTTGTCAGGGAAGATTTGGCTGCGCTCATCAGAGACTTGAGTTTAGATCTCTGTGTTATGAACCCATATTCTTGGGGGATAGTATTTATGTATAATGCTGCTTAATCTTGGATGCAGTGTTTGAGGAACAGGAACCTGGGAGAACGTGCTCCTGACTATGGAAAACAATCCGGTTCTGATCTTTGGTCACGGCGCTCCCCAGTTCTAGTAGAAAAGCTGGTAGTTAGGGGGCAAAAAGGCACGGACCACCGCGTCCACCCCCATTCCGGAATTTGTCTTCGTTGAATAGCAAGCAGGAGTTCAAGTAGACATTGCTTAACTTAGAGTTCTTTTTAAAAGGCACGTTATTCCTAACATGGATTTAAAATAATAATAATAATTGGTAAAAAAATGATTTAAAATGTTAGGAAGGCATTCGTGGAAGATTAAGAATGAGCCAAGAGAAGAAAGAGTGAATGGTATTCCAAGCAGAGACATTAACATAGGCAAATGTTGCTATATGAAAATGTGGTTACCCATTTCTGTGACTGTAAATCACATGTCAGTGGTTCAATCATTAAATGTTACAAAGCATTTAACAAATTAGGCAGAATTTGGGTAGTAATAGGGAAATTTTGTACATTTGGCACACTGCTAGGTTAGGACATTTTGGTGTGCTACATTTGGTGAGCATCAGATTTGATGCTCAGCATTGCAGGGTAATACTTATTCCTCATTCCTGATGTTTCTTTCCATGTGGAGGGAGCTCCACTTAAAAGTCTCCACTTTTCTTTGCCCTCCTTATTTTCTGCTCCCCAGAAATAGAAGAGTTACTGTTCAGATTTGGTTTGTGGAAGAGCCACTGTCCACGGGTTGCATGCATGTGCTCCTTGCCAAGAGTTTTATGGGAATCTGCGCTTACAGGGGGAAAGCTCCAATTGTTAGCACTATGATTGGATGCTAAGGTTGGGGTTACAATATTAGAAAGATCATTGTTGCCATTATCCAAGAGTTCTATCAATAATCAAACTGACCCCTATGACACTCTTTTATCTTTCAATTTGTTCCAAGCTCAGCTGCTACAAGCAGAGGTGTTATTTATAGACTGGCCCCCACTGCCACCCCAAGCAACAATACCTATGGCTTAGGTACTGTGTATTAGTGGTTCTCAAACTGTGATCCGAGGACATGTGGGAGTCCTTGAGACCCTTTCAGAGACTGGGGTGGTGTGGGGAGGTCAAACTGTTTTCATAATAATACTAAGATGTTTCTTTGCCTTTTTCACTCTCATTCTGACAAGTGTAGAGTGGAGTTTCCAGAGGTTTACATGATGTGTGTGATAAATATAAATATATATATAGAAATATTTACTAAATAGTAAAATGTTTTTATATTTTAAATTAATATTAAAATATTAAGTATATATATAATCACAAATCAAAACTCTTTGGGACCCTCACTAATTTTAAGAGTGTAGAGGGGCTCTTGGAATGAAAGTTTGAATATTGCTGCTCTAAATCATAATGGGAAGAGAAATGCTCTTGCCTAAAGCTAGAAGCTTCTGGGTGGATCTGTTATGTAGAAATGTGTGAGAGATCCCTGGAGATAGATTGCTTCATTCAAATAGGAAAAAAAAAAGTGACCCAAGAATGGAATGGATGAATTCATATGCCATTGTTCATTGAGGGTCTTCTCTGTGCTGGGCACTGTTTCCCGGGGAGTAGGGGGTCACATATGAGCAACTCTTTCGCTGTCTTCTAGAAGCTCACAGCCAAGTAGGAGGAAAAAACCAATGAAGAGATGATGGTAATAGGGGGTGGTAGGTGTACATGAAGTGCCACAGAAACACAGATGGATACCTAATCTAGGTAGCATGGAGAGGGATGAGCACTTTAAACTGGGTCTTGAAGACAGGTGAGAATTAGCCAGAAGAAGAAAAAGTGGCGGTGTTCCAAGCAGAGACGTTAAAAGATGCAAAGACCTAAAGCAATGTTTTTCAGACATTTGATTTGGACCCGTTAGCAGGTCATGAAATCCATTCAATATGTCATGACCATCATAAAAAAAAAAAAAACAGAATAGAGAATATCAGAGTACACCTCACACAGTATGGATAACTATTCTTTCATGAAACTCCCTCCCCACACCGTGTGTGTGTGTGTGTGTGTGTGTGTGTGTGTGTGTTTGATGGGGTGGGGCAGGGGAGGGAAACACTGCGTTGGGTTACAGTGTAAAATGCATTGCTTATTGTTGGTTGAAATAATTTTTTGAAACCATTGGTCTTGAGGCAAGAGAAAACATTATAGATTTAAAGAATGATAAGCCAGAATTCAGTATGGATGGAATAGGGGTGGACTGTACGTGGTGCTGCTGAAGAGAGAAGGAAGCAGGTCATGGAGAGCCTTAATGACTTACTAAGTAGCTTGGATTTTCTCCCAAAGGCAGCTATGAAAAAGATGGATTGGGGGGGTGGTGATCTGACGCAAGGAGACCTCTTCCGAGCTGTTGTAAAAATCCAAGGGGCTGAACTAGAGGAGTAGGAATGGAGATGGTTATAATAGTTCTGAATTTATTAGAGCTCTTTTTAAGACTTAGGTGATTATTCCTCATATATCATTCTGTCTAGTTTCGTAGATACATCATACGCTAGAATATAAGCTATACAAAGGCAGGAATTTTTGTGTCTTTTTTAAACCTCAGCAACCTCAGAAATGAAAACAATACTTACATACATCAGATGCCCAATAAATCTTTGTTAAATGAATGATAAAGGAATTATCTTATCCTCGGAGGATATTAATTATAGGAGGTAGTTTTAGATTTTCTGCTGCCTACATTGTCTCTATGGTCTTCCTTCTTTTTCTTTTTCTTTTTTTTTGCTATTTTATTTCAATTCATTTTTTTAATTATCTCTATCTTTCATGTTAGAGACTTTCTTAAATGTTTAGTGATCTTTTTTTTTTTTAAAGTAGGCTCCACACCTAGTGTGGTGCCCAGCATTGGGCTTGAAATCACAACCTTGAGATCAAGACCTGAGCTAAGATCAAAAGTCAAACGCCTAACCAGCTGAGCCACCTGAGCACCCCTTTGGTTATCTTTCTATGTTCATTTATATTTGAGTCAGTAGAATGCTCACTGGGTGTTGGTGGAAAGATAGTGATTGTTGAAGGTCCAGTCTTTTCCTTTAGTGACTTCCAAATGTCCATCTCGATGTCATTTCTTGATAGAGAATCATCTCATCGGCTTTGGGAATAAGACCCTGGCTGCCAGTATTCTGGGGGCCAAATGGGATAAAGTATTCAGGGCTTAAACTGCTGAGTGTGTAGGCTTCCACTTCTTGGGTTTAGTATGACACTTGGCCCTGGGCCTTGTTTCCCTGAAGTCCCTGAACTAGAACCTTGCTGGGTCAGTTTCTCTAAAGATCGATTTTCTCTTCTGTTGGTGGGGAGAGGGAGGAGTTGTTGCCTGGTTGCATGGGGTCTAATGACCCTTTAGTCAGACTTTCTACCTTCTTTTTTCAGGGCCTCTCCTTATCCTTGCCTTCAAAGGTCCACTGCATAGATTCTGAGCCTGTCCAGGGCTGTGTGCTATGAACTCACTTCTTGTCTGCATGCCTCTGCTCATGGACTGAGGCTTCGGCTCTGCTTTGTAGTTACTACTCATCCCTGTGTTTTTCGGCATCAAAATTTTGTTGCCATCTCTTACATCATGTTGTCTTTACTATTGTGCTTTGTCCTTGTGAGTTTATAGCATCTTTATTCCTTTACTGTCATTTTAGAAGGGTTTTAGGGAACAGTGGAAGTAAACTCCTGCATTTAACCTTTCATGTTCAAACAGAACTCTCTGGCAGTTTACAGAATAGCTTTATTGACGGAGGAGATTAGTTACTAGTCCCACTTTCTCCTTCATTTCCTCAGATTTAATCACATTTGTTTAACTAAATTATCTAGGAAAAGCATTTTAGAATATTGGTCAAGTGCTTTGATTTTAGCCATACAGCTTTCCTTTTCGGTATCAGTAACGATGCCACAGTCCAGGGATGTTTCTTCCAGAACATGTTACATTGCCTGAACATTGACACTCATTATTGAATTTAACCAGCCAGTGAGTAGTTAATCTTTGTCCCTTTAGAAGTTCTAACGTGGAAAAGCCTGGTAAAAATCTATCTGAGGCAACTGGACAGTTTTGATATTTTACTATACACGGGAAAAAAATTACTGGAATGATTGATCACAGTAAAATTAAGAAAACGTTATTGAGGCAGTCATCAAAGTGCTTAAAAGAAATAAAGTACCTAAATAAATAAATGTGTGTCGTGAATGCGTCCTGTCACTTGTTTGTGACAGAAGAGCAGGGAAAAATAAGGGCTGGGGATTTAGTAGTGACTAGGTGCTTGGATTCCACGTCAGAGTCCCGGGTAATTAGGATGGAGTGTTCTGGCCTAATTCCCTATGTTACCTATTCACTACTGAGTATTTTCTGTGTAGTTGATTATAAACTATTGTTTTATCTTCTAAGTGAGAATTCATGGGTGCACCTTTTCCAAATGTTATGTGGTGCCGCGAAGGTCCTTCTGGTCTAATATTTATATGAGCAGTCAAGGTACTGATTCTTTCTTTTTTTTAAAGATTTTTTATTTGACACACAGAGAGAGAGAACACAAGTAGGCAGAGAGGTAGGCAGAGAGAGAGAGAGGGAAGCAGGCTCCCTGATGAGTGGCAGGCCTAATGCAGGGCTCGATCCCAGGACCCTGAGATCATGACCTGAGCTGAAGGCAGAGGCTGAACCCACTGAGCCACCCAGGTGCCCCAAGGTACTGATGCTTGCCAGGATTTATGTATGCATGTGTGTGTGTGTTTAAAATTCCCAGAGAACTAGATTAATTATGATTATCAGGTCTGTGTCTTTCAATATGTGATTTTATTTTTATTTTTTAATTCAGGTAATTTGAGGTGTCATTTACATACAATAAAATTCACCCCTTTTCGGTATACAGTTCAGTGGGTTCTGATAAACGGATGCCACCATCACAGTTAAGACCCACCACTTTGCCTGTGCGCTTTATGGTCGGTCAGTCCCCTCCCCGAGCCCCAGGCAACGGCTGACCTGTTCTCTGATCCCATAATTTACTGACTCCAGAGTCGGTCTGTGTGATTTTAGCAATAAGAATATATTAGTGTACATAGGCGCCTGGGTGGCTCAGTGGGTTAAAGCCGCTGCCTTCGGCTCAGGTCATGATCCCAGGGTCCTGGGATCGAGGCCCACATCGGGCTCTCTGCTCAGCAGGGAGCCTGCTTCCTCCTCTCTCCTCTCTCTCTGCCTGCCTCTCTGCCTACTTGTAATCTCTCTCTCTGTGTCAAATGAATAAAAAAAAAATCTTTTAAAAAAAGAATATATTAGTGTACAGAGTAATAGGGAATGATTAATTAAAGGAGGAGGTGCTGTTTGGTGGGAGTCACTTCTTCATATACAACTTTTGTTCACATCTGCCTGGTTAGTTCTTACTGATGAACTGAAGGGATTTCAAAGAGATTTAAAATTCCAGGAACTTAAAATATGTTTTTCTTTTCTTTCAAAAAAGTTTTATTTATTAGAAAGAGAGAATACGAGCGGGGGGAAGGGCAGAGCGACAAGCAGACTCCTTGACACAGGGCTCTATCCCAGGACCCCGAAATCATGACCTGAGCTGAAGTCAGATGCTTAACCCACTGAGGCACCTGGGCGCCCCGAAATATGTATTGTGAGAGGACTTTAGGTTCTCCAAACATCACAGTAAATAGAGCTCTCCTTCAACCTGTCAGCCCAGCGGCTTCTCGGCCACATTTTCTAATTTCCAGAGCCCTGACGGTTGCTTCAGATCAGGCAGTTTAGGTGCACTGACCAGACTGATCACATCCTGAACTTTAAACTATGGAGAAGACCTCTGAACAACCCCCAAACAGAAGGATTTGTGAGTTCTTTCTTTCTCACACACAAATGGACCCCATTGGATAAGCTTGGAATGTGTTTCTCTCAGCCAGAGCAGATATCTAAGGGTATGTGTACCAAGTATGCCTATGAAAAGTATTAGGAAAGGGGCACCTGGTGGCTCAGTCGGTTAAGTGTCTGCTGCCTTTCAGCTCAGGTCATGATCCCAGGGTCCAGGGATTGAGTGCCCCATCAAGCTCCCTGCTCAGTGGGGAGCCTGCTTCTCCCTCTCTCTTTCTGCCCCTCACCCCCCTGTTCATTCTTTCTCTCTCTCTCAAATATATGAAATCTTTAAAAAATAAAAGTATTAGGAAAGGACAAATAGTTACATGCCAAGTCCCTTTTGATTTTGGCAGTACCATGTATTTTTAGTTTTAGCACGTTACTGTGTAAACTTTAATAGTCTAAAATAACTAGTAACTTGAAATGTTAAAGAAAAGTTCCTTTGTCACAGTATCCAAATCATTTACACTTAACTACATCGGGAAGTGAGTTGATTTATTCCAGAAATTTTCCTGTAGGCAAATTAGTGCAATTTACTCAGTTATTTTCTTCTTTATGTTTTTGTGTTAACTCCAAGGAGAAAAATCATGTTTGTAGGAAGCTAGCCCTAAAAAGCAGCTTAGAGGTCATATTGTCCATCTTATTTCTGGTACAGGGAAGGAAACTGAGACTCAAAAAGATGACTTCCTGAGGCCTCTGGAGGAAAGAGTAATCTCAGGAATTAATTTTTATGTGCGTCTAAATACTTTTCTTAGTTGTTTAATATTTCTAAGCCTAAATTAGTAACACATACCTCTGCGACAGAGCCGGAACTCACAACCCACATTTATTCCACCTATCATTAAAGCCTGTAGTTCTTCACTGAAGACACTGGCTGGCACATTATCTCACCACTGTTGTGGGTATAAAAATCCTGAAATAAAGTCTCATCTGAAATACTCAGTAAACATTTATCTGCACAAAGCACGAAGATAGCCACCACATTATGTTCATTAAAGAATGCATGAAAGTGCCAAGCACAGTGGGACTCAACACCTGGCCAACCTAAGCCTGAATGTTCATGATTTATGTGCCTAATAAGTGCACAGAAAAGACCACTGGATAAGATAGTCACCTTCTACCCGGCCAGCAAGTACTGGATTCTTAAGAATTTTAAGAAACTGCAAATAGCTGGAGACCTTGGAGTTTTGAGGGAATCTTCTGACTAGATCAGCATTTTAGGGACTCCTAGTGGACTTTGCTGTCACCTTATGATAATTCTCCAATCTTTGGGAAAGATAAATCAGATTTAGGAAATGAACATGTGAGATGTGTGCGTGTTTACCATTTGCTGCCTCACTGGGCAGCCATCATTAAGTATAGTTTGAGAAATCCTATTATTGAGAAGACTTCCAGTATAGCAGCTGTGGTCGTCATAACCATGGCTACTGAGCGTCACTGTATCCCCTCCGCCAAGGCCTCACAGACACACTGCCGGCAGCTTTCGGACTTGACTTCCTCGCTCTCCTCTCTCTTGTTCCTTATAGAGATGATTCCAGTGGATTCTTTTTCTGTTAGACAGTGTGTCCTTAGGAGGAAGTTCTGTGTGAGTAAAAGAAACATGGCTCCTGTCCGTTAAACAAAATAGAGGCATATTCCCATCCTATAAAAGAAGAATGGAGGCACACAGCCCAGAACGGATTTTATCCGTGAGCCCCAGGCTATTATCAGGGACCCAGGCTGTCCTACCACCCTAAAGCTCGTTGTTCATCCTTTAAAGGTCACCTCCTCACCCTAATGACTGTTGACGTTCTGCCCTGCAGTCTCCAGGGGCAGGCCTGGAGAAGGGGACAAGGCAGAAGGGCAAAGAGGGGGTTACTTTCAGCTGAGTCTGTTCACTTTAAGCACCGTTTCCAGAAATCTCACACAGTACTTCTGCTTATAACATGTGGCCCAGAATTTAGGCTTATGGATAAATCCAGCTGCAAGGGTGGCTGGGAAATGTAGTCCTTTATTCTGAGTAGCAACATGCCCAGCTAGGATGAGAGGGCAGGAGGGAGCGCAGCTGGGGGTCATGGCAGGTAACTGAGATCCTGCCACAGGTAATTTTGGTGGAATATTCTGTCTATACCCATGAAGCCTTAACTGCTCATAAGTAATGACCACTGTTTGACGGAAATAATGACTATGGATCCATGGTTGGTGCAGTTAGCTCAGTAAGCAGTTTTAGACATCCTTGGAGAAGCTCAGGGATGGTTTTTAGACCACAGGAACACATTCACAGTAACTATTTGCTCTTTACTAGAGTGCTTTCAGTTACAGAAATTCAAATCAAACGGAGTTTAAAATAAAATCGCAAAAACTTATTCACCCCATATAGAACTTAATAGAATCTTGGGGAATGTAATAGACTGAAGAAAAACTGCGAGAAATCCAAAACACAGTAAAAGGCTGTAAATATAATTAATGGCTTCTTATGAAAGAATCATTTACAGTATGGTTGCTTACTCTAACCCCCTAAAGAAGCTTTTGTGAATTTTTAGGGAGGTTGAGGAAACTTATATTCTACTTCCTGCCCCTTTCTTTGCATAGATTCCTTGATCATAAATCCTTCACGATAACTTCCCTTGATATTTTGTAGTAGCATTTACCATTTGTGTGATTTTTTAAAAACAGGTACATTGGGGTATAATTTATGTCCCATAAAATCCACCCATTATAAGTATACAACTCAATGATCCATGTAAATGTATAGTGTTGTGGAACCATCACCATTAGCCAGTTTTAGAATAATTTCCATCTACTTTCTGCCTCTATACAGTTGTTTTTCTTCTAGACATTGTTTAGAAATGGAATCATGCAATATGTATTTTGGGTCTAGCATCTTTCACTTAGCATGATGTCATTAAGGTTTATCCATGTTGTAGCCTCTGCTGGGGATTCGTTCTTCCAGTTGTCAGAGAGTATTCCATCGTATGGGTATGCCACTATTTGTTTACCCTTTCATTAGTGGACGAACATTCAGAATGTTTCTGGTTTTTGACTTTCTGAATGATGGTGCCATGAACATTGGTGTACCTATCTGTGTGTGGACACATGTTTTAATTTCCCTGGTAGATTCCTAGGAGTGGGATGGCTGGATTGTTTTACAAGTTAACGTGTAACTTTTTAAGAAATTGACAAACTGTGTTCCAAAGTGGTTGTACCATTTTACATTCCCACTAACAAGAGGGTTTGTTTCTCCATTCCCCTCAAAAGCACTTGTTATTGCCTGCCCTTTGGATTATTTCCATCCCGGTGGGTGTCTAGTAGTATCTCCTTGTGGTTTTAATTTGCATTTCCCTAATGACTAATGATTTTGACCATCTTTTCATGCGCTTGTTAGACATAAGTATATCTTCTTTAGAGAAATGTGTGGTCAGATCTTTTGCCCATTTAAAAAATTTGGTCAGTTGTTAAGCCCTCTCACTATATTGGTCATTGTAAATTCTCTCTATATCTTCCTCTTCTTCTTCTTCTTCTTTTTTTTTTTTGTTTGTTTTTTCCCTCTCCCCTCAATGCTCTCTATATATACTGATGCAGGCCTTCTATCAGATATTATGATTTGATAATATATGATTTGACAAACATATTTTGTCCCAGTCACAGACTGTGTTTTTATTTTTTTTAATGGCATCTTTTAAAGTGCAAAAGTTGTAAATTTTGATGTGGTCCAACTTACTACTTTTTCTTTTATGGTTTGTGCTTTTGGTGTTGGGTCATGGAACTTTGAGCAAGTTGTCTAACCTTTCAAGCCTCTGTTCTTTTGTCTATAAAATTGGAGTAATAATTCTTACCTCAAAGGCAACTATAATTTAAATCTGATTTCTCTGTATCTGTTTGGGAAAGAGAGAGGTATAAGCAGAGACTGCAAGTGCAAAGACATTCTGTTCTTGACACTTGTTTTGTTCTTCTTCTGGCTTTCTGGGAGGGGTGGACTTGGTATGTGTAAAAACTATTGAATATGTCTCCTAATCAATTTTTCTTTCATCTTCTGACCCAATAGATCAGCTTTACAGATGGAAGGGAATAAGCAGGGTAGGGGAGCCAAAATACATAGGGTTAAAAAAAAAATGGATGAAGTTTCCTGGGAAGTGGGGGGAGTAGGAGGGAGGGATTATAAAGAGGCCTGAGGAAACTTTTGAAATAATAGATGCAGCAGTAATCTTGAGGCTGGTGATGGTTTCACAAGTGTATACATATGTCAAAACTTAGATTATATGCTTTAAATATGCACTGTTTATTGTGTATCAATTATATCAATAAAGCTTGGTTGAAAAAAAAGCCATTAGGATGACTATTATAAAAAAAAAAACAGAAAATAACAAGTGTTGGCAAGGATGTGGGCCAACGGGAACCCTTGTGCATTGCTGATGGAAATGTAAATGAGCATAGCCACTGTGACAAAGTTTGGAGGTTCCTCAAAAAGTTAAACATGTAATTACCATGTGATCCAGCAGTTCTACTCGTAGGAATATATCCAAAGAATTGAAAGCAGGCATTCCAACAGATATTTATACACCAGTGTTCACAGCAGCATTATTCACAATAGCCAAAAGATGGCAACAGACCAAGTGTCCATCAACAGAAGAATGGATACACAGAATGTGGTCTGTCCCTACAGTGGAATCTCACACAGCTTGGCAAAGAATGAAGCTCTAACACATGCCACAGCCTGGACGAATCTGAAAGACATTATATTATGCTCAGTGAAATAAGCTACACACAAAAAGACATATATTGTGTCATTCCACTTACAAGATGCACCTAGAACAGACAACTCATAAGGTAGAAAATAGAATAGAGGTTCCTAAGGGGGAGAAAGGGATAGGGAGTTAATGTTTGATGGGTACAGACTGGGGTGATGTAAAAGTTCTGGAAATGGATTGTGATGGTTGCACAACAGCCATGTGAATGTACTTAATGACACTGAACCATATACTTAAAAATGGTTAAAATGTTAAATTTCATATTATGAATGTTTTACCAGTATAAAAAATGCAGAATAAGAGAATGGCTGAAGTGATATATAAGTTTAAGTGGTAATAGTAAAACAATATATGATGAGAAGTTGACACATCAGCCCCAGGGGTAAGATCAGAAGTAGGTTCTGCTTCCTTCCTGGTTCTTTGATCTTACCCCTCACACCTATCAATTATTATAAATGTATTCTCCTATTTCTTCACTCCCTTGTTTTCAGGCACTTAGATGGGGCATGGAGAGATATAAAATGGAAAATAAATTGAGTGCATTTTGCCTGGGGAAGAGAAGATTTGGGGGAGACCACGCCAGCTGTGTTTAAATATTTACAGGGCTGTCAGGTGGAGGAAAGAGGAGGCTTAATCTGTGTGCTCCGGAAGACAGAAATAGGATTTCATGGGAAGCAGATCTTTCTTGCCTCTGGCAAAGGAATAATATTTTAATAAATAGAACAGTAAAAATGAAGAAGACTCTTTCGAATGCTGGAAATGGGCAAGTAGAAGCTAGGGATTTTGTGGAGGGGAATGTTTCCGTAGATGGCACATTAGGCCAGGGGTCTCTGCATTAGCATCCCAGCAGGAAGAAGAAGGAATTTCCAGCTGGCATTTTGAAGAGTATTTCATGAAGGAACCATTTCCAGAGGTGTGAGCAAGATTGAGGGAGCCTGTAAAGGATGTTGAGACACCCAGGAACTAGCGCCGGGGGAAGGCCTTCCCGTCGGGCGGGCCGGAAGTAGCAAAGGGAGTGCTGTCTGAGGGGGCCTGTGGAGCTGTGGAAGAGGAGTCATTAGCCACTCCGGGTAGGACCACCCAGTAGGAGCTGAGAGCCACAGATGGAGCAGCCACTGGCCGAAGGCTGGCACCAAGGCAGAGAAACGCCAGGGATAGAATTTCCTCCCCACATTCCATCCCCTGTGCTCTCTCTCTGGACAAACCCAGTCAGCAGCCAGGGGGCACAAGAAGTGAAGTAAAGATTATAGGGAGAGATCAAACTTCCTGGGGTGCTGAGCAAGACAGAGAAGTGCATCTCTGTGGCCTCTTTCTCCCATCTCAGAGACCTGCAAGTTTTGAGGCTATGAAGCACTTGATTTTTGTAACAGATAGCCCAATTCTGCTTCCCCCCCCACCAAAAAAAAAAAATTGAAAAGAGCAAAAGACCCAAAGATTGCACCTGATAGTCTACGAGTGACCAGTATGTCATATGAAATTAAAGAGGTGCTTGTGTTATCTGGCAATATCTATAGGGTCGGAAATGCTCTTGAAAGCTGAAAAATGGCTATCAGTCAGCAAATGTATTTATTGAGCAACTACTGAATGCTAGGCGCTGTTCTCAGTGCTCTAGATCCAGGGATGGGTAAAGCAGAAATTCTTCTCCTCTTACATTGTAGAGGTAGGAGGCAGACAATAAAGATGCAAATAAAGAATTCAAAGTGCAATCACACAATCTAGGGAATTGCTTAGATCATGAACTGTACCATTTCCTAGTGTGATCTTTATTAAGTTACTTGACCTGTGTCTCTATTCCATATCTACAAATGGGGATTAATGATTATACTTGCCTAGTAGTGTTGTTATGAGGATATAACTGTTAGTATGTGTAAAATTTTAGATCAGTGCTCAATACATGGAAATGCTACATATAAATGGAGGGCTGGTGAGCAGCATCACTGACATCAGAGAAGAGCCAGAGGCACTGGGTGAAGGGCAGCGGACAGCCACCTGCGCCCTCCCAGAGTGCTGTCCATCTTTAGGGACAAATTAAATGACACCGAGGAAAAGCACCCTTTTATGGCCTATTTAATGATAAATACACGACTGAGTTCTTAATGAAAATTAGTGATAACTTTTAGTCATTTAAAGACAAAAGGAGGAAGAAGAAGGAGAAGAAAACAAGGAGGAGAGGGAGGGGAAGAGGGAGGGGGAGGAGGAGGAAGCAGAGGAGGAGGAGGAGGAAAAGATGCTTAAAAGAGGCAGAAACATTGTATCTAACAGCTCAGCCTCTGAAATCAGGCTGGCCCAAGTTCAAATCCAACTCTGACCTGGGACAAGTTGCTTAACCCTGTTGAAGAATGGAAATAATGGGAAATATGGGGGAAAAGGAAAAAATAATACATACCTCATGTGTTATTTTGAGTCTGCAATGAAATCATCTATGGGAATTGCTTAGCACAATGCCTAGAACATTCTAAGGCTTCTAACCAGCATATGTTGCTTTTGCTTATTGGTGTCGTTATAAAAAGAGAGAATGAATACCTACGTATGACTTGAAAAGAGCACAGTAAAGTATTAAATACTGATTTTTTCCTTTTTTTGCTTTAAGTGCTCTGTATGACTTCAGGGTTTAAAAAGGATAATTTTGTAATTTCTTGGCCAACTCTGAATCTTCCTAGGGAGCAGCATCGGGTGATGCCCTCACCAACCCAGAGCATCTGCTCATGTTCTGCATGAGCAGTTACCGACAAAAAAATCTCCAGGTACTTCAATGGAAAAGCAAAATATTGTAATGATAAAATTCAGTACTTGATGTTTATTTCTGAATGATTATTTTGACATTTCAAGCTTACAAACAACATCTGGCAAACTGGATATTGTTGAAGGAAATTAATTGGAAAATTTGGTACTTAAAAATGTTATGATTTTTTTGTAGCTCTTTTCCGAGCACAGTCTACTCCCTGAGCAATCTTACAGTGTTGATTTTTAAAATGAGTCTATTTTGGTGATACCTGCTAATTTCTGACCTGATAGTTTCTAATAAATCAAACTTTACAGATGAAAAGAAAGTAAAAAAAAAAAATGATGGAGATTCTCCCCTTTTCCCCTCCACAAAGCATTTTGTTATTAAAAGATTTCACCTCTAACTCTCCACAGTTACTACTCAATTATAATTCACTTACAGAGCATAAATTAATACATGAATGTCAGAATTTTTTTAAAATTTTTAAATTGTTTTTATTTTGAGAGAGAGTGCAAGTGGGGGAGGGGAGGGGCAGAGAGAAAGAGAGAATCTTAAGCAGTCACCACGCCCAGCACAGAGCCCCGCTGAGCTGAAATCGAGTTGGTCTCTTAACCTACTGAGCCACCCAGGTGCCCCTGTTTTGTTTTGTTTTGTTTTGTTTTCAAATGGCATGTTCTGTCTTCTACCAGGAATGAGAAACTGCTTTTTTGGTAGGTAGTTGTTTTTCTAAAATATCTCGGAATGGATCTTCACTTTTACTCTTTTTATTCTGTTTATTAAAATAAAAATCCAAAAACTAAAATAAAAATCCTCCTTAATTTGGGGAATGGAAGGAAGATTTCTCTATTCATTGTGGGGAAAAATTTTAATATGCTGCTTCATTACTTCAGATACCTCACTATCCATATGACAAATGAGAACCTACCTAGAAATAAAGCTTTTAAAATTCCTGTTCAGAGCAGGCCTATATTAAATTATGATGTGCCACAAACCAATTAGAACTTTAACATATGAAAATGAATTATGGGGGCACCCAGGTGGCTCAGTCAGTTAAGTGTCCGCCTTCGGCTCAGGTCATGATCCCAGGGTCCTGGGATCGAGCCCTGCATTGGGCTCCCCACTCAGCAAGAAGCCTGCTTCTAACCTCTCCGTCTGCCTGCCGCTCCCCTTGCTATGCTCTGTCTCTCTCTGTCAAATAAATAAAATCTTAAGAAAAAAAAAAGAAAAGAAAATGAACTATGGGATTCAGAAGCCGAAAACATATCTAAAGAATCCATAATTTTATGAGGCTTTGAATTATAACTGTTATTGGTTTTAGGCTGACTATCCCTTTATCATCAGGTAAGTCCAAGAAGTTTATGAGGGGAGAAATTATTTTGAAGTTTTTATTCTTGAGCAGTTAGGCATTTAGCACTTAGCATTAAATTTAGCCTACAACCTGCAAAAATAGTGGAGAATAAATTAACAGTGCTTGGCAATGTGGAAGAGTCCTCTGTAGTGTTCCTTTTCTCCTTCAGAACTTAATAGTTGGTTTACCACTTGGATACTAATCTGTTATATTTTAGGGACCAAAAACAACTGAATGTGTAAAACAAAATCTGCATTTAAAGATATTTCTGGAGCGCCTGGGTGGCTCAGTTGGTTAAGCATCTGCCTTAAGTTCAGGTCATGATCCCGGGGTCCTGGGATGGAGCCCACATAGGGCTCCCTGCTCGGTGGGGAGCCGGCTTCTCCCTCTGTGTCTCCCCACCCCACCCTATGCTCGCTGTCTCTCTCAAATAAATAAAATCTTTAAAATAAATAAATAAAGACGCTTCCTTGGGTTTTTTTTCTTTTTTCTTTTTTAAAGATTTTATTTATGTATTTGAAAGAGAGAGAATGAGAGAGAGCCCGAGAGGGGGGAGGGTCAGAGGGAGAAGCAGACTCCCCGCTGAGCAGGGAGCCTGAAGTGGGACTCGATCCTGGGACTCCAGGATCATGATCTGAACCAAAGGCAGTTGCTCAACCAACTGAGCCCCCAGGCGCCCCAGGTTTCTCTTTTCTTTCTTTTTTTCTGCTTTTCTTCCAACCCCCCTCACCCCCGGGAAAGCTTACCTCTTTGTAGTTCAAGAGAGGTTTCTAATTCACCTTGAGAGGTAGGTATATATTCTGAAAGGTAGCGTTTCCCAAGTCGGATCATTTGTTTAGCATCCCTTGCCAATCTAGGAAAAGGATTCTCCCTCAGCGATCTTTAGCTGTCTTGTATCTCTTTTGCAAAGCAAGTGGGCTTTTCTCCTTCTCTCCTTAAGGAGGACTCACTGGCGTGAAGTCGCTGGCTTCAGTGTGTACGGCTTCTTGTCTGAGGCCCCCACGCTGAGCTCCTGTATGCGTTTCCTCCAAAGGTCATGTCCGACACAGTGTCCCCACTGTGCTGGGTCAGGGGAACACAGGATGACCATTTTCGGTCATCATTATTTGCCTGAACTTAGAGAAAATAATGTCCCTAATGATTTCACCCTCAGGTTCCCCTGCAAACTTTCACTCTACTTACATAGTAATTATTTGTTTTTGTGCTGGAGGCATGTATAAGAGGTGAAGATGGATTCTCTGCTTTTCAGTTTGGGCAGGGCATTACTGAATAACGAACATGGTACAAAGAATGGCTGATAAAATCTCCTTATTTCTTCCAGTAGTCACACTGAGACTATTTCAATCATGTACAAGATCAAGCGTCCACTAGACCTTTTTTATTTTTTGTGACTTCTGTTGGTTTCCATAGAACTCCAGAAGTGCTGTGCTGTGCCCTCTTTTAAAAATTAAATTAACTAAAAAGGGAAAGAAAAAGAGCCTGCATTTTCTGGGGTTTCCCCACAGGCTTTTTATCTGTTTAAACTAACAGGGATTTTTCGCGTATTGACATAAGCATTCATTTGCTAATTTCTTGGACATTAAACTGCATGGAGCCTTCCCCAGAATCTTGAATGGAGCTGAAATTCTTGGGTCCTCAGGGCTGCTCACGTCCTGCATCATTCCCAGCACACATACGGTTTTTCCTCCTCTATCTCCTTAGATAAAAGTCAGTGCTGATCGCCTTAAGGAAAGAATGAGTTAAATGGACCAATATTCTAGGCCTGGATCTAAAAACGCAGCCTTTTCAGAGGCCCCTTAGCACCTGCAGCAGCAAGGTCATTTGCACATACATAAATAAATAAATTAACAATGAATAAATAATTTAATCCTGGCCACACAATGCCACCTTGCAGATTTGATCCTTTGCAGCTCCCAGTGAATCTGTCCATTTCTAATTCTTTTTGATAAAGTCCTCAGATACTTGCTGACCGCCAGGCTCATTTTCTTATTGTTTTCACTTGATTAGTTCTGTATGACCCAAGGTTGCCCTTCAAATCCACGTCTCTCGTGAAGACTTCGAAAGTCCTTCTTTTTAGCAGCCCCCAAAAAGGATGGACAGTGCCTGGCCTTTACCCACAGAGAAGCCTGTTAGGTTTCTGTCACTCACTTCCTTCACCCAAATGCAAAAGCTGCTCGTTAGGGGTACCATGTTTTTGTGACTTCCCCACCCTGCCCTTGGGTGGGCCGGGCTCTGGTCTCCCGGGCCCGGCGGCCCCCCAGGCGCCCTGTCAGAGACAGCACCAGGCCTCGGTGCCCACCCACTCTGTCGCCCGGACTGTTTGTTTCACGGTCTTTCGGGAAACATGCTGGCCTTCACTGGGGACGTGGGGGTGAGGGGGGTGCTTTTTTTCTTTTCTTTTTCAATGGCTGGGAGATTGCAGCCAGGTCCTCACATTCAGGCCACACATTCTGTTTAGGCCACGGGCCCAGAGGCAGGAGTCCTGTCTACTTCACAAATCTCTGTGAGCCCCACGTCTGGGCTGGGCCTTAATTGCCTGTAGCTGAGGCCTCCTCCGCCCCGGGGGTCACCACTGACCACTCACTGGTCATTCTCTCCCCTCCTGAGGGGGCAAATACAGCCTTTAATTAATGGGTGTCAAATTCTGATTTATTGAAAAATTCAGGCCCTTTAAGTCAGTTGTTCAGTATCCTTCAACATTTCTGAAAAAATTTTCCATGATTTTTTACGGGGCGCCTGGGTGGCTTAGTGGGTTAAAGCCTCTGCCTCAGGTCATGATCTCAGGGTCCTGGGATCGAGCCCTGCATCAGGCTCTCTGCTCAGCAGGGAGCCTGCTTCCCCGTCTATCTCTGCCTGCCTCTCTGCCTACTTGTGGTCTCTATCTCTGTCAAATAAATAAATAAAATCTTTTTAAAAAATTTTTTCCATGATTTTTAACTGTCAAGACTTGGGGATTTTCAAGATTTTCTTTGTAATTTTTTTAAAGATTTTTTATTTTAAGTCATCTCTATACCCAGCGTGAGGCTCGAACTCACAACCCCAAGAGTCACATACTCTACTGACTACACCAGCCAGGCACCCTTCTTTATAATTTTTCTTCTCCTTTCTTCTTCTGGACCATGGAATAAAAACTCGCTGTTATGTGGGGTCTTACAGTTGTTACTTTTTAGTGACAGTGAGTCTCTCGAGTACTTAAGGAAGATGTTAATGAAAATTGCACTAGTGCATGAAAATTTGAAAACATAGCCTCTGCAACTCATGTGGAAATCTGCACAAGTTTATAATCTCCTTATATATTTCCTTTTATGTGGTACAGTTTTAAGAATGGATTTTGATATATTGAGTGCATTTCTCTCTCTTCCAGAAGGGCAGATTACCTAGGATGAACTGTCAGAGCCCTTTAAGAATTCAGTTCCATCATCTGAATCCTAAAGAGGAAAGAAATCTTGGCTCCAGATGAAGTCAGGAAACCTTGTCAGTGAAACCCCTGAGCTCAGAAAGCTCTGGAAGAGAACACTGGCATGCGTGACGCACAGGAAGACAAACACCGACCACAGTGACATTTCGTGCATTGACAATATTCCTGCTCAAAAGAACCTTCAAGCAGCAGGCGCCAATGTCATGAGTTTATATCAGTCTGTGTCATCTCTGAAACTGTTTTTTTAAAAATTTCATTCTCTAAAAGAGCCATGATCTCAGGATGTTAACAATGAAGAGAAACTATAACTTCAAAATGCTGCATCACAAGTTTGTGTTCGATGGTCATTGTCTTCCCACAGTTAATGCTGGAAACACTGGGGGAATCTGCACTGTAGATGACTAAGGAGAAGGGTTGTATCTTTTTTTTTTTTCAGGGAGGGGTATCCAGTCTTTTTGATGAGAAATCTACAGTGGATGTTTCTGAGCCTTGTGAAGAGCAATTTATGGAAAAACCAGAAGAGTTCACCCCAGAAAGAAGACTGCTGTGAACAGACACCCCCAGGAAGGGGGCAAAACTGCTACACTACAAACACATCACACACTAAGCCATAAAAGCAATTTTAGCTCTTTCTTATTTGGCAATCGATAAAGCATTTCCAATTTATGGAATAAGGCAGAGAGGAAGAGAGCACATGCAGAGAAGCGGACTCCCCACCGAGCAGGGAGCCCGATGTGGGGCTCGAAAATTTTTTCAGAAATGTTGAAGGATACTGAACAATTTACTTAAAGGGTCTGAATTTTTCAACCAACTGAGCCACCCAGGTGTCCCAGGTCCAACCTCTTTTATACTCCTTCAGTGTCATTCCCTCATTATTCTGCTTTTTTGGAAATGGCCACAGGTGTTCTGGCTTCGTACAGATCTCACCCTTGGGTATGAGCCTCAGTGAAAGCAGGTTGGACAGTTTTTACAACCTACTTTGGTTCTGCTGTTTGCACTGATCAAACTTGGTGATAGGAAATTCTTCAAGTTCAATCTTGCTCACTCAAGCTGTGCTTAGTGGTTAGGGTAGAATTATTTGCTTGTTAGAATTGTTTGCTATGTCTCACCATCTTTGTCTACGTCTCCCTCAGAAGCCCTTGAAAATGGGTGGTCTGAAGCAGGGTTGGGCTATTCTTTTTCCTCATGGCATTCCTCAGTCATATCCCACCATCACATTTGTCATAGTCAGTGCAGACCCATGCAGACAATACTTGCAAAACTAACTCAACAGAAGTAATATCTTATTCACTCTTAAACCAAACAATAAAACTGACCTTGGCCTTGTGGAGAGGAGTAAAAGGCAATGTCCTGACCCATCCTTATTGCAGAACAAAGCAGGAGCATGAGTGAGGAAGATCCCGAGCTCCTTCTAGAGGTCACCTTCACGTCCCTTCTCATCTGACCTTACAGGTCCTCTTCTGAATCTCATTTCCGCAGTGACAGGGGAGTGGTGAGCTTGTCCATGGACCAAAGTCCTGCCTGAGCAGTAGAGGATCACTCTGTACAGGCTTCTCACCTACGCGTAGGGTGGTCAGAAATGAGGGAAACAATAAGTGGTATAACCTTTGGGTTTGTTATTCAACAGGTGGTTGGAATAGTTAGTACTCAGCATTGAGAAAAGCCTGCCAGAGGCCATCTTTATCAGCCCATTGCCAGTCACTGAGCTGTATGGCAGGAGACAGCGGTCTACTGGGTAAGTGTGGGGCTTACTAAACTTATAAATTCAAGCACTTCTCTTCCTTCTTGTGAGTTTACTACTTGTTTATTGATCTTGTGTATGCTGCTGTGAAGTAAGTGAATTTCTGTCACCAAGGGACTTTTTGTGGTGTTTGTGATTCCTTAAGATAACTATAATTGCAAGTTTCTGGTGAATTTGAATGTTTTATGTAAACTAAAAAAAGTTGGAATTTAGTTCTGAGTTTCCTCTTGTTGCAGTTGAATTAAATTAGTATGTAGAAAACAAAGCTTCTTTTATTCTTTTCTTTTTTCTTCCAAAAGTTATTTAAGATAATTAAAAACTGGGTTTCCAAACACTATCATAGAAAAAGGATTTGAAGATTTAGATGAAGTGAACCTCAAGCACTTCGTGCAGGAAAACACATACAATCTTTTAAAGAGTTAAGAATCCTTATCATATTGTTTAAAGAGGCTCTTTTTTAAGGTCATACTATTGCACTGACCTTTCTTCTTATGGTTTCATTTCCTTTCTTTTTTTTTTTTAAGATTTATTTATTTGTCAGAGAAAGAGCACAAGCAGGCAAAGTGGCAGGCAGAGGCAGAGGGAGAAGCGGGCTCCCTGCCGAGCAAAGAGCCTGATGTGGGACTCGATTCCAGGACCCTGGGATCACAACCCGAGCCGAAGACAGCTGCTTAACCAACTGAGCCACTCAGGCGTCCCATTTCCTTTCTGAATGTATAATTTCACCCAAGAATACATTCTAATCTAGTTTTAGAGAAAAATTGATCATCTTTTTAAGAAAATCAAATTATTATAATTCATAGTTATGCATGATTTGTGCGTGCTCTCATTTGATGGAGTTTACTGAAAGCATCCACTTTATTATAAGCAACTTGCTTTTCTGTAAGCCCTTGAAATCGTGTGAAGACATAGAAAACTCAGTAGCCTAAAACTGAACTGGGCTCTATTTCTGCACATACATTTATCCTAGTTGCTTTCAAAATTAGATCTCGCATTGTCCCAGTACAATTACAGCTCATGATATTTTATTTAAAGGTTTGATATTCATCCTGAAATAACACAAGGAAAGATCCACACTCTTTGGGAAGCACTGAGCACAAACCAAGACAAGACTCTGAACTTCATGGAGTTTGTAAGACATTCTGCCCACTCACCAAAATCTGTCCATGCTCCCAGTGCCAACATTAGCCCCCCTAGAAGAGGTGACAGCTACTTCAAGATGTGTTCCAAGACACTCAGCTGTCATACTTGTCGATAGAGTATGAGCAAAGGGAAGACATCACATCCCTACCTGGTCCTGCTGAGGCCTGTGAGCAGCCTGAGCCTCTGTCTACTGTTGGCCGGGCTTCCCAGCTCCATTCGCTGTTCAGCCTCAGGTCTAAAGCTGATGATGGCTAACCACTGTTTCTGGCCTCTTGGCTGAGGTTCAAAGGGCAGCACGACAGCGAGTACCTGTGTCACTTTTTAGAACTTCTCCCTCGATCGGAAATATTCCACTGTTCATATCTGTCACACCACTCCTGTCCTCATGGGGTGTGGTTCTAATCCCAACTCTGAAACTCAGTATGTAGCTTCTGGGTCCCCTCACTCTTTCCAGTGAATACAGGCTATATTTTGTATATTCTTTCACCGTTCTGGTGTTTACAGCTCTCTCTCTCTCTCCCTCTCTCTTTCTCTCTCTCTCTTTTTTTGCCCAATTGAAGCTGCTCCCCAAAGAGAAATTCACTGAATATTTAAAAAACATGTTTAGACAATTTAAGTATAATCGTTTTTAAGCCAGCTGCCTAGTCACTTAATCTGGGAAAGAGATTTCAAAAGAAAGATGATTAAGGGCTTGGTGCAAGGATGGGGTCTTGGGCAGCCGGGGTACATTGGCTTGTTAAGTAAGGATAGTCGGATTTGTGGGCCTGGATTAAGTGTTAGTTTGTATCAATCTTTAATTATAAAATTGATTTTGGCCATTTTCACCTCTTATTAGGAAATTTTTATTTTTGTTGCTTCCTTTCCTCCTTCTTTGGGTTTGACCCTGGTACTGTTCGGTTTATACTTGATGTGAAGTTGTTTTTTTTGGAGGGGGCTGTGGTTGGTAGTAGCTGACTTAAAAACCTCACGAGCTCCCCCTGCTGTTTCACAGCCGACAATACAAGCCCCATTCAGTTTTAAATCCCAGAGACAAATAAGTGAAAGAATTGGAGAGCCCCTCTGTCTGGGTTTGCTTGATCTCAGAGGCAGAAAAATGTTTTTTAACCTTCTCCTGAAAGTTTACCAAATCAGAAAGGAAAGGAAGGCTCTTTAAGCATTGTATCCGGGCTATCTCTTAAGCTAGGAAGCAGGTCTATACCACTTTTGAAAAACTGCCAGCAAAGAACGAAGAAATGTATAATGAAGTCACCTCGTGTCTGAAATGGATGAGGTAAACCTGAGAGATTGTTTTTAGTCTTTTCCTTTTTGATCTGTAAAGGTTTGGGGGAGAAGTGTTTTTAAAATAAGCTGCTGAAAAAATTTCTGTTGTGTTTAATTTTTTCCCCCAACACTTCTTCAAAGCTGTGGTTTGATTTAAAGGTATGCACCTTAATTTAGTGTGACTTTTCAAGCTAAAGATAATTAAATAGCACACAGAAATCACATTTGTCAGTCAGTATTTTTCATATAAATGTGCATGTGAATAGAGTACATACTATATCGCAAATTAAAAACATCAGAAGATATGCATTTGTTAGACTACAGATATATGTCTTGGAACACCTGCCAGTCACTGATACGATGCTGAGTGAAACAGGTTTCTGCCTTTGTGAAATGCATAGTTTATTGGGGTAGGCATTCATGAAATAAAAATTCAGATAAAAACATAATTAAAAATTATGAGTGATTTGTTAGATATGACACCCAAAGCAAAGCAACAAAATGAAAAAATAGATAATTTGGGCTTTATCAAAATTTACAACTTTTGTGCCTGGAAGGACCCTATCAACAGAGTGAAAAGACAGCCCAAGAAATGGGAGAATATACTTGCAAATGATGTATCTGATAAAAGGTTAATATCCAGAATATATAAGTAACTCCCACAGCTCACAGCAAAAAACCAACCCAATTTAAAAATAGGCAAAGAACTTGGGTAGACATTTTCCCCAAAGATACACAGATGGACAATAAACATAGGAAAAGACGCTGGACATTTATCATTAGAGGAATGCACGTCAAAACCACAACGAAATGCCACTTCACCCCCTTTAGGATGGCAATTATAAAAACAAACCAGAAAATAACAAGCAGTGGTAAGGATGTGGGGAAACTGGCAAGTCTGTGCACGCTGGTGGGACGAAAACATAGTGCAGTGGCTGTGGAAGACAGTGTGTGGTACATTATAAAATTAAAACTAGAATTACCATATGATCCAGCAATTCCCCTTCTGGGTCTATACCCAGAAGAACTGAAAGTAGGCCTTGAAGAGATGTGTGAACACCCATGTTCCCAGCAGCATTACTCACAGCAGCCAAGCGGCGGAGCAACCCAAGGGCCCATCGACAGATGAATGGATACACAGAATGTGGTCTATACATCGAGGGAAATGGTGTTCAGCCTTAAAGAGGAAGGACATCCTGACACACGTGAGAGTGTACACGAACCTTGAAGACGTTATTGGTTAAGTGAAATAAGCCAGACCCCAAAGGACAAATGTTGACCGATTCCACTTAGGTGAGATCCCAATAGCAGCCAGATTCACAGACAGGACAATGGCGGTTGCCAGGCAGTAGGGGAGGGAGGAACGGGGAGTCGTTTGAGGGGTGCGGAGTGTCAGTAAGGGAAGCCGAAGAGATTCCGTGGGTGGACGGTTGGTGTTAGCTGCCCAGTCGTGGGAATGTGCTGAATGCCATGGAACTGTACAAGTAAAAATGGTTAAATTGGTAAATTTTATGTTTATGGACAATTTAAAAGCATCATGATAAGTAATTGAAAAGGAGAAAAGCAACAGGTTTCTCCTATTGGACGTTTACTGGCTAAGTGAGGGGCAGGTGGATGGAGGAGGTAGCTCAGGAAGGCATTGCTGACGCCGACAGGGAAAGAGAGCGTGACAGGGAGAGTGTGTGAGGCCCACGCTGAGAAGGACGGCCCCGCTGAGGGCCAGGGACAACCTGGCAGGTGGGCGGCACAGGGAGACCTGTGGGCAGAGCAGGGATGGTGGGTGGGGGTGAGCAGGAGGCAGGAACACACGTCACCTGCAGACTGGCGAGGCCTTTGGACGGCACGACAGCAGTGAGAGGTTATTGAAGCCGTTAGTGGAGGAGGAGAGGGAAACACGATCTAAGCTCCATGTAAACAGGCCACTCAGACTGCTGTGTGGAAACAAGATTTGGGGGGGGGGTGTCTAGCCTGGGAGTCCCGTTAGGCTGTGCAACATTGTGGGTGGAAAGTGGTGGCTTGGACTCTACCAGCGCTGGAGGACCTGTGAGTGGAAAGATGTCAAATGAGGTGAGGGATTGTATGTGTAGGTGAGAAGGGGGGAAGTGCCGAGGGCGACTCCCCAGTTAAATGGGGTCTCATTGCAATGTGAGGTGTCAAGGGCGTGTGGCTCGGCCTGATCGGAATAGTGGAATCTATTTATCCTTCCTCAGGAAAAACGAACTGCTAAGTAAGGTGCTTTTAATTCTTCAAAGAACAGCGCTCCATCCACTTTGGTTATTAGCATGACCGTTCTATTCCCTCCATTTCCAAAGTCAGACTTAATTGGTGACAGTGATGGGTACCCGCTGTGCACGAGCAGGGTGCTTCTGAGGACAGAGCAGACGGGCAGAGCTGGCACAACTGGGAAGGAGCCCCAGATGAGATGCAAGGCTTACCAGTGGTCGCTGCCAGTGTAGCAAAACCGAAGGGGTTCGTTTTGAAGAGGGACTCACACGCGAGTCTGTTCTAGCGCCTGCATCCACCTGCAGAAAATGAAAGAGGAACGTGAGAAGCTGCACACAAGCTGACCACCAGCAAAATCCAGCCTCGGAGAAACCCCGCAGGGCAAATGGCTCGGGCTTTCCAACAGATCAACCGTAAGGAATTGAATGGGATGGAGGGGAGATTCTATAGTTTAAAAGAGATATAAAAAGCATATCCAGTGTTTTTAGATGAGCAAGACAAAAATTAAGCAGTATTATTGTCCAGGGATGCACATTTGGATGATAAAGCTATTTTTAAACATCCAAGTAGGGGCACCGTAGGTGGCTCAGTTGGCTAAGCAGCTGCCTTCGGCTCAGGTCATGATCCCGGGGTCCTGGGATCGAGTCCCACATCCGGCTCCCTGCTCAGGAGGAAACTTGTTACTCCCTCCCCTCCCCCACTCATGCTCTTTCTCTCCATCTCTGTCACCATCCTTGTCTGTCTCAAATGAATAAATAAAATCTTTAAGCTTCCAAGCAAGTGATTGCTATAAAAGTCAGGACAGGGTACCCCCTGGTAAGTGGTTGGGGAGCGAGGGCTTGGAACTGGGGTGAGGCAACAAGGAGATGGCAGAGTTCTGTTTCTTGGCCTGCCTGGTAGTTAAGAGTGTCCACCTTAAAAAACACTGTTAAACAAATCATTGTTTCATGTGGTTTTCTGCATCTTTATTTGATTTTACAGTAAACAGATTTTCAAAGATGTTTAGTTCTTATTAGGCATTTTATCATCCTCTTTAGTCTCTTCCCTAACATTCAGGAGCCTCTCACCAGCAGAGCAGCATCGTTTGGCCATGTTGCCCTCGGGGTTTTATTCTGGTGGGCAGGAAATTCATATTCCCGAGACCACTGTTAACTCATTCCCGTGTTGCCTTCATGAGCTTGTAGCTCTGTGACTGCTTGTGGCTCCATCTCTGGGTTGCTTCCACGACTGTAGGCAATGCTTGTCCCTTGTTGTCCAGTTTGGAAATTAGGGTTAGATAATATTGTTTTAATTTAATAGTATATTTTAATAGGAATAGTAGGAGACTCCATGCTGTGTTGCATTCTTGCTCTTTTCAGTTTAATCAAGAAACAAGCCTAGCATTCGAGCTTGAGTTCCTCTGAGGACAGACTACCATTTGTCTTTTATAGACCTTTCTTGAGCCCTTACTCTGTGCTAACCTCTGCTAGGTTCTGGTGCCAAGGAGAGGAATATAATCTTTTCCCCTTTTATTTTTTTATTTTTTTTTCTTTTTCTTTTTTTTTTCTTTTTTTCCCCCTTTTATTTATTTATTCCTTTATCTAGTGCCCTTTTAAAAAGTTCAGAAACAACCCATCATTAAAAAATAATGCGGAATTATAAAATTTGAATAAACCGATACTGGGCTTCAACTCTGTAGAGAGAAATCCTGTGTAAATGCTACAAACACAGGGCCCTCCATCTCCATTCTTGCACCAAAGACTCAGTCCACACAGAAGTCAGAGTGATCTTCTTATTTATTTAAAAACTTATTTTTATTGAAGTATAGATGACACACACTGTTACATTAGTTTCAGGTGTACAACGTAGTGACTCACCAACTCTGTACATTATGCTATCTGCTCACCGCGAGTGTGGCTCCCATCTGTCACCAAACGTTCTCTGTGCTGTGCCTCTGATCCCATAGTCAGTCCGTAACTGGAAGCCTGCAACTCCCTCTCTCCTCCACCATTTTGCTCGTCCCCCGCCCCCCTCCTCTCTGGCAACCGCCAAGTTTAGAGTGATCTTTTTAAAAGGCATATCCGATCAAACCTTAAGACCATTCACTAGCCATATGAGCACCCATGAATTCCTTAAAAGTTCCTCTTTCACGCTTCTGAGCCATCACACAAGATGTTCTTTCTACCTGAAACCCTCTTCTGTTCCTTCCCCAACTCATTTCCTATACTCCCTCCAGGCATCAGCTGGTATGTCCCTTTCTCTGTCCCATTTGGACTGTGCTCTGGACACTGCCCCTCACCACCACCCCTGGAAATCCTGAATGTTCCTTTTTAGCATTTATGGCACTGGAATCGTTGCTTACCTAATTTCTTCCCCACTAGGCTGTATAACTGCTCTCAGGCCGTCACTCGCCTCACTCCCCATTTCATCAGTCCCTGGCGTAGGCTTTTATGGGGCATTGTGAAGTGAAAGGCGGAGGGGGCTTTGGCAGTGGGATGAGTAACACACAGAAGTGTCTCGTGAGAGTGGGAGGTGGGGGGAGGTGGGACACCAGAGAAAGCTCTCCAGAAGAGCTGGCGGTGCCATCTCAAAGGGGAGGCTGGAGTGTGCCAGGTAAAGATGGGGGCTGAGGAGGTTGGGATGGTGGTGGAACAACTTTCTAGCGAAAGGGCCAAGAGTATTTGCAAAGGCAGGAGAGGGCTTGAGTAGTTTTGGAAGTCAGAATTGTAATGGGTAGAACAGGCAAGTTGTTTAGACCCAGGGACACTTCCTACTTAGAAAGAATTTACCAGAAGGACGTTGTTGGGAGAGCTATGACAGAACGTCACACATCCTGCTTGTGTGCCGCCCTGCTGAAGAGACGCCCCACGTGATGGGTTTCTGGTTCCTCTCTCTTAGGAGCAGTAGTTACCGGGTGATCTCAGGAAGAAGTTTCAAGAATTTGGTCCCTCTCACGCTGGATTTACCAGGAAGGCAGATTTTAAGGCGATTTTGACTGGCCTGTGCAACCTTCTGAGTGAATATGAGTGTGAAATGCTGGGAAGGAGACGTGACTCTAAAAGATATGGGAGGTGGGTCAGGTCAAAAGAGAACGAAACACTATGTTTGTATTTACTCATTAAAGAATGTACCATTTTGGGGCGCCTGGGTGGCCCAGTCAGCTAAGCGTCCAGCTCCTGATTTCGGCTCAGGTTATGATCTCGGGGTCTTGGGATCGGGAGCCCTGTGTTGGGCTCTGTGCTCAGCCGGGAGTCTGTGTGAGGGTTCTCTCTCTTCCTCTCTCCCTGCCCTTCCCCCTGCTCACTCAGGCGCTCGCGCGCGCGCTCTCTCTCTCTCTCTCTCTCTCTCTCTCTCTCTTTCTCTAACATAAATAAAACTTTTTTTAAGTACCATTTTTTAAAATAAAGAGAATTGTAAAATGACTCAGTTTATATGTATACATGGACTGGCTTTTTTTTTTTTTTTAAAGATTTTATTTACTTATTCGACACACACACAGATCAGATCACAAGTAGGCAGAGAGGCAGGCAGAGAGAGAGGAGGAAGCAGATCTCCCAGGTGTGCAAGACCCCGAGACCATGACCAACTGAACCAACCAACCCAACCGGGTGCCCCATTTTTACAGTCTTGAGGTCTTTTATTTTCTTTACATTTATCATGCCATGAATTCATAGGGAATGGGTTCCAGCAGTTCAGGCTCCTTTCCATTGGTTCTCACAAAGTGTGCTTCTCTGGGTGGGGCAGGCTGACGTTTCAGTTGAACCCAAGTACCTTTCTCTTTGGCTTCCTTCTATTTCTGATCATTTTCCTTCACACGCTTCAGGAAGCTATCTCGGCTCTTTGAGTGTTTAATGTGCTCAATGCGTACATTAATTCTCTTGGCAAGAATCTTGCCCTTAACTTGTTTGTTTACAACAATGCCAACAGCATGCTGAGTAACATTGTAGACTCTTCCAGTTTTGCCATGGTAACATTTGTGAGGCATTCCTTTTTGAACAGTGCCCATTCCCTTGATGTCCACAATATCACCTTTCTTGTAGATTCGCATATATGCGGCCAAAGGAACAACTCCATGTTTTCTAAAAGGCCTAGAGAACATATAGCGGGTACCCCTCCTCTTTCCCTTTGTGTTGGTCATCTTGGCAAATTACTGGAAGAAGGCGGTTCCGGCCAAAAGGTGGACTGGCTTTTAAAGGATACATAAAAAACTGTTAATAGTGATTGCTTCCGAGGAGAAGCACAGGATGGCTGGGGGTAGGGGGGACAGGAGACTGACTTTTCACTGTTCACCCTTTTGTACTTTTAACATTTTATATCATATAAACGTATTTGCTATTTAAAACTTTTTTTAAAATTAGTGTGTGCACAGTAAGATTGAAGGAAACATGTCAAAAATGTTAGTGCTTATAAGTGGATGGTGGGATTATAGGTGTTTTTGTATTTTCCTTATACTTTCAAAAGTGTTTACAGACTTTTTTTTTTTAACATTTTATTTATTTATTTTTAAGGGGGAGTGAGAGAGGGAGGAGCAGGCTCCCCGCAGAGCAGGAAGCCTGATGCAGGGCTCTATCCCAGGACCCTGGGATCATGACCTGAGCCGAAGGCAGATGCTTAACAACTGAGCCACCCAGGCGCTCCTGTTTACAGCCTTCTACAATGAGCACCTATTCCTTTTGTAATAAGTCTTTTAATGTTACATTATTTTTTAAAAGCTGCATTTTAGAGACTGTACGTTGGGATGTCCAACAGCCCAATTTTGAAGTCCTCAAGGACCACAGCATTACACAAGAAGAGTATTCTCAAGCTTTGATCCGAACCCTGCTATTCCAAGAAAGTGCGAAGATGTTCCTGATTGTGGTAGCTGCTGCAGAGAAGAAAGGGCTCTGGGCTAGGAAGCCAACGTATCATAGTTCAAATCCCAGCTCTGCCACACAAGAGACTTCGTGTGACTTAGGACAGACTCTCTAAGTTGGCCCTGGTCTGAAACTCGAGGGTGACCATGGAGATGAAATGGAACGACAGCACAGGAAGTGGGAAGCGTGCCAAGTCAGGGAAGACAGCAAGGAGGGCCTCTGGGGGGCTGAGCTCAAAGTTTTCACCAGCTCAGCTAAGGCCACCCCCGAACAGTGTGTTCGCAGCTTTAACACTTATCTCCTAGTCCCACTGCATCCCCAAGCTGCTCTGAACTCTGTTTAGAACTCCTGGAGCTGCCTCCGTGCCCGGTACCTAGCAAGTCCTAACAAAAGATCTCTTCCTTTCTTCCATTCTTTTTTTTTTAAAGACATTATTTATTTATTTGACAGAGAGAGACTCAGAGAGGGAACACAAGCAGGGAGAGTGTGAGAGGGAGAAACAGGCTTCCCACTGAGCAGGGAGCCCAGTGATGATGCGGGGCTTGATTCCAGGAGCCTGGGATCATGACCTGAGCTGAGGGCAGATGCTTAACGACTGAGCCACCCAGGCACCCCCTTTCTTCCATTCTTAGATTTATTTTTTTTATTTTGACAGAAAGAGATCACAAGTAGGCAGAGAGGCAGGCAGAGAGAGAGGGAGAAGCAGGCTTCCCGCCGAGCAGGGAGCCAGATTCGGGGCTCGATCCCAGGACCCTGAGATCATGACCTGAGCCGAAGGCAGAGGCTTTAACCCACTGAGCCACCCAGGTGCCCCCTTTCTTCCATTCTTGATGTCTTCTCTGACGCAGAGAGGAAAACACGAACATTAAGACTGGTTCAAGGAAAAAGAGACGATGAATTGACAAGATAAACACTTTTCCCCCCAAGTCCAATATTATTAACGGGTCATCCCTTTCAGAGGCAATTGCCTTAGTCTATGTAACAATCCCATGCAGACTTCCACCATAATAGCTAGGTGCCTGGGTGCCGACTGTTGGCCAGGCACTGCGGCATTAACTACTCTTCCATCCCCCCTACGGGGTACGTACTGTTGGTCCATTTAACCGGGGAACTGAGACACAGAGCTGGTAAATAATTTGTTCAAGGTCATACAGCTAGAAAAGGTGGAGCCAGGACTACAACCCAAGCAGTTTAGCTCCAGACCCCATGTTCTTTTTTTTTTTTTAAGATTTTATTTATTTGACAGAGAGAGAGAGCATAAGCAGGGGGAGCATCAAAGGGAGAGGGAGAAGCAAGCTTCCTGCTGAGCAGGGATCCCGATGTGGGACTTGATCCCAGGAAACTGGGATTATGACCCGAGCCGAAGGCAGACGCTTAATGACTGAGCCACCCAGGTGCCTCAGACCCCATGTTTTTAATCACCATGCCTCTTAGTGAGTATATTTAATGCCTTGAATAATGATGCTATTTGACTTACTTTTGAAAGTCCAGAAAAAACCCATAAACCAGAGCACCATTTGCATAGGATTTCATCCATGTTTCTGAAGCCATTTCAGAGATGGGTCTGTGGGAGTGGGCACAGTGTTGCTGCAAATAGGCATTTCCCCTTCACATGAGGGGAGTCAACATCAACATCCCATTAGAGAAGAGTAGGTAGGGCTGAGCATGCTGACCAGTCGCTGAGGGGAAAAGGTTCTGCGAACTTGCCTTTGCCTCTGAAGTGTGGCATTCATGAGAGCCTGGCAGGCGAGAGAACTCTGTATTCCCGAGCATTGGAGGAATCAGTGTGCCTGATGTAGAGTCTGGGGTGGTAGCAGGCAGGGAGGCCCAAAACTATGCGGGGGCCACCATAGGAAGACCTGAACAGGGAACTGGGACTTTATCCTAAGGGGCCTGGGAAGGCATGAAATAAGGCTCAACAGGGGAGTTTGGGATCTGTACCTTAGAAAGAAATCACTGTGGAGGCCATATTGACAACAAATTAGAGGAAGCAAATGCGGAAGCCGGGACGGTGGGCGGGAAGCTGGACGGAGACGTTGGCTGGCTGGGCTCTGGCTGTGGCAGAGGAGACAGAAATGAACAGGTTTAAGAGGTAGGAGGTAAACTCAACCACACACGATGACTGATCGGAGGTGGTGTTCAGGAGAAGGGAGAAGGACAGTCCCAGGGACAGTGGTGGGTCAGGGGGAGGCAGTTGGTGAGTCTCCTTAGAAGTGAGGAGATCTGAAGAGAAAATGGAAGCACTTTCCCTTCTGTTGTGTAGGATGCCCCTGCCTACATTAAGGAACTCCAAAGAAACCCTCAGGATCAGTGGATCTCACCCAGTAAGAGAAAAAGTTGGTGATGGGGCCCAGAGGGGGTGGGAAGAGAAAGAAGGGGTGAAGGGAAGGAAGGAAACATTTATGTTTTGATATGTTTATATATTTGGGGAGAAAGAGTTTATTTATCCAATGATCTTCTCTCCTTTAGTTCCAGGGTGACTAGAAGACCCTACAGATGGCTTTTTAAGAAGCTGGATGTTGATGGTGTTCCTCCAGAACTCAGGTCAGTACTTTGGCCCTGACCAGACATTAGATGTAAAAACAGACCACAAAATCTTTTTTTAGAAGAAGCTTGCAAACCACAGCAAACACCTCGTGCCCCCAAACCACCATCAGGTGCAACATAAATTCATCATATGTTCTCGTTCTCCGCATCCCTGTGTTATACCCACAGGACTGTCCTCAGAGGAAGTCATTCGATGCTTCTTGGGACTCACTGTTTCCTAAAATCCATCATCCTCCAAGGCATATTCAGCTTTCCTGGTGTCTCTCTAATTCATAATTGAACAGATTCAAAAATGTTGTCTCACTGATCAATGTTCTTTTCATACCAAGAAAGCAGATAACACAACCCTACTTTCAGTAGTTTTAGAATGTCTAAAATTTCTTTCAGTTTTTAATTGCATTCTAAGAAATGTTTCACTCTGAAGCAACACTGTCCCTCTGAAGTTACTGATACGGCCATGAAATGCCTCCCCCCG
>LNAC01000061.1:1717312-1727327 GCA_002007465.1 Ailurus styani | reverse complement strand
CCGCCCCCACCCCCACCCCCATGGCCTCCCCTCAGCCCCTGTGTTTGAGCCGTCATCGGCCAGGGGCTTGGAGTCAGAACAGGTATAATTCAGCTCTAATTCAACTCGTGTCCTGACTGAGTTGTAATATAGTTAAGACGAGGTTCCATTGTATTCATGTCTACCTACCTCTTTACTGGACGTCAGAGGAGGAAGGCTTTGTGAGATCAGGGACACTTCAGGCTTTCACAAATTTATTGTTGGTGGCTTGCAGCCAGAATGTGCATTTGCAAGTGACCCTCCCTGCAATTTTTGACTTTTTCCAGAACAACTTCTCTAAGTGTCCAGAATGGTCTCCCTGGACTTTCCCCCAGTTTTGCTGAGGCTATATGGGTTGCAGTCGTGGCTTTGCCATCTAAGTGGAACGGAATACATCCCAGAAGTTCAGAGCCACGTGGTACCTTGTCGTCCTGGGGCTTGTGTGCATTCTCCCCCTGTGGCTACCTTCTAGCATTCTTCTTCTTCACTAAGTACATTTTAGGTTGTATTTAGAAAGAGCAACGGGACTAGGTCACAGTTTTATATTCTGACATAGATATAAAATAGGAATCTTTTTTTTTAAGATTTTATTTGTTTATTTGAGAGAGAGAGCATGAGAGGGGAGAAGGTCAGAGGGAGAAGCAGACTTCCTATGGAGCTGGGAGCCCAATGTGGGACTCGATCCCAGGACTCCAGAATCATGACCTGAGCCAAAGGCAGTCACTTAACCAACTGAGCCACCCAGGCGCCCTAAAGATTTTATTTTTCTCTTTTTCTTATTAAAGATTTTATTTCTTTATTTGTGAGAGAGAGCACAAGCAGGGGAAGCTGCAGGCAGAGGGAGAAGCAGGCTCCCTGCTAAGCAGGGAGCCCAACGTGGGACTCGATCCCACGTTGGGCTCCCTGACTGAGCCACCCAGGGATCTCTAGGAATTGTGTTTATATAGAAAGTGAAGTCCTGGTTTTTAGTGAGTAGAAATGAAACTCTTTTATTGTGGAAGACCTCTAGGGGCGCCTGGGGGGCTCAGTCTGTTAAGCGTCTGCCTTCTGCTCAGGTCATGATCTTGGAGTCCTGGGATCAAGCCCTACATCAGGCTCCCCACTCAGCAGGGAGTTTGCTGCTCCCTCACCTTCTGCCTCTTTCCCTGCTCATTCTCTCTCTCTCTCTCACTCACTCACTCTCTCTCAAATAAATAAATAAAATCTTAAAAAAAAAAAGACTTCTACTGATGGACCTATAACAAAACAGTGATAGAGGGGCTGGACTTTTCATTTTGTCAAACCTTGCAGGAGGTCTCCTGGAAATAGTGTATTTAAAAAGTTTCATCATATTTATAAAGTTGTAACTAATAGGTTTTCATTGACTCTTGCTTCTAAGCTACGCATTATAAACGAGACCAGTCAGGAATAGACAAATGACAAAGCCTTCAGGTTCCCCGCTCTCTTGGGGTCCTTTTTGCTCTATAACTCAGCCCAAAGTTCCTGTTCCATTTCCCACCCCACCCCCCTTTTTCTGTGGCTTCGGTGACTTTCCTGCTCTCTCCCAGGCCCCCATCGGCACCACACCGCCTCCTGCCTCTCTTCTGCTTTGCTTCAGCTTTTCCCACCACACAGAGGGCTTGGCAAAGTTTATCACGGGACAGGTTTGCAGACCATCGGCATGGCTGCTGCTTATCTTCCAAGCCAACCAGAAATAGCTGGGTCCCTCAAGTTCTAACCTAGCCATTCCCTTCAGTGGGTGGCTCTTTCCTCTGGCTCCCATTTGCCCATCCATGTGCACACTCGTGTACCCAAGAGACACCCTGTGCGCACAAATGCAGGTGCTCCAGGGTCGGTGCTCACGGGAGTATGTGTGTATCTGCCTTCCTAGCTGCGCCCATGTAGGCCCCCAGGTTCTGGGGTTTCAGGCTATCCGATTAATTAGTCTTTTTTTTTTTCCCTCCTCTCTGTGCTCTGAGTCATTTGAGATATAGATGCAGGTTTCAGGTGGAGATGAAAGTGTCTATTTTGCTACTGATCAGAGGATGGAGAGGTGGGCTTTCAACACTTGACCTTAAACTTATCCAGAAGTTTAGGAAGAGCTAGAAATCTGCCAGCCAGCCTAGTAGGGATGCTTGCTTGCTTCTCGTGGGCAGGTTGTCAGCCAGAGAGAAAGCGCTTCCCAGGCCCAGCTCCTGAGCACTGCTCTTGAGAGCTGCAGACCAGAAAGGGACCTCCAGGAGCGGCAGAAGGATCACTCCAGGGATATCCCTTCCACACTGTTTGTGATACATGACACACACACACATTCTTATGCCAGGCCCCCGACCCGTGGAGAAGCAGATAGCGGGAGCCAAGCAATCCAAAAGGTGGGCCAAGTGAGCAAGGCCAAGTGAGCAAGGGAACGAGCACTTGAGACAGGGTCCCTCCAGTGCACAGCCTTCACCTGCATCAAGGGTTGAGCCTTCAGCCAGCACTGGGGCAGACCCGTGAAGAAGAGGACAGACGAGTGGCTTGCGTGGGGAAAGCACAGGGGTAGGGGAGATGCTGAGAAGAATGGAAAGCTGCTGTAGAAAGTGTACTTAAGGAATACTGAATTTGTTTATTCGTGTACCCTGTTTTCCAAAAAAGGATTTGCACCAGTCAAGATTTGTATGTTAGCAGCCACTGATGTGTAATTGGAGCAGGAATGTGGGAACCCAGGTACAAGAACTGTTGTAGGATAACGTAAGGCCAGCTTTCTGCGGAGGGAAGAGTGTGAGAGTTGGCACTCCAAGGTTATCGGGGGGCTCTGACTAGCACTCATAACTGGGAGAAGGGCTTACAGCCCTTGAATTGACCATGTGCGGGAATTAGAGCTCCCTGCCCCCACTTGCCCTAAATGGAGAATATTGCCTTGTTCTAGAACAAGCCTTGGGGTTTAAGATTTGTTTTGGGGGGTGGGGAGAGGTTCAGATATTTTTAATGATTGCCTTGACATTTTACTTTTTATTTTGAGGTAGCCCCCAGGATCTCTTTGGGAGAAAGGAAGGGGTACTAGATGTTTATTATTATAGTAGCAAACATCTCTTGAACATTCACTATGGGCCAGACACTGTCTAGAGTGCTTTGAAAATACCAATTCACTTAATCTTCCTAGCAACCCACAGGAGGTATATGCACTTTTAATATCTCTATTTTACAGATGATGAAACAGACACAGAGAGGCTTAGCAATTTGTCCAAAGGCACACAGCTTGTGTGCAGCAGAACTGGAATGCAAATCCAGGTAGTTTGGCTCCAGAAGCCACACTCTGAACAGCTAATGATGCAGAAAAGAGGGTAGACTCTAGCTCAGCCAAGTCTTGGATCTTTCCCATGTGAAAGGAGCGGAACCCCCATCAAGTTAGTTCTGAATTCAAATCCTGGATTCGGGGTCTACATTTAGCTGGGCCCTCAGCAAGAGTTGTTTTTTTTTTTTTTTTTTTTTTTAAGATTTTATTTATTTGACACACAGAGAGAGCGATCACAAGTAGGCAGAGAGGCAGGCAGAGAGAGAGGAGGAAGCAGGCACCCTGCTGAGCAGGGGGCCTAATGTGGGACTGGATCCCAGGACCCTGAGATCATGACCTGAGCTGAAGGCAGAGGCTTTAACCCACTTAGCCACCCAGGCGCCCCAAAGAGTTAATGGCCTTAACTGAGCAGGCCAAGCACCAGACCACAAGGTCGAATTTCTAGGCAAAGGCAGAGCCATTGCTCTGCCTGACAACCATTAGAATGTACGTAGTTACACCGTGTATTTCCAGTTGGGTATATCAGTACTTTCTGGTCTCTGCTCAAGGGGTCTGAGGGCCAAAACTAAGAGGTCTAGGGGAGATGCAGAATTTCAAGAGGCTTGGCACTGTTAGGCAGTTCATTTAGCCATTCCGCAAATGTTTATTGAGCACCTACTAAATGCCTCATGTTGCCTTATTTTTCTTGGTGTGTTACCATAGGCAGACACCCATTACCAGGTTCCTAGAAATGCCATACTTTTGTGGGGTCAGTGAAGCTCTTACAGAGCTGCTCCTCTGGGCTTCCTTGCCTGGTATGCAGCAGCCAAGGCTGGAGGGCCCCCACTGATACATGGACTGTGTTTGTTCAATAACGCTTGGAAGCACAAGTGAGCTCTGTATTACCACCCTTTCGGCAGGGGCGGCTGGAGAGCCTGGAAGTTCCTACTTCTAGCCCTACAGAGCCACAGGGACTGACCCAAAGCACCAGCCATCAGCTTTGTTCCTCAAGCCTCTGGAGAAAACCTTTGATTTCATGGGGATGATTATTTTTATTCTTGCCCACTCAAGGATGAAGCCCAAGAAACAAGAGGTTGCCCCTTTCAGAGGCATCACAATGGGTCACCTCCAGCCAAACCCACTGTTTTTTGTTTTTTGTTATTTCTGGGTTTGGTTGAGCCTCTCTTGGAAACCATTACTATACAACTTACTTAAAAGAAAGAGTGGAGGGATTGGGCATAAGAGACTCAGACAGACGGGGGAGGAGGTGGGGGTTTGGGACAGGGAGGCTGGGAGTAATGTGTTGCAGGAAAGAACACTTTAAAGTCACAATCTGATTTGAATCGATTCCATTTTGGAGTGACATTTTTAATCTTTTGCAAAGTCAGAGTATTCCAAGTTTGACTTTTGGCCAAGCGCGGAGAATTGGAACTTGGGATGAAGGTTTCTGAAAAAGACACAACACACACATACACACACAGGAGACACACACACACACACACACACACACACAGAAAGGGGGAGGAAGTGAAAGGGGAGGGAGACTTTTATCCTAAAGTCATTGTAAATCCAAAGCAGGGTTTTATCCTCCACAGTTAAATGAGAAAGAAAAAAAAATCAAGAATACCAACATTTGAGGTACAAAGACTGTCATGGGCCAGTGGAAGTTTGCAAAATTATATGTAAATGACCAAAGTTTTTACTGTGGTGGCCCTGTGCATTCCCAAAGCTAATCCCAAAGAGAAAATCTACTTAGTAAAAGAAAGTTTTGTCTAATTTGGTTAACAGTTGAGAAGTGACAAAAATGCTGAATATATTAATAATTTATATTTCCAGGGTAACACTATATCTTTAATGCTTCACTGCCAAAGGGAATTCAGATTGGCTTAATGCTCAGAGAAAAAAAGCCTGAAAGGCCTTCTTCATATTCTGTATCCAGCGCTGATGAAAATGGGTGTAAGACATGTGTTCCAATAATAGGCACCATGCATTCTCCCATTTCTGCATAATTCACTTCCATCCCATACTGCGCAATGTATATTTGTGATCCGGAAGGCCTCCTGGCCTGACATTTGCTTTCAGGCTCTAGCTGTCTCAGTTCCTAAGGGGAGAAGGTATTCGCATCTCACATTTTATAGATAAGCATTGTAGTGACATGGAGGAGATGTTAGGGCAGGAACTCCTTACTTGCAAAATCTTTTCTAAAGTTAATAGATTTCTTGTGCCTCCTCCATGCACATTTAAATTTCACGTTATGGGCAATGTAATGAAGAGGGTTTATTTTTTGTTTATTTTCTTTCTTTTTTTTTTCTTTTTTTTTTTTCTTTGCCCGTCTCTGTATAAATCAAGTTTGATGGTTTACAAATTGCAGGTCATCCTCTTCCATGACCTCAGTAAATAGTCTCCGTCAGAGCTCCCTTAAACCCTGTCCGAAGTAATGGAATAAGTTAATTTATTGTCCTCCAGCTAATCTGGGAGAAGACAAATCATTGTAGTCTGGTTAAATGGCCTCTGGAAACAGGAAAAACTGCTACGTGATTTCGAATTATTTATTTAAAGGGTATCAGAGCTAGGGAACAAAAAGAAATACAGGAACAAGGGGAAAAAATCAATGAAGGAAAAAAATTTCAATTGCTGCAAACATATTAGCCTAGCTGCTTGGATTCCTTGTTCGTGTTACCGGTTTACATAAACCAATAGCAGGCTCATTTTGCTGTTTGGGCCCTTAGACATTTTTGTTTGCCATTTTAAGTGTATCGCTGTGTCGTGGGTGAGGGCGCAGATCCAGTTGGAATTGAAAACCCTGATCTCCTAAAGATCACTGGCCAAGTCTCCCCTGGGCGCTGAAAACTTTCCTCACGGCGTTCTGGGTTGAGCAGAAGGTTAAAAATCCAGCCTCCCTCCCCCGGGAAAGGGGGGAAAGGGGCTTTTTCTCACGGGCCTGAGAACCTGGACAGACTGCCCAACGTCCGGACCCCGCGCCGGTGGCGGATGGTGGGGATCTGCAGAGACAGCAGTCCCCTGGGAAGCGCGTCTCTTGACCGGGTCGTTGCCGGCGGCGCTCCCGGTTGCTTAGTGTCCCTGAAGCTGCGCTGATCTGTGCGCAAAAAGGCAAGGCCAGCTTCCCTGAAGCCTCCGGCGGCGCCCAGTAGTTGTCATCCTACAGTGACAAACGTCGTCGTACGTTGTTTTGGATCCATAACTCAGAAGTTACTTCCTCTCTCGGTTTTGTTTTTCAGAGACGTGTTAGAGCTGTAAAGGCAGCCCCGCGTCCCGCTGGCCCGAGTCGCGCGGCTCTCCAGGCCAGCCCGCCCGTGCTGCGCGCGCGACCCCGGGCCTCGTGTCGCCGCAGGACGGGCGCCCAGGTCCGAGCTGCCAAAAGTCCGCTAAAGCCAGTTGGGGGCGGGTTCTCGGTCTGCATTTTCTGAGAGTCAAGGGCCCAGTTCTTCGCGCGCGCCCTGCTCCGAGGCAAATGCCCGAGGGGCGCACCTGCCGGGTGAGGGTCTGGAGCCCCGAGGGAGCCACGACTTCCCGCCTCAAAGCAAGGCTCTGGTTAGGCTTTCCTCCCTCCTCCTCAGGCCCCGCGGCGCCCCCGCCCCCACGTGCTGAAGATCATCACCTTGGCCCCTGTCTCGCGCCCTCGGCACCTCGGCACCTCCAAGCGTGGCTGTGGAGGAGCAGAAGGTAACAAAGAAATCCATCCCTTGGGTCTTTATCAGAAATCGTTTATTGGCAGGGGAGATCCTTCAGGAGAGTAATTTGCTCTTGGCCTTCCCTCACCCAAGTTTTTTGTTGGCACAGTATTTACACCTGTACAATATACAGTATGTCTCCCAAGCAGCGCCCGACGCTCGGAGAAACCTGGCGGGCGAGGCAGCGTCAGAGCACCGGGGGGTGCTGGGAGGGGTGCAGGTTGAGGGCGTTGGGGTGGGCGTGGCCGATCAGGTTGAGGTAGTGCCGGTCCAGCCCCTGCACTGGCGCCAGGAACGGGCTGTGCTGTTGCGCGGGGCTCGGGAGCGGCACGGGCGCGCTGGGCAGGTAGGGCAGTGCCGGGCTGCGGGCGGTGCCGTGCGGCCAGGGGAAGGGCCCGGGGGCAGCGCCCTGAGGGAAAACGGAGGCCTCCCCGGGGCTGTGGCCGGCGAGCTCGGGCCCTGCCGGGTGTAACTGATAGGAGAGATCCGGCTCCGGGAGCGGACCTAGCGGCTGCAGGGCGGGCTCGGCGCCCAGGCGGGCTTTGGACTGCAAGAAGGCGAGGATGCGCGCGTACTTGGTGTCCTTGGTCTCCATCCGCTCCACGGTGGTGAGGTAATGCACCAGGTTCTTCATGCACTCGTGGTAGCCGTAGTGGAAGTAGTTGGCAAACTCCGCCAGCAGTTCTGGACGGGCGAGTAAACCCGCAGACGGGAAAACAAAAACCAAAACCATGAGGGCTCCCTTCCCCAGCGGGAGCCCGAGGCGGGTGCCAGGCACCACCCTCCCATCACATTTTTTTGGCCAGAGTTCCCATCTGATGCCTGTCCTCTCCTACCCCAGTCCGGAGACCAGAAAAGTACAAGCAAACGACCTCCTTCTCCTTAAGAGCCAGACCCCACCCTGCCCCACCCGAGAGGAGGCGAGGGAACCAGCATCCTCAGAAACCCCCAGCCCCCTTGCTTACGTAGAGCCTCACCCCCCGCTCTGGCCGCATCCAGAGGGGAGACCTCTCGTGCAGGCCTTAGCCCCCACTCCCGCCTCCACGTCCACGCGGCGAACTCGCCCTGCCCAGGTTCCCCTTTGCCCAACCCGCGCCCACCTTTTTCCCTTCCCCGAGGAAAGTCAGCCGAGTGCAGGGCTCTCAGGTACTGAACGGTCATCTCGAGGATCTCGGCCTTCTCCAGCTTCCCGGAACTCTGCAAAAGGAGGAAGGGCTCCTCGCAGCGACCCAGCTGGCGCCAGCCAACCCCGGCGGGCTGGGTGCGCGGCTTTATCTGGAGCAGCGAGCAGGGCGCCGCCGCGGATGTGCACAGGGGCCTGCCTAGGGCTCACTGGGCGCTCGGGCTCGCAGAGTCTCCGGACCCCTTGCATCCCTGCCGAGAGGGGCAGCGCAGGGTCCCCAGCGCCTGGCTCTGTAAGCTCGGCCTCTGACATTACCTGCTTTGCCAGGGCCATGGGCACAGTCCTGCCCAGCTCGTTCAGGCAGCGGTTAATCCGGTCCCTCCTCCGCTTTTCTATCACTTTGTGGGAAACGGGGGTTCTCTGCGAACAGAGGTTTGTACGTTTAGGATCGTGTTTGTTGCCCAGCGAGTCGTCAAAGGCATGGCTGCAGCTGCATGTCAACCGTCTTCCCAGCCCCGACGCTGCCCAGGGACTCCCCCCGGAAGGGGTCCCTGCCCCTCCACTCAAGGGTCAAATGAGCTCTGCCCTCGCACGCCCAGACTGGTGCGCTCCTCTTGCAGCCGCCCTCCTGCTCGGGCCGCGCCGTCAAGCTGAGCGCCAGGCCACTGGGGAGGTGGCCACCAGTCTCGGGCGTGGGCTCCTCCCGAGTTTTCTCCTCTCTCTAACCTCATTCCCTACCCAGACCACTCAAGATTCCTCCGCACGAGAGTCCCGCGTGCCGCGTCCCTGCCGTCGGTCCAGCCAGGTGGCGGCTCGGGGAGTCAGACGCCCCCCCCCTCAGGGCGCAAGGGCGGTCTGGGCTCAGCCGACTCACTTTGCGTTCCTTGAGCTTGTCTGACATCCTGGCCAGTACGCGCCCTCGGGAGAGGCGGTGGCGCGAGTCACCCGTCCACTTTCCGCCTCGTGTGCCTGCCTCCTCGAGTGTCCCAGGTAGACTGCAGCCTCCCAACTCCGAGGGACTGCCTTATAAAGCGGTCATCTAGGGCTCCAAGTGCATTCACGAGTTGAATTATTCCATAGGATTAGAGGAGCTGCGTTTGGGGGATGTATGCATTCAGGATGAGTTTTAAAGAAGTTAAGAAAAAAAAAAATTAGCAGCCGAGGGGGGCGAGCTGGGGGCAGATCAGCTTTGTTAATCCACGTGGCCCTTCAAAGGACACGTGATCGGCGGGGGAATAACATTTGCATGGCAACAGCCCCGGCGGGAAAAGGAGGCGGTAAACTGGGGCCGGCGGGCGGGCGAGCGAGCGCCTGCAGCAGTCGCAGGCGCAGAGCGCCGGGGCGCAGCGGCCGCGGGCACCGGGGGGCGAGGACCCTCACAAAACAGTGTCGCCTCCTTTAGTCCCACCGCTGAGTCTCACACGATTGCCTGTTTACAAATCCCAGCAAGCCCGCAGCCCCAGCGCCGAGTGCGTTTTAAAGCCTGTCCAGAGTCATTAAAGTAATTAAGTAAGCCTTTAATAGGCTGTTCCGCCGGGTTCAAGGGAGAGCTCTTGGAGACGGAGGCGCCCCGTTTGTTCCCAGGCTTTTCTCACACGACTTGGTGACACGTCCATCTCCCCCCTTTTTGTTTACACCGCTTTATTTGTCCGGACATCCCGGCAGGTGTGGGGCTGCGGCTGGCACACGAGGCTCCCGCCTCGCCTCGCCCCTCCCGCGGGTCTTTGGCACGCGACGCTCCCCCCTGCTCCCTGACCACGCCGCTTGCTTTCTTTTCTCCCCCCCTCGGGCTCTCTCTTCGCGGGGGGAAGAGGCTCAATTTGTAGCCTATTATCCTATACGAAAATGTCCATTGAAAAGTATGAATAGTTTCATTGGGCTAAATTTTAATAATGCCAGAGGGTGGGGGAGGAGAGACAGGCAGGCGTGTGTGGGGGGGGGGGGGGGGGGGGG
>LNAC01000061.1:1618101-1716222 GCA_002007465.1 Ailurus styani | reverse complement strand
CCTAAATTCTCCCTACTCTGCTGGGCTCTGGCAGGGCCCGGGCTCTCCCTTTGGGTGTCCTTTGTCCTCGGCAGAGGTGGCTAAGGAGGAGCGCCACTGGCTGGGGGGACCTACGGGACTCCTAGGGCGCAGAGGCCGGTCTGGGGTGCTGGGCCTTGGGGAAGAGGGCGGCCCACCCGCCGTGGACTGGGAGGTGTGGGGCTCGGTGGGCACCACGCACCCCTAGGGTGTCCCTCTCCGTCTTGCTTTCGGCCTCGGCGGGACGTTTCTTTTTTACATCACGCCAGATTGGACACGACCTGCACCCTTCCGCAGGTCGCTCTGCCAGCCGCGGGTGCCCTCTCGGGTTGTCGATTTCAGCATATTCACTCGCACACAAAGGGATTAAACACGAACCCTTATCATCCAAATTAACTAACGTGAATGGGTAAAAGGGAGCGCGCACACTTCTCACCCCACCCCACCCCCCTTTTAAGCCAGCGGACGAGGCGTTGATCCTCTTACTGCTGGTGTTAACCACCAGCTGCAGGCACCTTCCATGGGCCAAATTTCATTCTGTGCAAACTGTTTAATTTCTCGTGTTTGCTTGAGTCGAGGAGCTGGGCTCCGGGGCCTGCCCAGGGCTGTAAGTACCCCTGCGAGGCTTGGCTGGGGGGTCAGAGTGAAGGTGGGGAGGTGGGTGGATGTGGGGTGCAGGCGCGCATTTATTTGCTCACCATGTCCTCCAGCGGCTGCCCATTCTGGGAGAGGGGCAACACCTCACCCAGTTCAGGAGAGGCAAGGACTGTATTCTGTCCCAGCCTGAAGGGTCCAGCCACACTGCCGGAAAGGGGCAGGACCCTCCTGGCCATCTTCCCTTGATCCTCCTCAGCAGGATGGTGATAAAGTGTTCCCTGACCTTGACCTAGTTCCCACCCAGAAGCAGGAACTGTAGGTGCTGGAGCCCAGCAGGTGATCACATCCCAGCTTCCTACCAACCGGGCCAGACTTTGGGCTGGGCCTCAGTGTCTTCTTCTGTGAAATGGAAACAATGAGGTATCTACTAGGCCACAAGGGGGCCACTGAAATGAAATACATAAATATAAGCAAGGCACCTGAAATAAGACCAAAGTACCCAATTCAGTGTCATTTTGCCCAGAAGTCTCTCCTGCAGTGGCTCTCCTGCGGTAGTGTTTCGTGGGGTCTGCACCCTGGTGTGATACTTTCATTCATTTCATGTTTTGTTTTGTTTTTTTTCTCTCATCTCCAAGAAAGCTTCCCTCTCCTGAAAAGGCCACAGTAGTTTCTCGTGAGGTTTGTTAAATTGACCCAAACTGGACAAGCGGTTGGGGCGGTGGATGGATGGCCCCTCTTGCAGGTGGCCTCATCTGGTGCTTGCTGGCCGGCGGGGTCCTCTCTGCATGTGGGAGACTGAAGAAGGCTCTAAGCACAGAAGTTTCTTAACATCAGAGTCATTTCAAATGATGCAAACACTAGCCTCAAAGCGAAACTAGGAAGACTACTTAGAAATTAGACGCTAACTAAATCTTAGTCCGCACTTAGACTCTTAGCATCTGAAGACCTTTGTTGGAGAACACCACAGTCACAGGCAGAATATGTATGTTAGGGTTGTGAGTATTGCTTTTTTTTTTCTTTATAGAGTTGACCTGTAGCTTCCAAACACTGAAAAGATGGATTCTTTTGGGTTTCTTCCCAATTCTAGAAACTGAGGGTTTATGGATTTGGGAAGGGAAGAGGAAATGAATAGAATGAGAAAAATGTAAGTGAGTATTTGGCAATGTCAGCCAAAGTGCTCTAAGACAAAGTGTTCTGGGTGGTTTCAGATCTCTCCCTCTGAAGCTCACGCCTAATACACAGAGCAGGTTTTTCTAGTTTCATTAATGGGACTGGGGATTTGATCAAGTGAGAAAATATGAATCTTTGCCAGAAAGTGGAGAAAACACGGCTTCAGCTGACCCTACTTCACTCAGGCACCAGCAAGATGAAGGAGTCGAATTCCTAGGCTCTCTTTCTGAAGTGAGTAGCATCACAGAATGTGGGGATGGCAGGATGCTTCCTCTGAGAGGATCCTGAAAGACCATCAAATCCAGTGCGCCATCTTACTGTGGGAGAGTCTGAGGGGCGGGACGCGGGAGACTTGAGGCTGCCAGGCAGTGCACAGCAAGCTGTCGTCTCAGTGTCCCCCTGCTTGTGGATTTGCTGTGTGACCTCCAGGGCCAGCTGCTCCAGCTTCCCCTCTGTTACTGTGCAGGAGAGTCTAGTCAGGGACACTGTGACTTCACGCCGGCAAGCATTCTGTAGGACATCCAGCCGCCTTTGGCTGGCGTGATTGTTGTTGGAGGCATCAGCTGCATCCTTGAGCCCTCTTTACGTGCTCCTCCTTCTCACAAGTCCTGTGATGACAGCATATTGGGAGCCCTGATAGGAGCCAGAAGTTGGGAATACCCAGCAGAAAAAGACATGGACCATGGGCTGGCACTCTGAGAAAGGAGAAAGTATTCTACTGATGGCCCCAGTCCCGTAGCCTCAACACAATGGTCACTACCGATACCTATTCCAGCAGGGGCGTTATCGGGTACCCTCTTGGGCTGACAACTTCTCTGGACTTTTTCTTATTCAACATCCCTGATTCTTCACCCTGCTCTGATCACCAGTAGTATTCTCAACTCACTGATGGGATCAACAGGAAGTATGTGGGGGGACAGTGCCAGTCCATGCAACCTGGTGAAGATGAGGAGGGCCAGTGTAACTATAATTGCTCCAACCATGAGTACACACACAGAAGGTGCTGGAAGGAGTCCAGAGACTTGGGAAACCTGTGTTCATCATAGATTTCCCAGATCTTTGACCATATCTCCTTTGTTCTCATCTCTGAAGCAGTTTGTTCTTTGCTTTCTGTTTTTCAATACAGTACCCGACAGTCTGCTGACCGGGGGCAGCAGCTCTGAAACCACATTTGCTACTTAGCACCACCCTTTATCCAAATGGTTTCCCGCTTCTCGACCCATATGAAAATCATGACATGTCACACCTGCTACTAGAATCTGATGCCTTCAGAAGTTGGGTTGGTTTTGTTTTAAGGACAAGGTGCTCTAATCCCTTGCTACTCCAACTGTACTTCTCAGACCAGCCTCCTGGGAGCTCATTAGAAAGGCAGAACCCAGGCTCTGCCTGGGACCAAACTGAATCAGAATCCACATTGGAACAAGGTCCTCTGTGGACTCCAGTGTACTTCACAGTTCCGGGAGCAATGCTCCAGCTGAAGTTGGAGGCCACCGTTTGGTATTTAACAACTGATGGTGGCCTGATGGGCCAATCCCAGGTAGGAACTGCCAGTGTGGGTGGGCGACAGTGGGAGAGCAAAGGTAGAGGGGACTTCCAGGCTATCCTAGGTGGCATGAATTAATTGTGTAGATTGAAGGCCTTCCCAGGAACAAAGGGGGCTTTGTAGTTCTGCTTGTCCGGATATCCCATAGGGCATTTGCACTACTCCCCTAAAGTATTGTCTCCCAAATGCAATGATTCGTTTCCTTCTTGTCTATGTAGTTCTTGAAAGTAGTAGATTCTCTCAAATGTAGTTTTCCAACATTGTTTTGTTGAATGAAGCAAAAACTGGGAGAGGAGCCCTGAGGATTATTTTGCATCCGTGCTTGAGCTAATCCCATAGGCAATCTCTCCAGGACCCCATGTTGTCCAATTTTACCATTTATTTTTGGACTTTAAAAAGAATAAGAACTCGGGAGAGTATAAGCATAACTACTGAGAAATACTACTTTGGGGGAGATTGCAGGAGAGATGAGGCGGTTGCTGTCCATATTTGGATGTTAACATTGCTTAGGAAAGTGTGTTGCCAATGCTGTAAATGGTGTTGCTTATGGGCTTTGATGATTCTCAGCAACTGGCTTTCTTTTGGTGGGTAATTACAGCTTTTTGCTCTTGGTTAACTTGAGTGGATCCAGAAGTTATCCTTGAGGAGCTTTGGCTGATAGCTTTGGCTCTTTCTATAGCATGAAGATTTCATCTGCTCTACGAGGTAAATTTGCACAGAAAACTAGAGGTGTATGTTACCGGAAATAAGAAATTATTGTAAATTACAATACATGACTGAGAATTTGGGGAAAAGATTCAAGTTGGGGGCAAATGTACATTACAGGAGTGTTAATAACAGTTCCATTGTATGGGCTATAATCATGGAGGGTCTGAGGGTGGGTCACCTAATCCCATCCATGCCTAGAGGTGACATGGATGTCAGAGCCTAGTGGCTCCTCTCCTTCCTCCCTGTCCTTTTCATTCATTCAGCACCAGATCCAGCATTCACTGTGTGCCAGGCATTGGACAGGGTGACATCGGAGCCACTGAGAATGAATGTAGGGTGTTTGAGGAATCTGTAAGTTCTCCAGGGGCAAAAGAAGGATCCTACTAAAGGGAAAGCCCTTCAAGGGCAGACCCTCATTCATAATTTGCCCATTTGTTGTCCCCTCACCCCCCAGTTTGTACCCCACTGCTTAGTTTCAGTCCACTCTACTTCTTTACATTAATCTTACCAAGGAGACATGAATTTGAGGAATTTTAGCTTTTTCACAATGGGATGGCAGCTGGAACACCAGTGTCATGAAAACCACCTCTCAACCTAAACCAAAATGGGAAAGGAAAAGACTCCTATCAACGTCGTCGTCATTGGACACATAGATTCAGGCAAGTCTACCCTTACTGGTCATCTGATCTATAAATGTGGTGGAGTCGACAAAAGAACTGTCGAAAAATTTGAGAAGGAGGCTGCTGAGATAGGAAAGGCTCCTTCAGGTATGCCTGGGTCTTGGACAAACTGAAAGCCAAATGTGAACATGGTATCATCACTGATATCTCCCTGTGGAAATTCAAGGCCAGCAAGTACTATGTGATCATCACTGATGCGCCAGGACACAGAGACTTTATCAAAAACACGATTCCAGGCACATCTCAGGTTGACTGTGCTGTCCTGATTATTGCTGCTGATGTTGGTGAATTTGAAGCAGGAGTCCGTGAGCATGCCCTTCTGGATGTGAAACAACTCATTGTTGGCGTTCACAAAATCAATTCCACTGAGTTGTCCTACGGGAAATATAAGGAAATCGTTAAGGAAGTCAGCACCTACATTAAGAAAATTGGCTACAACCCCGACACAGTAGCATTTGTGCCAATTTCCAGTTGGAATGGTGACAACATGCTGGAGCCAAGTGCTAACATGCCTTGGTTCAAGGGATGGACAGTCCCCCGTAAAGATGGGAACACCCCTGGAACAACACTGCTGGAAGCTCTGGATTTCATTCTGCCACCAGCTCGTCCAACTGACAAGCCCTGGAGTCTGCCTCTCTAGGACGTCTACAAAATTGGTGGTATTGGTACCGTCCCTGTGGGCCAGATCAGTGCTGGATATGCACACAGCTCACATTGCTTGCAAGTTTGCTGAGCCAAAGGAGATGATAGATCATTGTTCTGGAAAAAAGCTTGAAGATGGTCCCAAGTTCTTGAAATCTGGTGATGCTGCCATTGTTGATCTGGTTCCTGGCAAGCCTGTGTGTGTTAAGAGCTTCTCTGACTCATCCTCTGGGCCATTTTGCTGTTGTGACGGGAGACAGATGGTTGTTCTGGGTGTCATCAAAGCAGTAGACAAGAAGGCAGCTGGAGATGCCAGGTCACTAAGTCTGCCCAGAAAGCTCAGAAGGCTAAATGAGTATTCTCCCCAATATCTGCCACCCCAGTCTGAATCAGTGGAGGGAGAACAGCCTCAGAGCTGTTTGTGTCAATTGGCCATTTAAGCTGAAGAGTAAAAGACTGGTTAATGATAACAAGACTGGTTAACAATAATGTAAAACCTTCAGAAGGCAAGGAGAATGTTTTGTGGATCATTTGTGGTTTTTTGTGTGTGGCAGTTTTAAGTTACCAGTTTTTAAAATCACTACTTTTTAATGGAAACAACTTGACCAAAAATCTGTCACAGAATTTTGAGACCCATTAAGACAAAAGTTGAATGAGAAAAAAAAAAAAAAAGAATTTGAAGAATTTTAAATCTCCTCCTTTAAAAATTTCATAGCTTGTTAGAGCATTAGGGACTCTCTTTGGGGTGAATTGATTAACTTGATTTTGGTCCTCTGTAGCACCAAATTAAAAGATGCTGTCAAGAAAATAAGTTTTGATTGAGCTTGAGTCTAATTTTGGAAGACCTGGTGTATTCCTTTCACGTGGCTGCCGTAACAATTACCATAAACAAATCACCATGAAGTTAAAACAAGAGAAATCTATTCTCTCACAGCCTGGAGGCCAGAAGTCTGAAATGGGGGGGAGGGTCGGGGTTGGGGCTGGAAATCTGGTGTCGGCCGGGCCTCACTCCCTCTGGAGGGCCTAGAGCAGGATCTGCTTCTCGCCTTTGCAGTTTCATGCCTCCTGCACTCCCTGCTTGTGTTTGCTTTACCCCAATCTGCGTCTCCAGGGTCAGCCCACCTTCTCCTCCCCGCCTGCCCCGCTCTCCTAAGGATACTTGCGGTTGTATTTCAGACCCACCTGGTCAGTCTCCCTACCTTAGGATGCTTAGCTTCATCAAGTAAGCAGAGTCCTTTTTGGGGGTGACATTTGTAACATTCACAGGCTCTGGGAATGAGGATGTGGATGTCTTTCGGGGGCCATTATTTAGCCTGAGGTACCTGGTGAAGTACCATAGTGCGAGCTCAGACAGCCTCTGCACCGAGGCCAGAAGGGGCGGAGGGCTGGACCAGAGGGAGTGGGAGTGGAGGAGAAAACAAAAGCATGCTCTGTTTGCAAACTTAGCAGAGCTGCCCCTGCTCCTTCCTGTCTTCCTTCCCTTTTCCCTCTTCCCTCTTCTTCCTTTCTTATCCCTTTACCGTCACAGGACTCCTTGCTCCCAGGCCTCAGGATTAAAGCTGCTGTGATTATGCTGCATTGTGAGTTAAGTCATCTTTGATTCACAACCTACGCCTTTGTCATCGCACACACACGTGCGCGCGCACGTGCGTACAGAGGCGCGCACGCACGCACGCACGCATGCGCGGTGGCTCTGGCTGGGACCTAGCTAATTAAGACTCAGTGTCTGTTTTCCCCACCGTCCTCCAACATCCTCCTTCTAACTGGCCACAGGTCTTTTGAAAACGCCGTGCTCACGCTCACCAGGACCTGTGATTCAAGGAGATGTGGGTGTGAATCCCAGCTCTGCTTATGCGAGGGTCCGGGGCAAGACGCTGCACCTCAGTTTCTTCATCCATGAAGCAGAGCTCATACCTACTTCCTCGGCTTATTGAGATGGCTCAGTGAGGTAATGTTTGTGAAGTTCCTGCCACGCCTGGCCCCCAGGAGGTGCAGGGGCTGGTCTCCGCGTGCGTTGATCCTGGTAGAGCGCCTGCTGTCTTCCTGGAACAGTGCTGACCCCTCATAGGACAATGGGGATCAGAACCTGGTTGCTGCCTCTCGGGTTTATTGCGTGAGGCAGTCCCGGGAAGGGACTCTGACACAAGCTGGCAGGAGGCAGGTGATGGTGAGAGGAGCTCCGGGAGGACTTCCTGGAGGAGCTGATGCGCAAACCGAGTTCTCAGTGGTGAGTGAGTGTATTGTTTCCTGGGGCTGCCAAAACGTGGTCACTTCAACAATGGAAATTAAGTTTTGGAAGCTAGAAGTCCAGAATGGAGGGGGTCAGCAGCGCCGTGGGCCCTCTGACGGCCCTAGGGGAGATTTTGTTCCTTGGCTCTTCCAGCTCCGTGTGGCACCGGCACTCCTTTGTTTGGGGCAGCATAACCCCGGTCTCTGCCTCTGTCTTCACGTGGTTGTCCGCATGACGTTAGAAGGACGTTTGTCATATTCGTCATTGGACTGAGAGCCCACCTGGGTAATCCAGGATGATCTTGTCTCGAGATCCTTAACCTAGTAACATGTGCAAAGACCCTTTTGTCAAATAATGGAACAACCACAAGTCTGGATGGACATCACTTTTGAGAAACCACCATTCAACGCACCACAGCGAGTAAGAGACAGCGGGGCAAAGTCAGGTGGGAGGGGTGCTCTCAGTAAAGGGGGTGGCACAGAGAGGGGCACGAGGCCGTGGAATGGCTTTCTGGTTTGGGGAAACCACAACGTAGTCTTACTAGACCAGGAATTTCGAGCAGGACTGAGGTAGGGAATGAGTCACGGATGGGGGGCAGACTGGGCGCAAGGCAGTTTAACTGCTGTCACAGGTTGAGGTAAAGATGCTGAGGTCCTGCATGAGAGTGAGGGGTGGCTGAACATGTTAGAGAGAGAAAATCAGCAGGACCCCGGGGGAGGATTCAGTGTGGCAGGAGGAGAATGGGGAAGATCATTGCTGGATTTCTGGTTTGGGGAATTGACTACATGGCGACCCCACTGAGATTAGCAATAAGGGGAAGATGTAAGAGGGGCATGGATATGGGGCAGGAGGTGGAGAAGATGACTGATTTAATTTGGAGCCTACAAATGCTAAAGCTCATGAACACCCATAACTGGGTGCCTGGAAGACCGGTAAGATATGAAACTGCAGGTCTGAGATAAAAAGGTCAGTGTCCATGTACAGGGACCCACAGACCGGGACAGGGGTTAGGGTTAGGGGATGCTCATGGGTAAAGAGAGAGAGAGAAGGCCAACAGCCAGGAAGGGGTCATCAGAGGGGAGGGAGAAGAGCTTAGAAAGGTGCTAGGATTACTAAGAGCCAAGGTGCAGATAGATGGTGCCAGAAGGAGATACTCAAAAAAGGAGAGTTACGAGGATATCCGACGATGAATTCAGACCACACTCCAGGAAATTACTGGGGGGGGGGCATTAGATGTGTCCATGTAGCACAGATCCACACAGAGCCTAGGCCACTGGCGTCCTACAGAGGGCAGTGGTGGAGGGTGTCTGCCCTTCTTTCTCCTAGGCTAATAATAATAATGGTCAGCACACAGCCAGCATCCCTTCCCTCCCTTGCACTAAGTGCTTTCCAATCTCTGCTCATTGAATCCCCACAATGAAATGAGTATCACGTTTATTTTAGGGAGAGGTGTGGGGAATTCAAGGACACTTGATCCAAGGGCATAAAACCATTAAATGGTAGAGCCGAATACAAAGGAGGCGGACCTAGCTCCAGCACCAACCCCCTTTCCAGCGGGATGCAGGGTGTTGCTGTAGCCTTGATCCCTTTGAGATCACAAGTCACGGAAGAAGACTTCTTAGCTAATAGCTCACACCCACGGTCCAACAACCAGAGGGAGCTGCTGCTTCACAAAGTGGGAAGGCAGTTCTCAATATGCCCAGTGACCTTGTAGATTTATTCTCCTTACAGACCCCAAAGGTGCAAGTTACCCACAATCATCAGATGTTTGAATTCGGTTTTCTCTCTCTCTCTTCTTGTCCACATTTCTGATACTCCCATTATATAGAAATGACTCCTAAGCTCTTTTATACATCGAAGGCTTTTTGACACCACACATCCCGACGTCCCATTCCAGGCTTATTAGAAGGAATATCTGGGGTGCCTTGATCTCAGCTCAAGACTCTTGATCTCAGCTCAAATCTTAACCTAATGAGTTCAAGCCCCACGTTGGGCCCCACGATGGGCATGAGCCTACTTTAAAAAAAAAAAAGAATTTCCCATGGTGTGGTCCTTGGATGTGTATCTTTGATTCTGATGCAGTGTTCCTTAACCTGGCATTTATTTGGATTCCATTGTTATACAATGGCTTGTCAATAACGTGAGGTTATGTTGTGTTTATCTGTTGGTAGATGGCTAGGATAATGAGCATAGGCTTTAAAAAATGCTTTGTCATTGGTTTCGATCCATTTCTTATCCATAGCCTTTGAATTATGCTAGTTGATTCCCTTGCCTCTAACCCTCTTCTTTTTTTTTCCCCCTAACCCTCTTCTTGGCTCAAGAGTAAACTCTGTGATCAGTTTAAAGCTTACTTGATTTGCAAGCCTTGTTTTGAGAAAAGATAAGCGCTGTTAATTAGTATTACTGATCTGCGACCCTAGTGCTGGGCCGGTTTGGACAGATCAGGGGTTGGTTGGTGCCCTCTAGTGGTTGGAACTATTCAGCAACTTCTAAGGCGCGTTGACCCACGTGGTCTGCGGGCTTAAAAAGAGTCCCTTTGCCTTGGACTTGATGTTTGGATACCCGCTATGTCTTGCCGGGGAGCTTCATCTCTCCGGCTAGAGTATTTTTCTGTATAAATTGGAAGGGGTGGACAAGGATATTAGTGAACAGGCGGTCAGCACGTACAAAGGGCCGCCCAGGGAGACCAGTCACTTGTGAAGTGTAGGCAAGGGGGCAGGTACGCCCAGCAGGGAGCACAGTCAGAGCCAGGCCCCGCCACCTGCAGAAATGGGAGCTCTCTGAGGCGGGGACCTTGGCTTATTCATCTTTGTGTCCTTAACATCTGGCACAGGTCCTGCCATGGAGAAAGTATTCAAATAAATATTGAAAGAAGGGAGGGCAAAAGGAAGAAAGGCAAATTGGTGAACTTGCTTTTCTTTGCTCAGGAGGTGGACTCCTTCTCCTTACACACACACACACACACACACACACACACGCACGCCCCTCTATCAGTTCTGTTTCTCTGAACCCTGACCAATACTCCTGGAATCGTGTTAGCTGCTGGGTACAGTGGGAAACAGACCTGAGATGCTCAGGCCCCTGCGAGAGCCCCTTGCAGTGAGGACTTAGAGGTCTGAGGATAGCCCAGCTCTGGTGGACAGTGGTGGCTGGGGGGGCAGGGTGTGGGCAGGAGGGATCCCGCGGAGGGCGTGGGTTGGGGTTGGCGGGGGTGGGGGTGGTGGTGGTGTGGTGGTGGTGAGTGGCACGGGCGGTGGGGCGGTCAAGGCCAAGGAAGTGTGTGAGGCGGGGCACGGAGGAGCCATGGGGAGGGTGGACAAGCCAGAGAGGTCTCCTCGCCCTGTCTCTCTCGGTTTGGTGGTCACTTCCCCTAATATATTGTCCCGGCAGCGTGTACTCGTGTTGTGATGCATGATCATGCAGCTATTTTACAGTCGTTGAGTGATGATTTGGTAACTAATCTGTAATCTGAGTGTAGAGTGACCTGGAGGAGCTTGCTACCAGTCAGGGGGAGGAGACTGAGGGGCTCTTGCTGGAACCCGTGAGAGAAATGGCGGGGTGCCGATGGCGGTGGCTGTGGGGGTGCCGGGGCGGGGCCGGACGGACAGATGTCCAGGAGGAGGGTCTGTGGGCTGCAGGGCTCCAGACCATCTCTGCCGGCTTTATCATGATTTCCCTGGAACTGAGCGTGGCCTCTGGCTCACAGTAGGGACTCTATCACGTTGGTCACAGAGTGAAGGAACGCCTCGTGGGCCCCTGCCTGGCACACAGTGTTCCCTGCAGACTGGCCCAGCGCCCACGTGAGGGCGTGGATTTGTTGCACTTCCAAGGTCATACCCCAACCCTGCTTCTAGGGGTGAGACCTCCGGCTGCCTCCCGTCCCGAAGACTGTGGTGTGAGCCACCAGACCGTGTGCACACAGTGGTTGTCCTTCTGTCCGTCGCAGGATGGGGAGACTCCTCCTTTCCCTTCCTGGCACACAGAAAGTCCCATTCTCTTCAGGCACGCAGGCCGGGAACTCTGCCCTTCCCCAGACTCAGGCCTGCAGAGAATCCCAGTCTGGGCTGTCCTATGTCCCAGGAATGGGGGTAGGGACTTTACAAGTATTCTTTGATTTATTAGTTTCAATTCTTGGAAGTGTGACAGTCTTCATTTTCTGGGGGAGGACACTCAGGAGGGGAAAGACTAATGACTTGCCCACAGTCACCTGGCCAGTAAGGGGCAGCGAGGGCAGGGCTGTCCTGCAGGCTCTGCACCTTCCTCTCTCTGCCAGAGGGCCTCACCCCCACTGCCCATTGGAATCGCCTGCGGTGCTTTATCGTGACCCAGGCCTGTTATTACATCAGAAGCTCTGGGCCCAGGGCCCAGGCATCAGTATTTTTCAAAGCTTTCCAGGTGTTGGCAGTGTGTATCCAAGGTTGAGAAGTACTGCTTGTCAGGCACCCGCCTGGGGCAGCTCCCCCTTCCAGATTCTTCTTCCACCACTCCTTGGCTGTCCCAAACTCAGGATACTCAACACAGCACACTGCCCTCCTCCCCGAAATTTGCACCTCTTCTTGTAGCCTTGCTTTAGAATTCTTTCGCCCAAGGAACACAGAAATGTGGGGTCATCTGTGACTCTAGCTTCATTCCCACAGCTGCTAAGTTCTGTTGGTTCCTTCTTGACGCCTGTCCCAGCTGTCTCTCTCAGGAACCACCCCCACCCCCCGCGGCCACCATCATTACTGCCCGGTGAGTTCCCTCTTGGGTTTTGGCAATAGCCTCCTGACTTTTTGCTGGCCACCAGCAAATTCCTCCAGTCCATTCCATGTATATTGCTGCTAGGGTGATCTCTCTCAAATGCAAAAAAGCCTCCAGTTGCTTCCCATTGATTTTAAGAAAAGCATCCCAACTCCTCCCTATGTCCTATCTTGCTCTAAGATACCCGTCTTCTCCTGCTGTGTTATTTCAGCCAGCCCCCAGTCCTGCGGTAAAGGCCCTGCAGCTTGTCCTCAGAGCGCTAGGCGCCTTTCTCCCTGCCTCTCCCTGCCTCTCCCTGCCTCTCCCTGCCTCTGCGCAGGCAGTTTGTTGTGCTCCTAAGAAACTTTCCCTGGGTAAACTCACTTTATCCTCCACCACCCCGTTCGGGAACCTCTGCTGGGAGCGTCCTTAGATACCCTCGGACCACCAAGCTGGTTTCGGTATTCTTCCCGTGTGCCACGGTGACTGCACCTTTGGTTATGCTGTATTTCTCTACGTGGTTGTCTGCTTCCCCCATTAGAATGAGAGGCCCTTACAGTTAGAGTTTATCTTACTCATCCTTGCACCCCCAAACCAAACACATTGTCTAGCATGGCGTCATCACCCAGCGTGTTTTCCAGGTGAGTTAGAACCATGGGATTATACAAAGCCTGGACCCTGCATCACACCGGACTGGGGGAATGGACAGGGTGGAGGAGGGGGGGGGAGGAAGGAAAAAGAAAAGGCAGAGAGCCATCAGAAGAGATTCTAGGATCCGGGGTAAGAAGGTGTAAGGCTGGTGTAGAGCTTCGGATACAGAAAACAAGGAGGAAGAAGTGATCCTAAGAGAAGCAAGAAAGGAAAGGCAAAACTTAGGATCACACATTATTTTTTGGTAAAGGTAAGAACATCTTGAGAGACAATGTGGCATGCATTCAGAAAACAACTACATCCAATGTGGTATCAGGAGAATAACTGCTTATAGATCCTCACTCTCTCTCTTTAAGATTTTATTTATTTACTTGAGAGAGTACACAGTTGTGGGGCGGGTAGACAGAGGGAGAGGGAGAAGCAGGCTGTCCGCTGAGCAGGGAGCCTGATGTGGGGCTTCATTCCAGGACCCTGGGATCATGACCTGAGTCCCAGGTGGATGCTTAACTGACTGAGCCACCCAGGCACCCCTCTGATTATAGATTTTTGGACTATTCTTGGTTAAAAGTAAATTTCTATACGTAAATTTCTTCTATGACCCTGCTGTAAAAAGTATTTATCATATTTGTGGCAAATATAGCCTCATATATGTGGGGGCAATCTCCATATGCTGGAGGTAGAACCCAGAATTCAGGGTCCCAGTTACCCTTGAAGTCAGGGCACAAGAATTGACCTAGATTCTGCCAGTCCAGACTTTTATTTGGAAGAAGGCGATCTAAGAAAAGCAAGCTGTGCTTTTCTTTCTGGAAAGGGCTTTATTAAATGTTCTTGGCACAAAGAAGATATAGAAATCAAAACTGTAAAATTTCTAAGAACCAGCAATAATGAGACCTATGGAATACAGATAAAGCAGAGCTTATGAGACAATTTATAGTCTAAATACTTAATCAAAAAAGAGAAAGAAGTGAATTAAATATTCAACTCAAAAAATTGAACAATAGAGAACAAGAAAAGAAGCCAAAGAAAAGCAGAAGTAAGAAATGAAACACAGTTAAAAAGCAGACGTTCGTGAATTAGTAAATAGGAAAATCTGTTGCCAAATCCAAAAGTCGGTTCTTTGGTAAAAAAAATACAAATGCTTAAACTCAATCTAGAAATAATAAAAGTAATCTGCAGTTAGAATCAAGGAATAATCACGCTTAGAATAATAACGCTTAGAATGCTTACAACCATTCGGGTCACAGGCTTAATAAAAATAATTCTATGACGCCCACCTTTTTACCCAGATGCAGTGATTGACCGGTGGGACCATAAACTTGGTTATCTATGTGCTAACAGCAATGGTGGATCTGATGCAGAGCACTCATGTGGAAGGAAAAGTATTTGCCGAGGAATTTTGAAAAGTTGGAATAGTTGTGTCATAACTGATTTTCAGTTAATTTTTGCCTAAAATTGAGATGTGCCCATGAACAGAATCTTTCTCTTCACGGTGATCCCTTTGGCCTGGGTGGCCATTCCCATCACCCGCTCAACACTCAGCTCCTTTCTGCATAGAGTTCTGATTAGAAATGTGAGCTGAGTTAACTTTGGCTTGTCATCCCTTTCATCTCCCATCCTTTCTGCCCCTTCATTCTCCCTTCTGCCCTTTGCTTCCCGGTTGGTCACTGTGGCCCTGTTGACTTTCCCATCAACATTTTCCATTCTGCCCTTTTCCATTGCAGGTCACACTTGTGCTCTTATCTGAAGAGACCACCTCCTTCCTGTTGAGTTGCTCATCCTCTCCTGTCCCACGACTCCCCTACCACGGGGCCACGAGGGGACCACCTTCTCTTGGCTCCACAATTTCACTTCCAGACCACCGTAACTGTGGCCCAGAGGCTCAGTGCGTGTGTGTGCTTACCTCTTTATCACTGTGGTGCTCTCTCTCCACTCTGCTTCAGCCATCAACGGCAGCTGCTCCGCCTTGGGTCCCTTTATCCCTGGGGAATATTCCACCTGGGAGAGAGGGCAAGTGCCCCTCTGACCCTCATCCAGTCTCTCCTAGACCTTCCAGCTCTCTCGTTCCACATTCCACAAAGATTCAGTCAGCTCTCTCGTTCCACATTCCACAAAGATTCAGTCAGCAGGGACTCTGCAAGGCTCCGAGATATGGTGGTGGGCTGGCCAAGGGGACACATGGTCCCTTCTCGCTTAGAACCCAGACCAGCTGCAGGAGAACAACAAGCAAATAAGGACTTCATTGTTCATGGAGGCAGATGCTGTGAAGAAAAGTCCGGCTCCCCATCCCATTCTCATCACTGCTCTGGTCTCCTGTGCGTTCTCCAGGCATGATGAGCCCCTGCGTATCCCCATTGGTTCCCAGGCTACATCATTCAAGTCCTCTTTTCCTGGCAGACCGAGAAGCATGGAGTCAGTTCAGCTTTACGTCTCTCTCCTGTTAAGCCAGGCTCCTGAGTTGTGCAGATACTCACAAAGCAGCATGAATGGGTGTCCTCCCCCAGCCCTCCCTTGGAGGACATCCAGCCCCAAATGGACCCTGAGGGCTGCTTAGCGGGGCTCACACACATGTCCTAGTCTCCTCGGTTGTAATTGCAGACTCGCTCAACCCTCTCCTCTGGAGACGCCTTTGTGTCTTGCTTCACAAAGAAAGTAGTTACTGCTAAGGTGAACTCTCTGCTCCTCCTCCCTATCCACACCCCTCCTGGGTCACTCCGCACCCCTGCGAGAAGGAACCCCTCCTCTGCTCGGGCTAGCTTCTCTTCCCTTGCCTCTTGCCTGGCCCCTGCTTTCTGGATCCCATCAACTTCCTGACTCTAACACCTTGCTCCATGGGTCCCCCCTTCTTCTTCCGTGTCATCCAGCTCCATTCCCTAGCTCCTTCCCCTTAGCACATAAACCTACTCCAAATGTCCATGTCCTCAGACAAACAACAGCAATAAAAGCTCTCCTGCCTCTGTTTTTCTTTCTAGCTCTCTTTCTCTCCAATTCTTAGCCAGGCGTATAGCAAGAATGGGATCCAGAAAGCAGGGGAGACCTGCTTTCAGTCCCGATCCCCTGAAATCCAGCTTCTGTATTCACTGTTCCAGTAAAATTGTCCTGTGTGTCTTTGTGCTCAAATCCAACGGACATTTGACTTCTTTTGGCATTTGGTGCAGGTGACGCCCTCCTTCTTGAAGCTCCTTCCTCACTTGGTTTTTGTGACCCTGCTCTCCTGGTCTTCGTATGATTTCTGAACTCTTCTCAATCTCCTCTGTGGATTTTTCTTTTTACCTCTGCCAGTCCTTTAAATGTGAATGCTCCCTGGATTCTGTCCCCAGCAATGTGGGTTTTTTCCTTACCCTTCCTACTCTGGAGTGATTTCACTCACAACTATGTTTTCAAGTGTACCCACAGGTTCATTAGGCTAAAATCTCTCTCTCTTTCTCTGGACAATTTTCTCCTGAACCCCTGCTGTGTCTCTCCACCTAGATGTCCCTTGGGCAGATCAGTTACACTTAGCATTTCAGGACAGGACATTCCTTAACATGCATGACTTTCTGCCTTCCGTTTCACGTGTCAAGGACCTGTCCCCACGCACAGCTGCCTGAACAGCTCAGAGCACTGTTGCACGGCCTCCTTTCCCCACTTCCCAAGCACTGTTCGTTGTTTTTCTTCAATCTGTTCACCTTTGCTCTTTAACCACCCCTCACCCGCAGTCCTCCAGCTCACTGCCAACCTTGTTCAGATGCAGTGGCCTTATGTTAAGCATTTCTGCTTCCATTCTCCCCCCCCAACCCATGCCATCCTCCAAAAAGGGTCTAGAAAGATCTTTTAAAAAAAAATCATAGTATAATTAAAAAAAAAGTATAATTGAAATACAATGGCATGCCAGTTCGGGTGTGCAACATAGTGACTTGGCAACTCTATACATAACTTGGTGCTCACCACGATGAGCAAAAGTCACCGTCTGTCATCATACGCGGTGTTTTTACAGTATTATTGACTGTATTCCCTATGCTGCACTTTTCATCTCTCCGACTTAACTGGAAGTGTGTACCTCTTAATCCCCTTCACCTATTTCACCCGTCCTCCTATGCACTTCTCTGGCAACCACCAGTTTGTTCTCTGTATTTAAGAGTCTGTTTATTTTTGTTTGTTTTTTAGATTCCATGTATAAGTGAAACATGGTACTTCTCTTTCTCTGTCTTATTTCACTTAGCATTGCCCTCCAGGCCCATCCATGTTTTTGCAAATGGCAAGAGTTCATTTTTTATGACTGATATTCCATTATATGTGTGTGTATGTGTTTGTATATATATATCCCACCAACAGTGCCTGGGGTTTCCTTTTTTTCTACCTCCTCACCGACGCTTGTGTCTTCTCCTTTTAATACTAGCCATTCTGACTAAAGTAAAGTGATAGCTCACTGTGGTTTTGATTTGCATTTCCCTGATGATTAGTGGTGTTGAGCATCTTTTCATGTATCTGTTGGCCATCTGTATGTCTTCTTTGCAAAAATGTCTTTTTGGGTCCTCTGCCCATTTTTTAATTGGATTGTTGTGTTTCTTTGGTGTTGGGTTGTATGAGTTCTTTACATATTTTGGACATTGACCTCTTATCAGATATATAATTTGCAAATATCTTCTCCCATTCAGTAAGTCGCCTTTTAGTGTTGTTGATAGTTTCCTTTGCTGTGCAAAAGCTTTTTATTTTGGTATAGTCCTAATAGTTTATTTTTGCTTTTGTTTCCCTTGCATAAGGAGACCTAACCTTAAATATGTTGCTAAGGCCAATGTCCCCAGATTACTGCCTATGTTTTCTCTTAGGAATTTATGGTTTCAGGTCTCACATTTAGGTGGTCTTTTTTTTTTTAAGATTATTTATTTATTTATTTGACACAGAGAGAGAGAGATCACAAGTAGGCAGAGAGGCAGGCAGGGAGAGAGGGGGAAGCAGGCTCCCCGCTGAGCAGAGAGCCCGACGTGGGCCTCGATCCCAGGACGCTGAGATCATGACCTGAGCCGAAGGCAGAGGCTTTAACCCACTGAACCACCCAGGCGCCCTTTAGATGGTCTTTAATCCACCTAATTAATTTTTGTATATGATGTGAGAAAGGGGTCATTCTTTTGCATATAGTTGTCCAATTTTGCCAGCACCACTTATTGAACAGACTGTATTTTTCCCATCTTATAGTCTTGCCTCCTTTGTCATAGATTAATTGAGTATAGATGCATAGGTTTATTTCTGGGCTCTCTATCCTGATCCCTTGAGCTGTATCTATTTTTGCGTCAGTAACATATAGTTTTGAATATACAGTGCTGTGGTATGTCTTGAAATTTGGGATCATGATACTTCCAACTTTGTTCTTCTCTCTCAAGGACATCATAGTGAATTGACAACTCTGTACATAACTCAGTGCTCACCATGATGAGTGGAGTCATCACCAGTCACCATACAGATTTGGCAATTTAAGGTCTTTTTTAATTCCACGTAATTTTTAGTATTATTCTTTCCAGTTCTGTGAAGAATGCTGTTGGTATTTTGATAGGGACTGCACTGAACCTACAGATTGCTTTGGATAGTATGGACATTTAAACAATATGAATTCTTACAATCCATGAGCACGGTACATCTTTCCATTTGTTTGTAACATCTTCAGTGTCTTTCATCAGTGTTTTATAACTTTCAGAGCATAGATTTTTCACCTCCTTCTTTAAACTTATTCCTCAGTATTTTATTCTTTTGATTCCATTGTAAATGGGATTATTTTCCTAATTTGTCTTTATATAACTTCATTATTAGTGTATAGAAATACTACCAATTTTTGGGTATTAAGTTTATATCCTAGAACTTTACATACTTCATTTATCAGCTCTATTGATTTTTTGGTGGAGTCTTTAGGATTTTCTATATATAATATGTCATCTGCAAATAGAGACAGTTTTACTTTTTCCTTATGGATCTGGATGCCTTTTTTTTTTTTCTTGTCTGCTTGCTGTGGCTAGGATTTCTAGTACTATGTTGAATAAAAGTGGTGAGAGTAGACATCTTTGTCTTATTCCTAATTTTAGAGGAAGAGGTTTCAGTTTTTCACCATTGAGTATGATGTTAGCCAAGGGTTTTTCATATATGGCTCTTTTGTTATGTTGAAGTATGTTCCCTCTAAACCCACTTTGCTGACCACCTGGGTGGTTCAGTCGGTTAAGCAACTGCCTTCAGCTCAGGTCGTGATTCTAGAGTCCCAGGATCGAGCCCCGCATCAGGCTCCCTGGTCAGCAGGGAGTCTGGTTCTCCCTCTGACCCTCCCTCTTCTCATGCTCTCTCTTATTCTTTCTTTCTCAAATAAATAAAATCTTAAAAAAAAAAATAAACCCACTTTGCTGAGAGTTTGTCATGAATTGATGTATTTTATCAAATGCTTTTTCTGCATCTATTGAGATGATCATGTGGTTTTTACTTGCTAATGTAATGTATCATATTGACTGATTTGCAAATATTGAACCATCCTTGAATCCCTGGAATAAATCCCACTTGATCATGGCGAATGATCCCCCCACCTTTTTTTTTAGAGAGAGAAAGAGCAAGTTGGGGGTGGGGAGAGGGGCAGAGGGACATGGAGAGAGAGAATCTTAAGCAGACTCCATGCCCAGCTCAGTCTTACAACCCTGAGATCATGAGTTGGACATTTAACTGACTGAGCCCCACCCAGGTGCCCAGTGAATGATTCTTTTAATGTATTGCTGAATTTGGTTTGTTAATAATTTGCTGAGGATTTTTGCATCTATTTTCATCAGTGATATTGGGCTATAGTTTTGTTTGTGGTGTCTTTGTCTGGTTTTGTTATGAGAGTAATGCTGCCCTTGGGGAATGAATTTGGATGTTTTTCCTTGTCCCACGAATCAGGTAATGTTGTGTTCCTTGCCAGAATTTACCAATAGCTCCCAGCTGGCTCTAGGACAAAGCCTAAAATCCCTCCCATGGTGCCCAAGGCCTTCATGGAGGCCCTGCTGAGCTGCTCCCAGTTTCACAGTGTGTGCTCCAGCAACACTGACCCGGTTGTCATGCTCTCTACTGAGAACAGCCCTCCCTTCTCTTTCCCTCTAGCGAATGCTTTTTCTTCCATAAAAACTGCTCAGAAGTGCCTCCTGAGAGGCACCAAGGAGATACGTGGCATACCTCTCCCACTTCATTTCTCCAATATGGTAATTATCTCACAGTATCGTCACTTGTTTGTAAGTCTGATAAACTCCAGATACTACATCTGCTCCTCTTCATGTCCTTAGTTTCCAATGCATTTCCTGGTACCTCGCTCAGTACCTGGTACCTAGTGCTCAGTAGATATTTGCTTGGATTATCTTGACCCCCAAACTCCTTGGTAGCTGTTCCTTTTTCTTCTGCTACAAATACAGAGACCAAGAATGGCTGTGTCACATCATAGACCTGTTTTTCTCCCTTTTCCTTTCTTTGTCATTTAGGTTCCTTTCCTCCAGTCTTTCTGTTGAGAGAAAACTCTTTTCTCTCATGGCTTATCTTTTTTTTTTTTTTTTTTTTTATTCATTTGACACAGAGAGAGAGATTACAAGTAGGCAGAGAGGCAGGCAGAGAGAGAGGAGAGAGGAGGAAGCAGGCTCCCTGCTGAGCAGAGAGCCCGATGTGGGCCTCGATCCCAGGACCCTGGGATCATGACCTGAGCCGAAGGCAGCGGCTTTAACCCACTGAGCCACCCAGGCGCCCTCTCATGGCTTATCTTGAATTTTTCTTCATTCTGTATCCTAGCTTGTCCTGTGAAAATAGACTCTGAAACCCTTTGGCCAGGGCCCAGCTCTCATGGTGGGTCAGAAGACGAACCTGCCACCAGGATTGTGCACAGTTTCTGGCCTGGATTTGCCCTTCTTGCTGGCTTCTTCTCAGCTGATAAGCCTTTTGTTTGCCAGTATTAACTCTTGTGCTATTTCCTGTTCTAGTCTTGGTTTCAAGTTCCTTCTTCAGATACTTAATTACCAGGAAGAATGGGAGGATGGACATTTTCCACTAAGTACTAAATTATAAAATCATGGTGTCCTTCCTTTTGGTGGTGTGGCACCCATGGGGAGATAAGTTAGATGTGCCACAGTCCCATTCTGGCTTTGACTCTCACGTTCTGAACTTTTCTCCAGAGGTCAGTGTCCTCCTCCATACCCTCCTGCCTCAGTTTTCACCAGACTCTTTTTTTTTTTTTTTAAGATTTTATTTTAATTTTTTTAATTTTTATTTTTAGAGAGAGCGAGCGTGTGAGTGGGGAGAGGAGCAAAGGGGAGGGGAATCCCAAGCAGACTCCATGCTGAGCTCAGAGGCTGATACAGACCTCGATCTCACCACCCTGAGAACACGACCTGAGCCAAAACTGAGAGTCAGATGCTTAACTGACCGTGCCACCCAGGCACCACCAGACTCTTACTTTTTAATCTCCATCAGTTAGTGACAAATTTTCTGATTTCCAAACTGGGACTCTTGACATAGATTTTTTTTATTTGTGAATTTATTTGCTCAATAGGCCTTAAGAAACATGGCAATTATATTGCATTTAAGTGATCTCTATACCAATTTTACAGAAAAAGGATAAAATGACACTAAATTGGAATTGTTCCAGGAAATATGAAATGCAGGTTGCTAGGGCAAGTGAAACTATTGCCATAAAATAAGATGAGAAAAGGACAAAATCGTGTGTTCTATTTTAGCCAGGATTTTAGCAAGAGATTTTACAAAGTTTAATTCAGCCAAAGCTGCTTTTGTGTCAGTCAGGTGTGTTAGCATGTCTGACTTGTCATTTAAAATTATTGTTCAAATAAATTAGAAAAAAGAAAAATGACAAAGGGCATGGGAGAGATTGCTTTAAAATAACAGTCATTGACCATCAGTGTTTGGGAAGTGAAGGCAAAGGTGGTGTTAGGGGTTGAATTATGGACTCTGAAAAGATTTGTTGAAAGTCCTAAATCCTCAGTCCTAACATTATTCGGAAATATAGTCATTGCAGATTCAGTTAGTTAAGATGAGGGCCCTAATCCAATATGACTGTTGTCTTATAAGATGATGGGACACCTGCGAGACTCAGTTGGTTAAGCAGCCAACCCTTGATTTCAGCTTAGGTCATGATCTCAGGGTTGTGAGATCAAGCCCCTCCTCATGCTCCCTGCTCAGTGGGGAGTCTGCTTGAGGATACTCTTTCCCTCTGTCCCTCCCCCTTGCTCTCTCTGAAATAAATAAATAAATCTTTTAAGAGTTTTATATATAGATAGATATTTATATATATAAATATACAGAGACCTATATGTATAAGTATATGTAGATATCTATAGATAAAGAAGTTGATGTAAGGACACAGAGACGACACCATGTAACACAGACAGAGATCGGAGTTACATAGCCTTGACCCAAGGCATGCCAAGGACCGCCGGCATGACTAGAAGCCAAGAGAAAGGCATGGGACAGATTAGAGCCCAGCCCTGCTGGCACCTTGGCTTTGGACTTCTAGGCTCCAGAACTATGAAAGATTACATTTCTGTTGTCTTACCCAGGTTATGGTAATTCATTACAGCAGTCCTGGGAAGCTCATGAAGACAGGAAATGTCCAAGACTACATGCTGCTTCTAATAAGGGTGACACATGGGCTCATTTTTGGCCTCACTGGCAGCAGTGTCCCCATTGCTTTTTGGTAGGTTCGAGACACCACCCCCACCCTTTCAAGGAGGCATTTGTAATAACTAATGCAGGAGAACTCAAGGCTGGATCTGGGACAAATTGTTCATAAATTATGGTCAGTTCATATAAAACACGACTGGTCTTTTGCCAGGTGATGCCCCACTGTAATCTGGTGTCCTTCATCAGCGAAGGGATGGAGCGAATGTTGGTTGATTTTGGGTAAATGCATTGAACACTGGTCAAAATTTGATTTTGTGGAAATAAAACTTGCCTAATGATGAATTCATTGAATTTGCCACATTTGCTGATTTACTAAATTTATCATTCTTATTGAATGGGAATGACTTTTTTTTAAAAGATTTTATTTATTTGTAAGAGAGAGAAGGAGAGAGAGAGGGCACAAGCAGGGGGAGCAGCAGGCAGAGGAAGAAGCAGGCTCCTTACTGAGCAAGGAGCCTGATGCAGGACTCGATCCCAGGACCCTGGGATCATGACCTGAGCAGAAGGCAACCACTTAACCGACTGAGCCAACCAAGCATCCCGAATGGGGGTGACTTTAATAGCAAACAGGTTTTACACACACACAGAGAGAGAGAGAGAGAGAGAGAGGGAACACAAGCAGGAAGAGTGGGAGAGGGAGAAGCAGGCTACCCGCTGATTAAGGAGCCCGATGTAGGGCTCGATCCCAGAACCTCGGGATCATGACCTGAGCCGAAGGCAGACGCTTAATGACTGAGCCACCCAGGCACCCCTGTTTTTTTTTTTTTAAATAGCAAATAGTTTTAGAAAGATTTAGTTAACTTGTTTTCAGTTTTGTCAGTTCTATCTAAAAGTATTGAAGTAAGATTCAATTTCCAGAAAGCTAACAATCATAGATCATTATAGCCCTCTTGTGAATAAATACATTTAGGAGCTGGTGAAACATATTTTATCACTGGGAACCTCAATTTCAGGGTTTTATATGGAAACTTTTCTGTTAGATTTTAGTTTGACTTTTTCTAAGCAGTTTTAGGACTGTTTTTCAAATTTCTTAAATACTCTATAAGCTTCATTGGTAATTTCTAGCCAGTAATAGCCGGATTTTAGTATGTTATAGTTTTACCTGTTGCTTTCTGGCTTATTTTTTATTCTACCCATATTTCAACTTAAAAAAATTACTTTACCATTTTACTTCTTCATTCACACTTTTGTACCTGTGGTGTGGTATTTTAAATTTGAGGCATTCATCAAACAGACCATGTTTTGTAGTAACACCCTTTGGGCATCACCACTCTGAAAGGTTTTACCCATTCACCTTGAAGCTTTCTGCAAACCATGACCAAATCTATATACCCCTATTGCTCCCTGTTAGAAACCAAAATGTTAGGATTTTTAAAAAATCAAGCTCTTATAAAAATACAAAAAAATATAGTGGTTTGTAAAATCAAGAATAAATTGTGTTGCTTTTGATAATTTTACCAGCTTTTAAGTCTGTTTTATAGTTGTGGGGATAATTAAGAACTTTCGTTGTAATTTAAAAAGTAGATGTTTCACAGCAGCCACTTTGTAGCCTGCTCACTGAATGTCACTTTCCTGTGTATCTCACACTGTAGATTCTGAGAGTCTTTTTCTTTTGCCTAAAATAGAAACCAGCTACTCATTTGATGACCTAGCTTAACAAATATGTGAATCTGGGGATATCAAAAGGTGATAGATTAAACTGAAAACATGTTACTGCTAGAGAAAAAAATCCAACTTGTCATTTATAAAGTCCTGGACACTTGAGAAAGCGTCAACATTTGTAATTTGAGATATAGAGGGGATTCTCATTCCCCAGAGCACATCTCTACCCAGAAATCCCTGGAATATATTGAACTCTGAGTGGGCCATGGCTAGGGAGAAACTAAAGCTCGACTAGAAACCAAAACCCAAATCAGATGTGCGGGGCGGAGGTGGGATTTTTTTGAAGGCGATGTCATCCTGTCCTATAAATCTTTTGATGGGGGGTGGTAGGGAATGCTAGCTCTGAACTGGCCAGTCCCCCCTTGCGGGTGGGTGTGTAGTCTGAGTTCTGGCCAAAGGACCGTTGTCACTTGAGAGGTCCCAGCTGTAGGCCTGGCCCATAAAACTTCCCCTGCCACTCCTTCCATGTCCCCCTTTGACTGACTCCAATGGAGACAAGCCCCAGGGCAAACTCGGGGCCCTGTGTGGAGGATGTGGACCTATGAGTTGGAAGGAAGCGTGGTCCCTGAAGGACGTCCCTTGGAGAGCTGCCTGCCTGCCCATCAAGGACACACACTTTAATTTCGATTTCCCCTGAGTGAGCAAGAAGTAAAGCTCTCCTGTGTTGTTACGTCAACAGCACTTGGAGATTGTTCACTACAACAGCTAGCCTTTCTGATCTTAACATAAAGATTATAGAAACTGTCAATTTTAAAACTTGGTTATTCGGTGAGTGACCTTTTATGGGTTTCCTTTGCTTGTCTTCAATAAACTAATAGCCTTTATTGAATGTTTTTTTCCAGGAGCTGTTGGGACGTGGACACAGACTGATCTGTTTCATGGTCACCACAGCCCTGTGAGGTAGGTAGTGTTTATTTTTATTTTTTTTTACTCAGTGGAGACCGAGGTGGAGGTGTTTAAGCGGCTGGCCATGCTCACGCAGCTAATAAATGGCAGAGCTGGAATTCACACCCGGGCAGCCTGGCTTGTAGCAGTGTCTCCTCATTGCCCTCGAGGGACCGAAACCTCACAGGAGACTCGGGCAGATCTCTTTGACAGGAGGAGCGTTCCAGGACTCTGGGGACCCAGTCTCGGGCCGCTGAGTGAAGAGGTTTCAGTGGTACAGCTCAGCACCCTCAGGCACCCGGTCCCTGCCCTGGGGGGCCTGTGGCACGTGGGTCCCTTCTCCCGGTTTTGTGCATTTGTCCATCCTGAAAGAGTAGCAAGAAAACAGGCTGAAACGGTGTCCCATCCCACATTCTTTACCCTCTGTCGTGCTTCCCTTCTGGTGATGGGACTAAAGCTGGGGGTTCTGGGTGACTCTTCACACGTCGTTCAAACCCGTTTATAGTGCTGTGGACTTGGCGTGGTGCTTGGCTCGCTCAGCCCATGCCTCCGTCGGTTTGGTTAGCGGGCCGGCCTCACAGAGGGTCCCCTTAGCCCCATGCCCTCCCCTCCGGCACCCACTTCGGGAAGTCACGGCAGAGTCGAGCAGCCTACAGCACTGGCATCACGCAGCTGAAGTGCTGCCCGCTTGGTTGAGGGTTGCCCCAAACCTGCTCTTCAATGAACAAACTAAGAGTTAAGCCGGATGGGCGCCTGGGTGGCTCAGTGGGTTAAAGCCTCTGCTTTCGGCCCAGGTCATGATCTCAGGGTCCTGGGATCGAGGCCCGCATCGGGCTCTCTGCTTGGCAGGGAGCCTGCTTCCCCCCCCCCTCTCTCTGCCTGCCTCTCTGCCTCCTTGTGATCTCTCTCCCGCTGTGAAATAAATAAATAAANAGCCGGAGACACCGCCTTTGGTGGCCTTGACCTGTAAGAAATTCGTTCTGACTCGCATCACATTTCCATGGTTCCAGGTGAGACAAATTCCTAGGCCTCAGATTTGATTTGGGGGCCGCTCCATGATGAGGCCCTGTCCCTGGCACACGGGAGAGCTCAGGATGTCAGGGAGCGTTCCAGGGCGTGGGGGAGCGAACACAGCCGAGAAATGTAGAAAGGCTTCAAAAGCAAGTGTAGCCCGTTCAGGGCAGACCTAACTTGCTAGACTTGAATTCTGCCCAGTGGCTAAATTGTGATTCTGCCAAGGAAAGCCACCGCTGGAGGCCGCCCGGGGAAGGTGTGGTGTCAGAGATCCATCACTTACCTACTTCTTGCAAGAGGGACAAATTACCGACTCCACGGGAGGCGGGGATGTTCTTATCTCTCAGTAGGGAAGTTCATCGCCTTCCCAAGGAGGCTCTGTCTGGGGGCGATGCTTGGAGGAGAGCTCTGGGTGACTGCCAGCCTTGTGGGGTGACTGAGCTGCACACCTGACCGGTCACACCACCTGGTGGGCCGTCCCCAGTGCTCACCTCATCTGAGTGGCACGGCCTTCCGCCAGCGAACTGGCATGTCCTCATCCAGCTGAATGTGTTGATTTTCTAACGCTGCTGGAATAAATCACTGCAAACAGAGTGGCCTCAAACAACACGAGTTTGTTCTCTTAGAGTCCTGGAGATCGGAAATCCAGAATCGCTTTCCCCGGCCTGTGTGAGATGTGGACAGGTCTGGTTCCTTCTGAATGCTCCAGGGAGAATCTGTTGCCTTGCCTTTTCCAGCTTCTAGTGGCCACGTGTCCTCTGTGCCTTAAGGCTTCTTCCTGTACCTCTGGCATTAGCATGGAGCCTTCTCCCCTCTGGAGCCAGATTTCCCTGTGTCTTCCTCTTGGAAGGACCCCTGTGATTACATGTAGGTCCCCACCACCCCCACAGCTAATTCAGGATAATCTTCCCATCTCAAAACCCTTCACCTAAACACCAGCAAGTCCCCTTTGCTGTAGGTGACATCGACAAGTTCTGGGAACTGCAACACAGATCTCCCTGGGGGCCATTGTCCAGCCTCTCACTGTAAGTCCCAGTATGCGGCAGCTAGAGACGATCCTGTCACCTTGGCAGATGAACCACTTCTGGCTGGGAGTGGGACTTGAGCAGGTCTGGGAGAGCGGTGACAGTTTGAAGGCAGAGGAAAGCAGAGACAAAAAACAGGGAGCAAGCCGCGGCTTGCAGGCACTCGGCACTTACTATTACCAGACAACGTACTGGGGCCCCGGGGCCCCACAGGGAGCACAACAGATCAAAGTCTTTGCCCTCACGCAGCTTGCACACTAGCGGTGAGACAGGGACAGCATGTTGGAGGTGGTGAGTGCTCCCCAAAAAGGGAACAAATAATGGGGCCAGGGGCGGGGATGGTCCCTAGATCATAGGGTAGTCAGGGAAGGCCTCCTGCAAAGATGGCCTTTGAGCAGACTTGAAGGAGATGGGGGAGTGAGTCAGGTGGATCCCAGCAGACAAGCAAGCCAAGCAGAGAAGCCGTCCGTGCATGAGTACTGAGGCAGGGAGGGGACCGCCAGGTTCGGGGATTGGAAAGGGGACCAGCAGTGAGGCTGGAGGGGTGGTCGGGGAGCAGGACAGTAGAAAAGCATGAGGCTGGTAAAGTTGACTTCTCTTTAGTATGCCAACACCCGGGGAGAAAATTTAGTGCTATCGTAATTCTTTGTGTTCGGTAACACCATTAGAAAATTTTTAAGTGGAACATTTTGTTACTTGACCCAAGATTCAGGAAGATGGGGCCTTTGTCCCTGGTCAGGCTCTGTATCTGAGAAATCAGTAGCCTCCCCAGAGTTGTTCTTTCCTTTTCCTGGGGACTAGCTCTCTTTCCTCTCTCGAGGACATCTGGGGTCTTCTTGTGACTGGGGCATGCACAGAGCAATGACTTCTAACAGTCATCACAGTTTTGTGTTGTCTTCTATGCCTTTTGTGAACACTGACGTGGAAACCAGTCTCTCTCCCACTGGATGGGCTGGGTCGTGAATACGTCGTTTCTTTGCTCTCGGCGCGATGTTCTGATTCTGCAGTAAGCTGGCCGTGTGATCAGGATCCCATCTCTTAAGTCAATCTACATGTTGTTTCCTTTGTCTGGAGGTGGCTGGGTGCAGACTAGATTATCTGTGAAGTCCCTTTTCATCTGAAAAGCCCACGTTCTACCCTCTCTGGCAAACAGCATTCCTTCCCCAAGCTTACCTCCTTTCAGAGGTCAACTCACCAATTACCCCCTCCCCTTTCATGCTGTGTGTAAGACATGAGTAATTCATAAACGGGATTGCAAAATGGGACTGGAGGACCCTTTGGCCAGTTCCCTTGTGCCCCACATAACTAGTATTCACATACCAGAAAGGTTACCGGGACAGATTCTAGTTTTCTTCCACCTTCAGCCTCTCAAGTCCCCAAGAGCTCTAAATGATAGTCCATTGCATTGCTGTATTTATACAGTTTTATAGCTGGAAGGAAGCTATGAGATCCTGTAATTAGTCATCTTCATTGGTCAGCTCAGGACACTGAGGCTCAGGGTTCAGTGGCTTGCTGGGTGGGCATGATCCATTGGACAGAACAGGGACCAGAATCCTTCCCTCCCCTGCTGGCTGAGGCCCTTTCCCCCACCTCTTGTTACCTCTATTTGGCCAAATGCCAACCCTGCCCCTCCAATAAGAGATACTTGAAATTACTTTTGGGGATGATGATAAAGAACTTTGAAAGTAAGAGCGTAGTGTTTAGAGATACACTCATGGACCCAATGCAGTTGAAAGGGGGAGTGAGGCCAATTCCCCTAGAGACACCAGATTTTAAAAATGTAGCGAGGCTCCGATATACAGCATTCTACCTTCAGGGGTATTATTTACAAACCCTGATAAATAAATGAAGACAAATGAAAGACTCAAAAGAATATCCTTAACCTCAAAGGGCACAATGTTTTCCTTTCACTGGATGAAAAAATTCTGGGAATCTGTGTACAGCAAGGTGACTATAGTTAACTGATTTGTATACTTGAGATTTGCTAAGAGAGCGGATCTTGGATTAAGTCTTTTCACCACACACACACACACACACACACACACACTCAAAAAGAAAAGGTAGCTATGCAGAGGCAGTGGATTTGTTAATTAGCTTGATTTCAGTGGTTATTTCACAATGTATATATATATCTTAATATATACAATGGTTATATGTCCATCATACTTGGATAAAGCTGTTCAAAAGAATATTCTGAATCCCTTATTGTTGTAGTTCATCCCTTTCACCACTAGGTGTCCCCCTGGCTAGCCAACAGCAGCCAGAATGGAGCTTCCCTGCACATCTTTGTGGAGTGACAGTGGCTAAAAGGCAAGGGTCAGTTACAAATCCGATGATTTCCTGCCTCAGGAGGAGGTGCAAAAAGAGGGTGAGGGAGGGGCTTCTGAAGGGGCCTTGTGTTCTGGCAGAATCATCCGTTTAATTCAGGAAGAGTCCTCAGTGAACTGAAGAAACTGGCTGTAATTAGAATGAACAGATTATATGTGAAAGGAACACTGTCAAAACCTAATTTCCACCACAGGAAATGAACATGGCCCAGAATAGATCCGGAGCAGGACTAAATTGCAGGAGAGGCCTCTGGACAAAGGGCGAGTTGGCACCTACCCAGCTAGGAGCTGCCCAGGCCCCACACTTGGGTCCATAGTCTGTAGTCAGGCCAGATCAAAGGAGGGTCCCTTGCAGATGAGACAGAGAAACAGAATGGTATGTATTTTGGGATGGGTCTTGCCTAAACCATCCAAAGCCATTTTTATTAGTTAATGCCCAGTCTCTAGGGAAGGTTCTGGCAGCCAAAGCCCAGGGCACCCGCAGTGTCAACCCAAACTTAATAATTGGTCAGTTGGCTGGATCACCAGGGTCCTGGATGTCTCTGCTTCATAAGTGGACTTTGTGGGCATATACGAGGCACCTGGTAATCAATAGATGAGACCCCAGATAAGAAGAAACTGCATTCAACTAATCAGAATGCCATTTCCAGTGAAAACCATTCCCCGAGTGTTCCTGCCCAGCCATCATGTTCCTCCCCCCACCGCCGCTACCCCTAAACCGTGACAAGTTCCCCAAGGACACTTAACCTTGAGCCAAGTCCACACCACCACTGTTGGATGTAAAAGGACACATTCTAGAACCCTTGCTTTGCCAGTACAGTAGCTGAGAGTCCAGGCCTTGGGCACGAGACTTGGCTTCTCTGAGGCTCAGTACGCTCTAGGATCTGGTTTCCGATAAGATATGACAGAACTCCTATCTTCACAGACTCGTAGTGAGGATCCGGTGAGATGATGTAGGAAGTGCCTCGCACAGCGTCTCACCCCTGGTACAGAAGCCTAGTGAGTGGAATCTTGTGTTCAGGGTCTTTCTTCTCCTCCCTGGTCTCAGCCATAATGGGACTGGTCAAATCTGCACAGACAGAACTGATTTTCCAGGCCAGGCCATGTATGGCTTCATACTGTGCTAGACGGCATGCCCTGGGTGTGAGTTCCCTGTCTACCCTCAGGAGCTCAGAGTCTGGTGGGAGACACACACACACACACACACACGAAACATTATATAAGGCTCTGAGAGGTGTGGCTGTTAGGGGGCCCTAGGAGAGCGTTATAGGAGGGCCTTAAAGGATGAGAGAGTTGAGCGGGTGGGCAGGGGGGTAAGGGCTAGGGGTGAAGCATGCACGTGACTGGGACCTGAAGCCCAGCTCAGCGGGGCTGGCACATGGAGAGCGTGAGAGCTGGTGGAGAGGGGCGCCCCGTTAGTGTGGAAGCCAGAGGCTCAAGGAGGTCGTCGGCTCCTGTGGAGAGCTTGAATTCCATCTCTTGAAAACTTTCAGTAGATGAGTCCGAGGAGGACTCGGGTAGAGAGGCGGGCAGAGAAGGTGGAGCCTGGAGGCGGGAGGCAGGAGGCCGGTGGGCAGATTGTTGCAGGAACCTGGATCCGTAGGAGGAAGCCTGAAATAGTCCAGGGTAGCACCTGCCTGTTGGTTGTGACCCAGCGCCCATGGGGCACGGGGACCGCTTGGCTGGGGATGAAGGAAGGCAAGTAGGTCGACTCTGAGTTTCCCAGCTTGTGGGTTGGCATGGGGGCTTCTGAGGGAGAGAAGAGGCCGGAAGGGAGGCTATGAGCTGGAGATGCACACGGGCGATGCAGGCGGGGTGTCCAGGGCCCTGTGGAGGCAGAGAGACCGAGCTCAGTGGGGCTCCATGAGAGATGCGGAGGTTGCTGGAGACCTGAGCCTAGCTGGAGCTCTCTCGATGCGTAAAATCTGTTGAATCTCTCAGACCTTTTTTTTTTTTTAAAGATTTTATTTATTTATTTCACAGAGGGAGAGAGATCACAAGGAGGTAGAGAGGCAGGCAGAGAGAGAGAGGGGGAAGCAGGCTCCCCGCTGAGCAGGGAGCCCGATGCGGGCCTCGATCCCAGGACCCTGAGATCATGACCTGAGCCGAAAGCAGAGGCTTTAACCCACTGAGCCACCCAGGTGCCCTTTTTTTTTTTTTTTTAAGATTTTATTTATTTATTTGACACACAGAGAGAGATTACAAGTAGGCAGAGAGGCAGGCAGAGAGGCAGGCAGAGAGACAGGGAGAGAAGGAAGCAGGCTCCCTGCTGAGCAGAGAGCCTGATGCGGGCCTCAATCCCAGGACACTGAGATCATGACCCGAGCTGAAAGCAGAGGCTTTAACCCACTGAGCCACCCAGGCGCCCTCTCTCAGACCTTTTAAAAGACAAGTGAGCTATTTCAAGTGCGAGCTGCTCACCAGGTCTGAACACCTCTGTGCCAGGTGTGACAAAGTGCGATAAACGCTCACGTGTTCAGTGTTAACCGTTCACCTTGTAGGGCTGATGACATGCCATTTGACTCATCTCTAAAATTTCAGCTAAGATACAAACTTTTGAGCTCGCGGAACCAAATATCGTGCACAAAATACGCTCTGCCCTGTGTGGAACAGAGACTGACACGAAGGGTTTCTAGCATCCGTCCGCGGGGGGGCTGCACAATCGCCCATGTCTTCTGCGGGGGTGGGGGGCTGGTGCCCTGTGGGTGTCCCCGCGGCACCCCCGGGAAGTCACAGACCTGACTCATCAGAGGAAGGCTGAACGAAACCCAGGAAAGTTTGACAAAACCATCACTTCTTGCCTTCCAGCTTGTGGAAGATTGGTAACCTTTTCTAAGAATCCTTCTAGGCCTCAGTTTACTGGATCATGGCCTGTGTCTGATGACCGCTGTCGGTCCTATAAGCGGAGTGTGACTCGGTCAGAGCCTTCTGTTCTCCAGTCGGGTTTGAGAAGAGAAGATGCCACGTTTCACTGGCATCTAAAGAGAAGATGCCACGTTTACTGGCAAAAGAAATACGGTTTGATTATTAAACGTCTTCAGACAGCAGTGGGACTCAGAGGAGTATGTAGTTAAATATCACTGTCTTTAACCACATTGCAGTTAATCACTGTAGCTTCAAAGGTCTGACACTAAATGTTGAGTTGCTGAGGGCCAAGGTGGTAGAAGACAGACTCACATAAGACTTTTGTGGCTGTAATTTAGAAACCCCTTTTAATGGAGTCCTGGATTTTCCAGACTACTGCCCCCCCCCCGTTATTCTCAGTCTTCTCTACACAGCAGGAGGGGCCCAGTGGGGCTCTCAGGGGTGTCCTGAGGGCGGGGCCGCATGCTGGTCGGCGGGGCAATGAACACGGACGAGAGTTCCCCTCCAGAGGATGTTGCCGTGTTTCTCCTGACCACTCGTGTTCCAAAACGTACTGTGAATTTGTGGCTTCCTCTAACAGCTTTTTGCCATCGCAACCGTATTAGCAATGAACTATGTTAACCCAATGATCATTGACAAGATCTCGTCATTTTTGGAGACTGGTCCTGACACCAAATGTGGCATCTCCTCCTTTCCTGCCCCTCAGAGAGTGTAAATGTCCTTGACGCACAGGAGTAAGCGGCTTCCTGTCGAATTCCCGCCAGCCCTCAGCTCAGGTGATGATAAAAAGGCCCAACCAGGGATGCCACAGACCAAAGGGACAGGGTGGGAGACTTGAGGCAGTGTGAGCAAACAGTCTCCGTTCAAGCCACCCCCCAGTGAATGCCACTTGTGTCCTGGTTTTCCGAGAAGACCCACATCCTCTACCAGGAAACCGAAGCTCTGAAGGCAGGTGTTGACTTTGGATGGGCAAAAAAGGGAACATTTGCCAACCTCTCCTTAGGCCTGTGCTTGTGTCCCCAGGGGTGCAGAGACAGGCAGGGGGGTGGGGAGGGAGAGGGGGGAGGTGCTTGTGGGGCTTCAAGCCAGAGAGGAGTCAGGTGTACCTTTGGCCCCAGACCATCCAGGAACCTCTGCTGTACTTCCCTCGCTCCGTCCTAGCAGCCAGCAGAGCCTGGCTTCAGCTGGGGTGTCGAGGGTCAGATCGGTAGCCACTCTTCTTCCGCACGCTCCTGTCTCTCTGCTCAGCCCTCCAGCACACCTGGCATATGTGGCATTTAGGAAGAGTCCCACGGGGTGAGGTCAGTTCTCGAAGATGAGGGTTGAGGCTTGGAATAAAAGATTCAGAGGGAGGGAGGGCCAGGCCATTGGCAGCTGAGGGAAGTGGTATCCGGAGCATGGGCGTCAGACCTGTGAAGGGGCCCAAGGACAGGGTGGGTCCCCGGAGGGCTAAAGGGAGCAAGGGTGGGGAAGCAGGAGGGGCACTTGAGCAAGTGCTGCAGCAGGAAAGGGTGAAATAGGAGTCTGGTCCCGATGCTGGAGGACAGAGGCCAGGCTGGGCCCCAAGCTACTGACCGTTCCGTTTCTCCTGTCCTCAGGGACCAGATCTGTCCTCGAGCGGGGCCATCCAGTAGGCTCTCCGCTAGCCTCATGTGCCTGTTTAAGTGTTAATCACCCAGGCTGAACGTTTAAAGAAAAATCTGAAATTTGGCCCCTCATTTGCACTGGCCACATTTCAAGAACTCAGCTCAGCACGGTGGGTGGAGGGGACACTCAGATACAGAGCAGTTCCCACGATCACAGGGAGTTCAACTGGATGAGGCCACCGGGCGCTATTCTCTGGCTTCAGGGATGGAGGGATGAGGTTGGTGGACCAGGATTTTCCTGAAACTTTATTTTTTTTTAAAGATTTTATTTATTTATTTGTCAGAGGGAGAGCACAAGTAGGGGGAGCAGCAGAGGGAGAGGGAGATGCAGGCTCCCCACTGAGCAGGGAGCCCAATGCGGAGTTTGATCCCAGGACCCCAGGATCACGACCTGAGCCAAAGGTAGACACTTAACCAACTGAGCCACCCAGGCGTCCCTCCTGACACTTCAGATGAAGGGGAGTGGAGCGGTTCTGTGATCACCCAAGCTGTGTGTGGGGGTGTTCGGGGGGGGTACAAAGGCAGCAACAGCACTTCTCCCTCGACTTATGCAAAATACTTGCGTGTGCCGCCTTCTCACTCCCATCGGGTGGCTTCCGTGCCAGGCACTGTTTGTCTCCAGGTACAATACAAACGTGGTCCCTTCCCCCTTCTCCTACCACCAGCTGAACTCCGTCTATTCTCCTTAATTCTCCTCTGTGGCTCCTGTAGCTCCCAGCTTTCATTCCTTTCCTTCGTACTGTACGTCCTTAGGCTCATACCTTCCTCATCCATTTTTCTCTCCTGTGTGCCTCACATTTAAGCTTCCCAGGAAAGACTATACTTTCAGGGATCATTTCTATAGTTTGTTACATTTAAGCTTCCCAGGAGAGAAGATCTGTTAGCTCAGTGAGTTACAGTGGCCCCAGGGTCAGACTTTCTCAAGAGCCACCCCCCCCCCCAGAGATGATGGCCAGCTCACGGTTTGACTGAACCCTGTGGCCTGTGTCCTTCTGGTTCAGGCAGCCTTGGCTGAGTGGCAGAGCCACAGGCCACCCACGTGGCATGCACACCGTGGGTGAGGATTCCCCCAGGAATGGCTGCGAACGTGGTGGGCCCCCACAACATAGCGGATCGCTTTGCAATGCAATCTGCAAAATTTAGAAGTTCTTTATAATGGGCATGTGTTACTTTCCAACTTGGAGGACAGGGGGAGTAGAAAATAATATCTTAGAAGAAAGTAGACTATTTCCCACGGAAGATAGCAGACACTAGTGTGTCCCCACTGATTATATAAACAGCGATTGATTCGTCCACGTTGGCTAACTACCAAGGAGCAGAGGGCAAGTTTATAGAGAATGGTTCATAGAGACTGAACTCGGTCTGTGAGAAGTCGACAGAGAGACAGACTGACCCACGACTGACCTGGAGCCCCGAGATTCCGGGAAGGGCAGGGCTAGGAAGGAAGATGGGAGAAGGAACTTACTTCTTATATTCTTTGGTGCAAGACAGCCCTGAAGGTTTGAACCTGAGGGAAAATGGGGCCACACGACAGAGGCCACAGCGCCCAGATTTGCTATTTTTAAAAACCATTTTCTATGGAGACTTACACCACACACCTTCCATACACACAAAGAACCCTTTCACTTGAAAATGCCCATGTTTGCCCAGCTCCCTTATTTTTCCTCCTTATCATTGTCTAAACGTGATTCTCCATGGTAGCAATCAATGAATGTGTGTGTCTTTCTTCCTTCTGTGCGTACACACTTGCCATGTGTTGACACAGTCCGCGTGTTTATTATTTTTGTGACTCTAAAGTCGTTCAAATGGACGGTACCACAACACCCTAAAGGTTGGGCATGGGGATGGTTTATAAATTTTTTGCTACCATGAGATGTGTAACTGGAAACAATTAAAAATTTGGGCTTGTTCTCTTTTTGTCAAGAGAACTTTTATTCCTAAAAAATATTATGTTTTCTTTCCTATTACAAAGCTAAAACGTGTTCATTATAGAAGTTTTAGAAAGTAAAAGTTGCTTGGCATGTTTACAACCTACCTATGGGCTTGCTTTCTGTCGTTCCAGCTAATTGTCTGAGGCAAGCACACAGCTTGCCTAAAAATCAGAGGGCCCAGAAGCCTTGTTTCTAATTCCAAACACAAGGCGAAGAGGCTGTTGGAGAGTGTAGCTGGTCACCTGGGTGATCTATAAGCCTTGTTCTCTTACTGGCTGGAGTGTCATTGTAGAAAAATGGTTTGAATCTTAGAGCACCACATTCCCAAACAAGTAACAGTGATGCCCACAACCAAACTTCCAAAGCTACTACTTTTTTTTTTCTTTTAAGCTTATACTCATAAGTTTAGCCTTGCTTCCAAAAAAGCTTGCTAAGTCTGGAAGGGAGGGCTGTGTGAGCCACAGCCTAGGTGAGCGTCATCGGTTCCCCATTTAACTATTGGATCCACTTGCAGAGCCCACATCACTAGTCCTGACTTCTTCCTGGGTGGAATGGAGCAGTCCTGATCCACCCAGAATGTTCTAGTAATGTTAATCTTTGAAATAGAGCGTCAGTGACCCCTATACAGATTTTCGTTCTCTCCCACCTGGTGCCCCAGAGCTTTATACACCCTAAAACTCACCCTAAAGTTGTCTACTTCCCAGTTGTTCAGCTGGTGCTGGGTTAGGGACCCAGTTTCAATCCATGAGACGTTAGAGAAAATTTTCTGTGGAGATTTCTGGAAAAGTTTTTCCTTCCTCATAAAGAGAGGCAGAAAATGCAATCCTTCTTTCCATCTCCTTCCTACCTAAACAAAAACATGTCTAGAGCTGCAGCAGCCATGTTGTTACCATGAGGAGATGGGCATGAGAGAACACCAAGAAGTTTTCAGAGAGCCAATGACCCAACACCGATAATCACTTACACCCAAGCTCCCGGGTAGCATTAGCGATTTGAAGTTGGGTTTTCTGTCCATTGCTGCTGAACTCTTTCCTAAAAGATATTTTTGTTATTAGAACCAAGGTTCTACACAACAAACAGCTAATGGTGAAATCTTTGCATACATTATTTACTACTTTTATAGGATAAATTCACAGAAGAAAAGTTGGGAGATGTTCTGGGCTGACCTGTGTTCCCCCCCAAATTTATATGTTGAAGTGTTAATCTCTAGTACTTCAAATGTAGACGTCATTGGAGATGAACTCTTTCAAAGGAAACTAAGTTAAAACAAGGTCTTTAGGGTGAGTCCTACCCCAATGTGACTGATGTCCTTATAACAAGAAGAAATCAGGATCCAAATATGTAGACACATAGAAGAAAGAACATGTGAAGACACAGGGAGAAGGCAATCATCTCCAAGCTGAGACAAGCATCAGAAGAAACAAATTCTGCTGACACCTTATGTCAAACTTCTGGCCTCCAGAGCTATGAGAAATAAATTTCAGTGCCTTAAGCCCCCCAATCTATGGTGTATTGTTATGGCAACTCTAGCTAACCAGTACAGGGAACCAGAAATATTTTCTTATCTGTAAAATAAGAATAGTTAGGGGCACCTGGGTGGTTCAGTCGGTTAAGCATCTGCCTTCGGCTCAGGTCATGATCCCGGGGTCCTGGGATAGAGCCCCATGTTGGGCTCCCTGCTCAGCGGTAGTCTGTTTCTTCCTCTCCCTCTGCCTCTCCCCCTGCTCGTGCTCTCTCTTTCGCTCACTCTCTCTCAAATAAATAACATAAAATAAAAAGAATAATTATATTTGTTGATAAAGTGGTGAAGAGGATGAAATGATGCACATAAAACATTTGGCTTGACATCTAATGTTGAGTAAGCATGCAGTAAATGATGGCTATTACTACCATAAAACCCGACAACAGAATTTTCTGGGCAAATCTCTCCTGTAGGCTCTGCAGAGAATTAGCCAAAGACCTTTCTGATCTCAGAGAGGGTCACTGAGCTCAAGGTATCCATGACGATCCTGTGGTGGAGACCATGCTGTGGGATTTTCTCCCCCTCCTGGACACCCAGGAAGTAAGTGACCCTTTTGCCCTGGCATCTAGGTGGTGTCACATGACTCTAAACAGAAGTGAAATGTCGTTTCCAGTCTGAGACTATTCAGACAGGGGTGGCTTTTCTGCTTCCTCTGTTCCCCCCACAATGGAGGAAAGGCGTCTGGTGTGGCGACATCCCAAGAAGGAAGGTGGTTCCGAGTTGCTCTGTGGAGGATGCTGTGCAGGAGAGCTACCTACCCGGCAAGGGCAAGAAATCAGCCTTAATCGTATTAAGTCACAGATATCTCAGGAGTTAACCTTAAAGCAGTTTTCTTTGTTTACTCTGACCAAGATGATCAAATGTTAGCTTCTATTAAGTCATGACAGCAACAATACTGTTAGAGTAAATGAGGTATTCAGAGGGAGGGGACAAGGTGCAGACTGATGGTTGGACTTGGATCAGTTAGCTGGAAATTGCTGGGGTCTGGGGCCAGTGGGAAGAACAGACGATCCAATTGTTCGGGGCAAAGAGCAAGTTTATAATTACATGAAGAGGGTGGACAAGATGTGGACATGGAGGTTACCTTTGTATATGAATCCATGTGAGGCCTGGTAGGTAGGAGATCTAATTTGTGATGCTGGTGGTTCCATTTTATTTACTTATTTTTTTAAGTGGGCATGGAGCATGAAGTACGGTGTAGGACTTGAACCTCTGAGCCTGGGATCAAGAGTCAGACAGACACTTAACCAGCGGAGTCACCCAGCCACTCCACGCTGGTGTTATTCATGTCCGTAAATGGATATTAGCAAATCAGCAAATCCCACACAAAGACCCCCATGTGCCCAGTGCTGACTGAGGTAGGGGAGTGGGCTGGGGGCGGATCGTGGCTGCATCTTACTTGCCTTGAGCTGCTGTAACAAGTCTCCCTAGACTGTGGGGCTTGTATACAACAGGAATTTATCGTGCCCGGTTCTGAAGGCTGGAAGTCTGAGACCAGGGTGCCAGCATGGTCACGTTCTGTGGAGGGCCCACTCCTGGGTGGCGAATGACCCGTTTCTCATCTTATCGTCACATGGTAGAGAGGGCAAGACAGTTCCCTGGTATCCCTTTTAAAAGGGGAACTAACCTCATTCATAAGGGCCCCACCCTCATGAACCTAATCACCCCCCAGAGGCCCTGTCTCCTGATACCATCAACTTGGGGGCTAGGTTAGGACACAAACATTCATCCATCACAGTTACTCTGACCCAAGTGGTCTTGAGTGGGGAGAGAGGTTGATAAACCCAAGAATTAGGTCTGGCATATTTCTACCCATGACCTTCTTAGAGTCTTCCTGTGATAGCTGTGGTCCTTCTAGGAAGTTTAAAAAGCAGGTTTTTGTTTGTTTGTTTGTTTGTTTGTTTGTTTTGGTGGTCTGTACATTCAACATAATATTATTCAGCCCAGAAAGGGAAAGAAATTCTGACACATGCTATACCATGAATTTATCTCAAAGACATGCTAAGTGAAATAAGCCAGTCACAAAAGACAAAGATAGTATGATGGCACTTACACGAGGTCCCTAGAGCAGTCAACTTCATAGAGACGGAAAGCAGAATGGTGGTTGGGGGGGCCTGGGGGAGGGTGCTGGAGGGGGACAGGGAGCACGTGTTTAATGGAACGGAGTTTCAGTTTGAGGAGATGGACAAGTTCTGCAGATGGATGGGCTGATTGTCGCACCACGACGTGAGTTCATTAATGCCACAGAACCGTGCACTTAAAAATGGCTAAAATGCTAAATTTCAAGCCGTGTAGATTTTACCACAATTTGCGAAGCCTTTCAGGGGGAGGAAAGAGATCTGGAGAGTGGGAGGGATAGAAGTGCTGTGGGGACACACAGAGAAAGGCTCTCGAGTGGTTTATGCTTTGCTGGGGGAGAGATGGGTTCAGTGACGTTGACTGACAAAATGCAAATCCAAAAGGAGAGGAGGGAGGACTGCCTATAAGAATTCAGAGGAGGGCACTGTCGGGATGTCTGAGGGGTCATGGCAGGAAAACTGTGGATGAAGGTTCCCTCCACCCCAACGGTCTGGCAGGATCTTGAGTTTGGAAGGGAGGTGGGAGGGAGGCAGAGCTGAGCGTGTGGGGTTCAGAGCAGAATGATGGTTGGGGAGGGAGTGGTGAGGTCTGGAAGACCCACCAGGTGGAGTGGAGGGTTCCCCCTGAGATGCAAGGAGGTGGGTTGGGTGTCCCAGTAGTGAGTGGGTGGTGTAGATGGTGGGAGTAGTTTGGACTTCTCTTTTTTACTTAAATAACCTTTTTATTTTAGAATAGTTTTAAATTTACCAAAGGGTTGTAAAAATAATACATATTCCCACATATCCCTCACCCAGTTTTCCCTGATGTTAAGATCTTTTATTACTATAGCAGATTTGCCACAACTAGTGAGCCAATATTGATACTTTGTTATGAACTGAAGCCCATTCTTTATTCAGAGTTCCCCTAATGTCCTTTTTACCTTGCGGGATTTCATCCAGTTCCCATATACTGGACATTCAGTTTTCCTCATCATTAATACCTTTCCTTAGTATGGTAGACTTGTTACAATTAGGGAACCATGCTGATACATTATTGTGTGTGTGTGTGTGTGTGTGTGTGTGTGTTTTGTTTTGTTTTTTAAAGATTTTATTTATTTGACAGTGATAGATCACAAATAAGCAGAGAGGCAGGCAGAGGGAGAGGGAGGGAAGCAGGCTCCCCGCTGAGCAGGGAGCCCGATGCAGGGCTCGATCCCAGGACCCTGAGATCATGACCTGAGCCAAAAGCAGGGGCTTTAACCCACTGAGCCACCCAGGCGCCCCTGATACATTATTGTTAAGAGCAGTCCATACTGTATTCAGGTTTCCTTAATTGTTACTTGGTGTCCTTTTTCTTTGCCAGGATCCCACCAGCAGACAACATTACATCTAGTTGCCTCGTCTCTTCAGTTGGGACAGTTTCTCAGACTTAAGTTTCATGACGCAGACAGTTTTGAGGAGTTGTGGTCCTTAACTTGTTTTTCCACGGTTGCACCGGGGTTATGGGTTTTTGGAGGAGAACCCCAGGGTAAAATAGGGCTTATCTTGCCCTACCAGGGGCTACAGACTGTCAACAGAACTTATCACTGTTGACGTCATTCGTGACCCCCTGGTCAGGATACTGTTTGTCAGATTTATCCACCATAAAGTTATTTTTCCCCCTGATTCCCAAACTCTACTCTTTGGAAGTAAGCATTGGGTATTTTTGAGTAAAGGAAAGGACTTGGTGAAAAGAGTGTTTTGGAATGAAATTCCATGTGTGTCTGATGTACTGGGAGGGGACATCTTAACCTCAAGTGGCACTTAACGCTGGTTTGAATGCTTTGCACGTTATGAGTTTTAATCATCACACTGTCCCCATTTTACAGGGGGGGAAACTGAGGCACTGGGAAGTGAAATCATATGTTGAAGGTTGCAAAACCAGTAAGAGATTGCCCTGGGATCTGAACCTGAGGTGTGAGAGGCTGCAAAGTGTGTGCTGTCACCACGCCATCCTGAGTGGGTTAGCACCACAAACTCGGAGCGTGGTCAGACGTGGGGATTTCAGCTGTAAGGCACACTCCCCAGGGCCACCTCTGAATAAATGCTTTACAGGAGTGCCGTAGCAAGCCCCAGCCGCCCACGTTCTAACAAGTTCCCTGGGAGACCCTGCAGGTGCAATCTGTGGTTTTTAATTTAAAAACCTAGCAGTTTTTAATCTAGTGGTTCAAGAATAGAGAAGCTAGAAGCTGAGACCCTTCAGGACGTGCTAGTGATGGGGACTCACTAGGTCCCAGAGGCCTGGCCATGTCCACAATGCAGGGAGAGGATACTGAGAGTGGCAGACGGAGGAGGGGCTGGGCGGGGGCGTGGTCACACACATGGGCGCAGGGGAGGGGCAGGTGGCACTGGCCCTGGACCACAGAGGAAATCTCAGCATCCGTGGCAGAAATCCAGAGTCCCGTGGCAGGGGGTGGGGGGCGGGGCGGACAGCTGGTCGGAAGACAGATGCTGAAGTGGAATGCAGGGTTAAGCCCCATGGGTTTCACTACAGACTGGGGGTCACTGAAGAAGTCCCAAGCATCTGAGTTTTCTGTGTGACAAACAGGGGAAAGGATAGATCTTCAAGAAGTGCCCCTTTTAGGGGGAGAGGTAGGGAGAGAGGCAGGGAGAGAACCCAGTGTCAGTTCCCTTCTCCCTCACCACTGCCAAGGGCAAAGGGAATGGAATTACCCCACAGTTTAGCTTGCCGGCTGAACCCCATCACTAGTGGGGGAAACACAGGGTGGGAGGCGCTGGGCTTGGGAAATGTTCACAGGGACAAGGAAAATGTTTCCTAGTCCCATAAGCGATGTCACGTCACCAAGGTGACCCCAGGCGCCTTCCCGTGTTTCAAGGCCAGAGGGTGAGTCTGGCTCCGTATTGTAGTGAGGCATGGACATGGGGGAGCAAGACGGCTAGCTAAGGAGAGGGTCCTTGGCCACGGGCGCCCCCACGCAGCTTCTCTACTTGGGTTCAGAAATGGGCTCCTTGCATCAGCACTTGGAGGAAAGCTAAGTCCCAGTCTGAGTCATGGCCAGCCCTGAGGTGCTCATGACCTGGAGGCCAAGGTTCTCGGCTCTAGAAATCATCTCCTTCAGCTTGCACATTCCCTGCACCTGCTCGGACTGAGCTGGTGCCAGGACTTGGTTTTGCATGTCTCTCCTCATTGCCCTGAGATAACCTTTACCCTGTTTCCAGGACCTGCTCTGTCCCCTGGGTCGGGGCTGCTCCTGCTTGCAGAACAGGACGGCCTTCTCTTCCAGCCCATGGTTCTGTAAGGAGCCAGCCCAGGGTGAGTCCCTGTGGTTGTGCCTTCTGGCAGATTCTGTCACGATAGAAGAGAAAAAAAAAGCCCAACCCCCCAATTTCATCACCTTCCACTGTAAACTAGGCCAGGTGTAGAGCTATCTTAACAGGTGAACAATCTGGGAAAGGGATTTCAGAAAAATTGAGAAAGGGTTGTTGTTTGATTTTATCTAACATGCAGGTGCAAAATGGTCTGTAGTAGCACCTGGATTTAGTTTTAGTATGAACGTCAAGCCATTAGACTTGCGGGCACAGAGCAGCCGAAGGCTGGGTGTTGAGAAAGATCCAGTATTTTTCGACAACTTGTCCTTAGGCAGAGACAAGTGCCCAGAGACATCTTGCATATTCAGCCAGTAAACACTGGTGGAGAGAGCCTGCTGCGTGCTGGCGTCTGATGCTGGCTGTACAATGAGAAACCCGGTCCTGGACCTCTTCGCATTTTGCACCAGAGGGAGTGACAGCTATTATTCAAATTATCACATAAATCAATATATGTAATTACATCCCATCACAGATTGAAATAAGTCCTCTGAATAAAAGGGACAGTTTCGTAAAAACCTAGTTTAGAGTCGAACTCAGGAAGAGTTTGGAATGTACACTGAGTGGAAACTAGGATTCTCAGGCAAAAACAAGAAACTAATTCATGGAGCTTTTAAAAAAAAAATAAGTAAAGCTTCATATGGTCAGTTTAGTGATATTTAAATATTAGCATAGATTAAGATTCCTGTCGTTTCTCCAGGCCCAGTAGGCCCTTACAAGGTAAATGGAAATAAACATTATAAGCAACTCACAAATGGAGACTCTGAAATAGCCTGCTGTTCTCCGAGCACGAACTCCTCTGCTTAGTGTCCTGCCGGTTGAAATCACCCCCCAACTATCTCTGAAATGAAGTCAGGTGACACGTGTTGAACATGAGCCCAGCTCTGGCCGTGTGGCAAGCCTGGGATGCTCGCAAGGCTTAGTAATCGTGCACATGCTAACTGCTATCTAGGTAAAAGGTGAGGGTGATGTCCTTTGTTCAAGGTTTTCTGAAAGAACGTGGGTAGCTAGCTAAAGCCAGGTTAACAATCACCAGGGACGAAAGGGAGGCACACAGTGCTGTAATCCATTTATAAGAGACTCTAGGGAGTCAAGCGGGGATGACAATTAAATCCAGCCAATGTTGTGAAAATATATTACTGCCTAAGCATTATGCACAGTTTTTTTTTTAAAGATTTTATTTATTTATTTGACAGAGAGAGAGAGAGAGAGATCACAAGTAGGCAGAGGCAGGCAGAGAGGGGTAAGCAGGCTCCCCGCTGAGCAGAGAGCCCGATGCGGGCCTCGATCCCAGGACCCTGAGATCATGACCTGAGCCGAAGGCAGAGGTTTTAACCACTGAGCCACCCAGGCGCCCTATGCACAGTTTTTAACATTAAATCAAAATCTGACTCTCAGCTATTTACATACTCTCCAGGTCCTTCCAGTGGGTCAAATCTATAGACACAAAGAAGTTTAGAGCAGACCCAGGGAACTTGTAAGAGTTTAGATCATCTAACAGTTTCCAGATCTGGGGATTTCACAGACTGATAAAATCCCACAAAAGGATACAGAAGACCAATATAGAATTTGCCAAGTTGTTATTCACTCAGATAAAGTAATTAAAGCCCCTGTTATTCACTATCACCCCATGACATCACATCTAAAGTGAATTATAACAAAATATAACTTAGTGTGTTAACAGAAATAAATTCGCTTTATGAAGAACTCGTTACATTTTTGGGGAGTGTTTGCTCATTTCTACGGGGACCTGTGAAAAACAAAAACTTCTTCCCCATCCCATACCAGCTGTTGTGTTAGGATTTCAGAACCAGATGATTTCGTTCATGCCTCTCACCTGTTTTACCAGTGGGGAAACTGAGGGTCCAAGGGACCACAAGCATGGCCCAATGTCAGGTGCCAGCTCCCAGCTGGGGAATAGCCCTGTGCAGGGAGAGCCTTTTGAATCCAAGTCCAGCATACCTGCTGTCTGCCCCACCTCCCTCCTTCCACAGATGGGTAGTAGAGGCCTGGGAATAACACGGGAAACCTGAAGGGACTACAAAAAGTCGTTTTGTTTTTTTTTCCTTTACTCCTTTTAGGCATCCATCCCTGCTAGGGCCTGCACCCCGCCCCACTCTACACATGCCTTTTAAGGCAAATGGCATATGTCCTCCTTGTAAGGGACAAAGAGATCATGTTATCTGTACAGTGTTCCTGTACTGTAGGTAACAACTGAGGAGTGACTGGGCAGGGTTGTGGCAGTGATCTCCAAGACCACTGACTCCTTGACGCCAAGACCCCTGAGTGCAGGGAACGAGTGACCTATGAAGGACCCTTGGACCTTGTCCTTGTTCTGACCAGTTCCTGGATGCCTAAGAGGACACGTGCACCAGACCACAATCACCAATAAAAACCCCAGACCCCAAGCAAAGAAGAGCTCCCTGCTCCTTTGCTTTCTGAGTCTCCTGGACGCTCTGTCCATCTCTCTCTCTCTCTCCCCCCCCATATTCAGTCAACTCTGGTGGCTCACATCTGATTTCCGTCCTTCATGAAGCCAAGAACCCTCTTGGACCCAGTCTGGGCCTGCCTGCATGAGGAACAGTGAGGGCAGGATGGATGAAGGAGACAGGGGGAGCAACAGGGGGCCTCTTCCTTCTTGAGCCTGTCTTCTTCTTTTTTTTTTTCTTTCTTGAGCCTGTCTTCTGAGACCTGTATATCCCAGTCTGGACTCTTCCTCGAGTCTTGCACTGCCTGAAATTTAGGTATCCTTCAGCTGGGTATGTTGATTCTTCAGCCCATTGGGAGAGACTGGGTGTCCTGCAAATTCTTTACAATGTCCATTCCTCTGCCTCCTCCAGGAAGACTGCGCTTCAGGAAATAAGAACTTATTGCTAATGTTTTTAGAGAGCTGGAAATTAAAGCACCCTAGTATGTTTGGCATTTTTTTTTTTTTACAATGTCAGGGTTTAATCTCAAATAAATACACCTTTTCCTGTACATGGTGCTAGGTTTAATGCAAGTAGGAGACCTTCATTTGGGAATTTTAGTTTTGAGCAACAGGAACCAAATCAGGTTTACTTAACAAGAGGCTACAAGAGAAAGGATATAGGGTAGTTGACAGAATCATAAGCAGCACCGGACAATTAGGCTTGGGAACCGTGTGGCCAGAAACAACCGCCAAAATCATAGCCCAGAGCCTCTCATGTCCCCACAGGGACCAGAGACTAGCCACAGTGCTGGCTGGAGGTGTTTCTAGAACTCGCGCGGCCGCCACCACCTGCCATTGAAATGGATCCTGCTTTGCCCCTGCTTCCTCTCGTCAGTAGTTTCCAGTGGAAAGCCTGGGCCGGGTCCCTGATGGATAGGGTGTGCGTCACTGCCTGAGCTGCAAGGGAGTCTGGGAAGGTGAGCCCCTGGCATTTTCTTTCTTTAGAGCATAAGGCAAGTTCTGTCTCAGTAAGATGGGGGATTCCTGAAACGTCACCGTTTAGATATGGGGCGGCCAAAAAGCATAACGAGAAGACTCATTTCTGTTCAAATAAACTTCTCGGAAAGTTGGGGCAGCAGAAAATATGTTTAATAGTAGTAAACAAAATCTGTTGACTTGGATACAGTTTGGATATTTTTTCCTGCTTTAGAAAATCCCATTCTCGGGCTCCTAGGTGGCTCAGTCGGCTAAGTGTCTGCCTTTGGTCATGATCCCAGGGTCCTGGGATCGGGTCCCTCATGGGGTTCCCTGCTCAGCAAGGAGTCTGCTTCTCCCTCTCCCTCTGCCCCTCCCCCCTGCTTGTGTGTGCCCTCTCTCTCTCTTTCTCTCAAATAAATAAATAAAATCTTAAAAAAGGAAGAGAAGAAAATCCCATCCTAACAGATGCACAGATGCCGTTGATGACCACCTTAGGACAATTCAGTGACTTCTTGGAATTCTTTTTCCATAGGAAGTGTGTTGAAGCCCAGAGACCCCACTGAGGCTCGCTGAGAGCTGATGGGGTGGGGGGCAGTGGTGGCACTCCCAGGCCCAAGACGGGTGTGTGGACGGTCTTTCCAGGGTTTATAAACCACGGTGGGGGCTTCTCCTTCTGGGGTTTCGCTGATGCATGTAAAGTGGATCTGTTTCCTTTTCCTACACAAACTCCCTTTCCAGTCCCTGTGTCTGAAGTGTGCCTGAGTGGAGAAGAGTGATCTATTCCACAGTGAGCATATCCCAGGTTCTGGGAGGGGCCTCCAGCCAGGAGGAACTCAACCCCAGCCTTTCCCAGCGTGGGATGTTGGCAGTGGTTGACATTGGATCAGGTTACCCAAACCTTTCGACCAGAATGCCGCTGAAGGCTGGGAATGAGAGAGCAAGGGGATTGGGGCGGGGGGTAGCTGGAGCAAGGACAGAACGTTCTTTGGACTCAAGATTGATCTCTCCCAAGCACACAGATCGGAGGGTGCCCACGCTCTATCCATGCACAACCCGCGGCTCGTAGAACCTGATGTTTCGCCCTTTGCCACTGAGAAGTTGCCAGCAGTTTTCTGCATGGGAGCGGTAGAGGCTCCCAATGCCCCAGAGAGACTCTCTGTTTTGAGCAAATAGGCCAGGAAGGAACTTCAGGTCAGAGAGGCCAGCGCATGCTTGATCCTGACCTCCTGAGGCTGGTTTGTACCAGCACACTGCACTCCTGCAGAGTTAGAAGATTTTTTTTTTTTCCCTCCTCAAATGTGGACTTAGTCTGAGCAGAAAAATAGATTGTTCTCGGGAAATGTTTGTGAGCCTTTCGGGACAAACATGTCTCAGGAGCGCCAGACTCAGCTGGAGGGCCCTGTCCCTGCATCGCCTTGTGCTGGAGCAAGCTGGTGACAAGAGCTGTCCAGCCCTGCACAGTGTGACCTGGGCTGATTCTTTCTTTCTTCTTTAACAGTAAAATATGCCTAACAGAAAATGCATCATCACAACCTTTTAAAGCATGGCACGAAATTCATTCACACTGTTGTGCAACCATCACCACCAACCATCTCCAAACCTTTGTCAACCTCTGCAGCTGAAACTCGGTTCCCATTAAATCTTACCTCTTCATCCCCCCATCCCCACCCCCTCTGTTTGGGCGATTCTACCCCCGTCTAATGAACCTGACTACTCAGGATACCTCCGGTGAGGGGAACGACACAGTATTTGTCTTCCTGCACTGATTTCTCGCTGGCATCCGAATTGGACTGGGCTGGGCTCTGTGGAATGCGTCATCTGTGACTCTACTGCCCGGTGCCGACTGGAGGTCACCAGCCCCCATGGGTGGGAGTAGGTGTTTCCCTCTGAGTAGATGGGTATTCATCTTCCTGAAAAGAGTTTAATCCCAGAGTAGGGAAGAAGGGGACAGAAACTAGAAGAAGTAGGACTTTACTCTCTGGAGCTTATGTGGCCTCAACGACAGGGTGCAGAGCCACCTGGGGAGCCTCACGGCTGGGCGGTGGATACTCGCGTGGTGCCCTGTACCCCAAGGAAGCCCATTGACGGCTGTGAGGGTGACCTCGTGGGTAACTAAGTGGGGGTGGGGTGCCCTTCTGGGCATGCAGCACTGTCACCCCCTGAGTGGTGCCTCAGTTGTCCCTAGTCCCCAGTGACAGTTGACAGGCAGTGCACTGTCTTTGAGCTGTGGGGAGCAAGAGGAGGCTGACAGCGGCTGGCATTGGTAGCCACCAGGCAAGGACAGTGGGGCCCAACTATCTCACGAGACTGTAGCGATCAAAGGCTGCATCATGGCAGCACCTTAGAGGGAGCAAAGGGCAGCAAAAGCAAAGTGATCTGTCCTGGAATAGGGCAGATTTCTTAGAAATACCAGCAAGCAGCCTGGTGTGAACTCACAACATCTGCATCTTGGTGTTAGAGGAGAATTACAATTTTCTTTTTACACACAGGCTTGTGAGATCAGAGAAGCATGTTTGACTCACTATGATGACAAGGTTTAACATTTGTTTCTGGGAACCAGATCTGATGCCCGAGGAAGACATGCCACGTCAGGGTCTCCATCACCCCCAGCCCTTGCGCTGCGGAAGCACAGAGCCCTGGGCTCATTGCAGAAGGCCGCGCACATGCGGTCTGGGGCTCCAAATATGAGAAAGTTTGATTTTAAAGTGTGTCGTATGGGGGCACCTGGGTGGCTGAGTGGGTTAAGCTTTTGGCTCAGGTCGTGATCCCAGGGTCCTGGCATCAAGCCCCACGTCAGCTCCCTGCTCAGTGTGGTCTCCTTCTTCCTCTCCCTCTGTTGCTCCCTCAGCCTGTGCTCTCTCCCTCTATCTCTCAAGTAAAATAAATAAAATCTTAAAAAAAAAGTGTGTTGTAGGTTCTATTTTTCTGTGGCTTAAGTCAGAACACACGTTCTAGGGGCCCTATTCTGCAAGCCTGAGTGCCCCCAGAGCGTGGGTCAGGAGCCACTTGGACGGAAGTACAGGGATTTAAGCGTGTAGTGAATATGCAAGCTACAGAGTGGAAAATAACACCGTGGAAACTGGGTTTTAGTATCTACACGACCTGATGGGTTGGAAGGTAAAGTGCCCACAGAGAATTTGTAGCTTCGAGATGCTTCATGGTGCCGGGATGCAGAGGGACTGGTAATTACGTGCTGCCTAATCATAGGGGTAATAGTAACGGTAGCCTTTTCCCATTATTCCTTCATATCCCAACTATTATCTCAGCTATTAGCTCTCTTTTCCCCTTACCCTAGGCATATGGAGAGGTAGACGTAAATTAGTCTCCCTCTTTTCTCAGGGAAGAAATTCAAGCTCAGAGAGAAGCCATGACGTGCTCAGGCTCTGAAATTAGTCTGCGAGTCTGGCAACATGAGAGCTCCTGCCCTTCCTTTTCTTCCAAGGTGATGCTTCTCATCTGGAGAGCAGTAGGTACCAAACCTCTGTGGGTTTGTACAACTTTGCCAACCTCATAAACAACCTCAAAGTCTTTGTAAAGCCTGCTGGTCTGCAGATGGGCCTGTTTCCATCCCACAAACCAACACACATTTTGCGTCCTGTCTCAGAACCGTGTCTTGCCAAAAAGCTTCTTTAACCACGTGAGCTCAGGCTGACCTCCCCCTGCCCTTGGTAAACTTCCTCTACTCCTGGAATGGGCATCCCGCCCCAGAGCACGTAGTGATACATTTTCTAGAATCATCGGCTACTTGCTTGCCAATTAGAGGGTGCGTTTGCTGAGGAATGGATACCCAGCTATACCCTATACTCCTTTGGAGTTCTCTGGAAGTGAGTCAGGCTAGAATAAGTGATGCTATGTCCTGGGTGGCGCCCCCCCCCCGCCAGAGATTCTGATTAGGGGGTTCGGATGAGGCCAACAGGCTGCACTTTCAACAGACATCTTAAGGGATCATGATGCACCAAAAGGAGTGTTGGTTTAGACCTTCACTCATTCATTCAACACACATTTACTGAGCACCTACTACATATGTTCATGGAGCTGGAGAAGCAAGAAGGGCATTGCTGTCCTAAAGTTTACATCCTGGAGGGAGAGGTACCCATAACCATGCAAACAAACAAATAAATAGCAGAATACAGCAGTAGCAAGAAGTACCATGCAGAAACTGGAATGCAGCATGGAACCGAGAGGGTTTGGAACAAGCAGCAGAGCCTTCTAGCACAAATAGGATCTCTCTTGCCCCGCACTTGTATCTGGTGGTGTCCACGTCACTCGATGGCATGGGACTTTGGCTCAGCTCTTGCAAATACAAACACCTGCTCTTTCCACAGCAACTGCCCTGCCTTTCAGGGATGTCATGTCTAGTTTTTAAAGAGGAAAGATAACTTAAAAAATGGCTTAGGTGAGTAAGCTATTATTTTTTTATTTTTTTTAGTTTTCATGGTTTTATTAACACAAATATGATGTGCACAACAAGCTGTCTATTCATTTTCTTCGCTGCGCAGCCTGGCATTGGGATTGGTGACTCTGATTGACAGCTGGGCTGCTCTTTCCACAATAGCTTTGCGGTTCTTGGAGGAGACATTATGAGCAATCTCTGCACAGTAAGACTTGTTGCACATCAACAGCACTTCAAGCTTCTTGACATTGTGGACTAGGAACTTCCTGAAGCCACTGGGCAACATGTGCTTTGTTTTCTTGTTGCTCCCGTAACCAATGTTGGGCATCAAGATCTGGCCCTTGAATCTTCTGTGCACCCTATTGTCAATGCCTCTGGGTTTCTGCCAGTTGCGCTTAATTTTGACATATCGGCCTGACTGGTGCCGGATGTACTTCTTGGTCCTCTTTTTAACGGTCTTGGGCTTCACCAAAGGTCTGAGGGCAGCCATGATGCCCAGTAACAGATGGCCGCCACCTCTGTAGGCAGCGCCAAGGAAGAGAGGTGAGTAAGCTATTATTTACTTACCATATTTAGATTTTGTGTAAGGAAAGAAATGGATGTTTCCAGCTGGGCGCATCTTAAGTGTATGTAACTATGTAAGAAAAAAACATATATCGTTAAAAAGATGGAGACTCTAGGATATTCTTCTCCAGTCACATATCAGTCACTTCAAGGGAATCCCCTTCATCTGGAAAAAAGGATGAGGGCTTTGTACCAGAAAATATGTGTGTGTTAAGCTGACCGTGCTGACACCTCGCTCTTGGACTTCCAAGCTCCAGAGCTGTGAGAACACCAATTTCGGTTGTGTAAGCCCCCCAGGGTGTGGTGTTTGTTATGGAGGCCCTAGTGAACCAACGCAGGCATCTACCAAGGAGCCCCGGTGTTTATCAGTCTGTCTGTTTCATCTTTTCATGTGGGAAATGTGTGCGGTCTTCATCTGGCTTGATGAGATGTCAACCCTATGCTGTAAGTGTTCCCCTGAGGATCTCTCCTAGGCCTTGTCTCTTGGGAGACTCCCAACTTCAGTGATCCCTTGGTGCTGACAGTGCCCAGCTCCCCAGCTCGGACCACTGGGCCTCTGTATCAGCTTCCCCTTCCAGGGGACTATTGTCACCCAGTAAGTGAGCTTCCAAACCCACTCTGTGTTCCTGGGAGTGGTGTCACGTTCTTTTCTGTAGATGTGAACAGGCAGCATCTTTGGGTGTTTTCACCTTCTCCCCTCGCCCCTCCTCCTCTCCCACTGAACACTCACCGACATGGTTGGGCAGCCTCAGTTTCCCGAAAGCGATTCTTCGCCCTTTAGAAGCCAAAGGCAAACTGCTGGAGGTTCAGTTGTGAAGTGAAGAAAGTACCTGGAATATTGACCACCTTTGCTCAGGCACCTCTGGCTGGGGGCTGCAAAGGCCGGAGCATCCCAACCTTCCTATCACAAAAGCAATCTGCAGCAAACCTAGCAGCTGGTATTCCTTAGATGCTCAGTTGCTTAAGGATCTATGTTTTCTATGCTTCCTCTTCTGCCATATCCTCGCGCTGACCTTAAGCTGTTGGGCCAAACAGCCTGGGTTCATATCCTGACATTGCCACTTAGTTGCTGTGTGCCAGGGGCAGGGTGGGGAGGGGGGGATGTTTGTAGAGCGCCGGACAATAGTGTCAATAACGAGCTCTCACTGAACACTTTGTCTGTATCGGTTCCCAGGGGTTGATTCTTCTGAAGGCCCCAAACAGCCTGATTCTCTAGGGAACCCAGGGTCTTAGGAGCATCTCCCTTTTATGGAGGAGGCGAAGGCGTGGACATCCAGGTGGCTCATCCCACGCAGGAAGCCTCTGTTTCTGCAGCTGTAAAATGAAGATCATGATGGATGGTCTCTCCCTGTCCGTCAGGAATTTTTCTAGTTGAAAGTGACCAAAACCTAAATCTAGCTCAAGCCAAAGCAAGGGAGTTCCTGTTCCAGGAGCTTCCGTCGCCTGCTTGGGGCTCCTGGGGCTTCCTCTAGAATGGCAGTGGCCACCGATGGAGCTCCAGCCTTACCTGCTCTCTGGTGTTTATGCCCTCAAGAGCCAGGAGATGTCTGGTCTCTGAGAGACCACACTCATCCCTGGGACTCTGACTGTGGTGGGAGAAGGGGGCGTGTTTAATGGCCCCCTGGGTGATGGAAGGAGCAGTTACCAAAAAAATTAAAAAATGAAAGATAAAAAATCCTGGGGTTGCTCAGAACTAACAGAAGTTTGCTAACTTGTTTCATTTGCTTGAGCAAACATTGGTGGGGTGCCTCTTATGTGCTGGGTACTGGAGAGCAGAGATTCTCCACTCTGTACAAACCCCATGTGGAGGGCACTCTATTAAGGTATCATTCCCGGGTTCCCCAGCAGGTCGGCCTCCCTTGCCCAGGGAAGCCACACCGACAGGGGCAGGGGCAGCTTGTCTGGGCAGCTCTGCATCTGTGCAGTGCTGCTCCCCACTGATGTGGATGAGTCAAACCCCAGGATTCCCTACTATGACGGCAACTTACTTATCGATATGAACCACATTCTGCAGAGTCAACATGCGCCTAGAGAAACTATTTTGATTGCTAGCAGCCTGTGCAGCGTGTTTGTCTCTCTTAATTGCTTCTAAACTCAGGTGGGAGCAAGGGTCATCTACTGAACTCTCCAAACCTCAACAGTGGGCACTGGGGATACAGTAGTGAACCAGGGGGACGACCCCATGGTCTAGCTTCATACGGCGCAAGCGCTGCTGGGAGGACCAGGCCTGTGTATTCACAGAGTCCTGCAACCATCCCCAGTGTCCAATTCCAAAACCCTTCCTTTACCCCAAAATGAAACTCCACACCCATTAAACAGTCACTCCCCTCCATCAGCCCCTGGCAACCACTCATCTACTTTATGTCTCTCTGCATTTGTTGGTTCTGCACAACTCACATGAGGAGGTCATACAATACGTGGCCTTTTGTGTCTGGTTGCCTTCACTCAGTGTGTTTTTAAGGTCCATCCATGTGGTCATGTGAAGCAACACTTAATTCCTTTCTATAGCCAAATAATATCCCATTGTTTGGATATACATTTTGTTTATCCATGGACATTTGGGTCGTTTTTAGGTTTTGGTTATTATGAATGATGCTTCTACGAACACTTGTGTACACGTTAAAGATTTTATTTATTTATTTGACACAGAGAGAGAGATCACAAGTAGGCAGAGAGGCAGGCAGAGAGACAGGGAGAGGAGGAAGCAGGCTCCCCGCTGAGCAGAGAGCCCGATGCGGGCCTCGATCCCAGGACGCTGAGATCATGACCTGAGCCGAAAGCAGAGGCCTTAACCCACTGAGCCACCCAGGCGCCCTTGTGTACACGTTATATGGACATATGTCTTTGGAGTTCTGGGGCATATAGTCACTCTATGTTTAATTCCTTGATGAATCACCAAACTGTTTTCCAAGGCAGTCGAGCCATTTTACGTTCTTTACACCGAATGTGAGGGCTCCAATTTCTCCAGTTCCTCTCCAACACTCGTTGTTGTACATTTTTTTAAAAGATTTATTCATTTATTCACGCACGCATGTGTGCACGCACACACACACGTGAGTTGGGAGTGAGGGGCATCAGGAAGCGGGGAGAGAGAGAATTCCCAGCAGACTCCTCATTGAGCACAGAGACTCAGGGTTCTGTCTCATGACCCTGAGATTTTGACCTGAGTCAAAAGTTAGAGTTGGGGATGCGTGGGTGGCTCATTTGGTTAAGCCTCTGCCTTCAGTTCAGGTCATGATCCCAGGGTTCTGGGATCGAGTCCCACATCATCGGGCTCCTTGCTCAGCAGGGAGCCTGCTTCTCTCTCACCCTCTGCCTGCCACTCTGCCTGCTTATGCTCTCTCTCTCTCTGACATATAAATAAATAAAATCTTTAAAAAAAAAAGTTAGAGTTGGATCCTTAACCAACTGAACCATCCAGCTGCTCTGTGTATCTTTTTTTATTACAGCCATCCTTGGGGGAGGGGGCTTCGTTCTTGTTCCTGTACACGGTGTGGTGGACAACTCCTGATGTAGCATTTTAGCCTTACCTTGAGCTGCTCTTCCCAAAATGCCACCCCTCAGTGTTTTGAGGCCAGCTCAAATTCTTTCTTTGCAGCCACTCCAGCCCTCCTGGATTTTGTTTTTCTTCACCTCTTCCTAGAGAACTTGAAAGGACACACCACACATTTGTGTTAAGGGTTTGATTCTGTTGTTACTGTTCTTGCTTTCTGGGATAACCTCCCCTCCTGTGCTGGCCGTTGCACAGGCCACATACTGCTTCCCTCGTCCCCAGCTTCTCCTGGGCTGCAGACCCTCAAGTCCTCTCCCCCTAGTCCTTTCCTTCGGCCCCAACTCTGCCCCACAATAGCATGTGGCACTTTTTTATGATAGTGCTTTTTCTGCCCCCTCTACTGGAATGTAAATTCGTCAAGAGCAGGAATTAGAATTATGTCTTGATCGATCGTATTTGTGTCCTACAATATAGCATAGAAGTGGACACTCAGTAGAAATGGATACTGAATAAATGTTTTTATGGAGGAGGAAAGGAAGGAAATAATTTTCCAGTTGGCTTGTCAGTATAGTGTTTTTCCAGGTAGACTGTAGGCCCTTTTGGGTTACGAATGATACCCTTCTGTCTCGTGGAGTGTTTAGTTCCATCTAGTGAATCACAGTGCCTGCCACACTCCTGGCTTCTTCCTGTCGCTCTTCCCAGGGATGAGTCCTAAACATGCTCTGTAAGCTGTCACGGCCAATGTCACATATGGGGGATGACATAAACATGCCCTTCCAGCCATAGTTGATTGATATACCTAAGCCAGAGGCAACCACATGCTGAGATGGGGGCCGGACAGCCTGGCTGTGTCCCAGATGATTTGGAGCAATTCTGTATTTCAAATGGAAAGGTGACAAATTAACCCAACAAAATGCTTGCTCCTGAATAGACGTGGCAGGGGCACAAAGATCAAGCAAACCACCTGAACCTGAAATTTCAACCCAAATGATGCCGAATTAGTAAACAAAACAAAACAAAACAAACAAACAAAACCCACCAGTCAACAGTTAATGACATGCTATTATATTCGTGATGCTATATCCTCACACTTTGCATTTAAGGGCCAGGTGACTAGGGAGGTTGAAAACCTAGCCCAGAGTTCCAAATTCCTTGCCTCACTAGAGCTCTGGGGATTTTGATACATGCCCCGTGCTTAGGTGGGCAGCTTCCCTCACAGTCCTAAACATCCTGGACGTGAGCCTTCGTCCCTTAAAGGGGACCCGGGTCCATGAACCTGCCCAATCTGAGGCTCCACCCAGGGACAGACTCACAGGTGGGTGGGCCAGGCAGTTCCTCACCAGGGCTTAATATGAGGGTCCTTGGGGTGTGGGGCTGCGTACAAAATATTTCTCCACCAGTCTGTCAAATGGCTGCTTTTGCTATTACGATTATTATTTCTTTGATTTAAGGATGTAGGCACGCAAAACACAGTACTTTGAGGGCGTCTTAGAGTCTGGACCTCCTACAACTTCTCTCCCTCTCCTTTTCTACACCCCCTTCAAGGCAGGGATTCCGCCTCAAATTCTCTCATTCCATGGCCCATTTCCTCACTCTTGGGTCTCTGAATAGAGAAAATTGTTTTCTGTTCTCTAGTACAATTTGATTTGGGAATCACAGTCTAATCTGGAAGCCCACCAAGTGTGTGAAAACTGCTTCTCAGAGCAGAGATCCATTTCTGTACTAACATCATGAAAGCTGGAAAGAGCACCCATTTCAGTGATCTCCAAACACCCCTAGGAGGGGCAACACATTAAAATGCTGTCACTCAAGTACAAACGTGTTCATCAGGTCCTTTCTAGAAGATGCTTACCCAAGAGTATGAGCTCATTGTGAACTGGGGATAAGAGACACAGTAGGCAAGTTAGTATTTGGGGACAGGCTAAAATCATGTGCCGTTCAGTATGGCTGCGATGTGGTAACTGAGTCTGGGTCCTACCCTTTGGGGACTGTGGAAAAGCCACAGTGGAAGAAAAAGAAGTCTGGCTGGGAAGTGGAGGGGGAGTGAGAAGGCTCAGGATTGTGGGATGAGATGAAAAGGGAACTTACTCTGTGCCATAATTGGGGCCAGGTGCAAAGTAGGCTGTTCGACCGAGCTCCTCTGGAGATCTGTGGCCTCTCCCCTTTCTACCCACTGGCTCATCTTCATTTCTGTGATAGGAAGGACAGACGGGTGGGAAGACATAAAGGCAATAATTAAGACCAGGTCCACCTACAGTAGCAAAACAAGCTGTAACTCACAAATTGCCATTAAATGGCCTGAGGAGCAATTCCAGGCCAATGTAGATCATTGTAGAGCTGCTGACAGACCACCTGCAAATGATTTTTCAAATACATCTGGGGCTCATCTCTCTGTTATGTGCCTTCTGAGTGATATTTGGGGTAATCCTCGAGGAGGCTGTGCATAACATGAAAAACTGATGCCAGCTGGGATGAAATTGAATTGAAGCAAGGGCTCTGGCAAGTCAGCAAGTGAAACAGCCGCCCTCCCTCCTTCCCTCCCACCTTCCTTTTTGAGAAGATCAATATAATTTAAGAATCTCTAGACAGATTGATTGGGTTAAAAAAGAGAGGCAACACACATCACCAATATCAAGATTGAGAATCTACCATTACAGATTCTACAATTATTAAAACAATGGTTCTCTACTGGTGTTGTTCAACCCCCCCACCCCAAGGATATTTAGCAATGTCTGGAGGCAGTTTTGATTATCACAGTTGGGGAGCTGGGGGGATGCTACTGGCATGCAGTGGGTAGAGACCAGGGATGCTGCTAAACCTCCCACAATGCACAGAAAATGTCCCCTCAACAGACTTATCCACTACAAAATAGAAATACTTTCCTAGTGAGAAGCCCTAGTTGAAAAGGATAATAAGGGAATATTGTGTATAACTTAATAAATTCATCAACTTAGTTGAAATGGACAAAATTCTTTGAAAGACACAAACCGTAAAAGCTCACTCAATAAGAGTCTGATAACCTGGATAGCCTGATATTTACTAAACAATTGCACTTGTAGTTCAAATCTTCCCACAGAGAGGGGCACTTGGGTGGCTCAGTTGGTTAAGCATCTGCCTTTGGCTCAGGTCATGATCTCAGGGTCCTGGGATTAAGTCCTGCATCAGGTTCCCTGCTTAGCAGGGAGTCAAATTCTTCCTCTTCTGCCCCTCCTCCCTACTCATGACTGTTCTCTCTCTCTCTTTTTCTCTCAAATAAATAAATAAAATCTTAAAAAAAAATCTTCCCACAAAGAAAATCCAAGTGAGATGGTTTCATTGATTAATTTTATGACACATTTATGGAAGAAATTACTTCAATTCTATCTAAACTCTTCCAGAAAATCAGAAAGGTGGAAAACTTCTCAACTCTTTCCCTCAAGCATTGCCCTGGTACCAAACTCAGCCAAAGATGATACATGAAAACTGTAAGCCAGTCAAATCCAACAATATAAATAAAAAACATAATACATTATGACCAAGTGGAGTTCATCCCAGGAACTCAAGGTTAGTTTAATGTTTGAAAATTAATGAGTATAATTCATCATATTACGAAACTACAAAAGAAAAATCACATGACCATCTCAATAGATATAGAAAAAGGGTTTGACAAAATTCATCACCCTTTCCTGATAAAAACTCTAAGAACACTAGAAATAGAAGGGAACTTCCTTTAACCTGATAAATGGAATCTATGAAAAACCTACAGCTAACATCATAATGTCACAAAACTGAATGCTCTCCTCCTGAGATCATGAACAAGTCAAGAAAGTCTGTTCTCATCATTTCTATTCTATCACCATTGCACTTGAGGTTCTAACTAGTGCAATAAGGCAAGAAAAAAAAACATAAAAAGTAGCCACATTGGAATGGAAGAAGTAAAGGTGCCTTTATTCTCAGATAACATAATCATCCATGTAGAAAACCTGATGGAATCCACAAAAAGCTAATAAGACTAATAGATGAGTTTTGGAGGTTATGGGATCAATATACAAAAGTCATCTGTATTTCTATATACCAGTCATGAATAATTGGAAATTTAAATAAAATATATTAGCAATAGCATCAAAAATATGAAATACTTAAGGATAAATCTGAAAAAAAGATGTGAAAGACCAGACCTGTATACTGAAAACTACAAAAACAATGCTGAGTAAAATTAGAGAAGACCTAAATAAATAAAATGATATACTATGTTCATGGATCCAAAAACCCATTTAGGATGTCAGTTCTCCAAATTGGTTTGTAGATTCAACATAATTCTAATAAAATCATAGCAGACTTTTTGGTGCAGATTAAAAAATGGGTTCTCAAATTTATATGGAAATGCAAAGGGCTAGTATAGCAAGAATAACTTTGAAAAAGAACAAAAGTTGAAGTACTAGCACTACCTGATTGCAAGACTTATTATAAAGCTATATTAATTATATTATTGGTGTAAAGACAGAAGATCAGTGGAATAGAGCAGAAAGACAAGAAACACACCACACAGAAACTGATTTTTTGACAGGTTCAAAGGAAATTCAGTGGAGAAAAGAAAATTTTTTTTCAACAAATGGCACTCAGACAACTGGATATCTTCATGTGAAAGAATAAACTATGCCCCTTACCTCATGCCATATACAAAAATTATCTCAAAATGGAAGATAGTTGTAAATGTAAAACCTAAAACTATAAAACTTCTAGAAGTAAATATGAGATAAAACTTTTGTGACTTGGGGCTAGGTAAAGATTTTTGAGATGGTATAGCAAAAGCACAATCCATAAAAAGAACTAATTGATAAATTGAAATTCATCAAAATTTAAAACTTCTGGCCTTCAAAAGACACTGTTAAAGGAACTAATAGGTCAGGAAAAATATTTGCAAATCATTTCTCTATAGACCAATTATATCCAAAGTATATTTTTTAAACTCTCAAAACTCCATAATAAGAAACAATCCAGTTTTTAAAAAATGGGCAGAAGAGCTAAAAAGATACTTCAGGAAGATATGTGGATGGCAAATAGGCCCATGATGAAAAGATGCTCACTGTCAATAGTCCCCAGTAGGAATGCCATTTAAAATCACAATGAGATACCACTGCACATGTTAAAAAGACTGTTCACGCTAGGAGTTGGCAAGGTTGTGGAGCATCAGGGACTCTCCTACGCTGCTGTTAGGAATACAAAATGTTACAGCCACTTCGTTAAATAGTTTATCAGTTTCTTAAAAAGGTAAACATATACCTACCATCCAATTCAGTCATTCTACCTCTAGGTATTTACCCAAGAGAAATAAAAGCATATGTCTAACCAAAGTCTTGTATGGACTTGTGCTCCAGCGTCCCTAGTAGCTTTATTTGGAATAGCCCCAAACTGGAAACTCAAACACCCATCAACATGTGAATGGGTAAACAAACTGTGGTATATCCATACAGTGGAATAGTATTCAACCCTAAAAAGGAATGAACTATGGATACTTGCAACCACATGGATGAATCTCGGAATAATTATTCTGAGTGAAAGAAATCAGAAAAGTATATTTACTGTGTGATTCCATTTACATAAAATTCTAGGAGGTGAAAACTAATGTACAGTGATAGAAAACAGATGAGAGGTTGCCTGGGGATGAGCGTGACTTGGGGGAGAAAGGACCACAAAGGTAGAGGAGGAAGCTCTAGAGAGTGATGGATATATTTACTATCTTGATTTGGGTGATGGTTTCATAAGTATATGCATATGTCCTAAAGTTATAAAATTATACAGTTTAAATATGCACACTTTAAAGTATGGTAATTATATCTCAATGCTGTTTTTAAAAATGCTTGTCTTGACCCACATGACAATAGTCCGTATGTTTTGTCTGTTACCCAACTTCCCTCCACCTGTCCTTCTTCACTCCCTGTCTTCCCCAAAACTGTCTTCCAATCCTACTAACCCCATCCTATAGCCTCTTACTTTCATTCTCCTCTACCTGGAATTTCTCAACAGAATATTCTCTATCTCCTGCCAATCCTCTGAGATCTTTAACCTCTCACTAAATCAGTTTACAGAGTATCAGTCATCTAACTGTCAAACCCAAAGCTTTTCCTTCAGCCCTGAACCTTCCAGGTTTCCTGAGGTATATGGAATTATGGATTGATTCCTGTGTTCAAGTTTTCTCCTAGGGGCTGCTCTTGGGGCTTCATGATGCCTTCTGCCTCATGTCATTCTACGCTGTGGTTCTTCATCCTCACATAAGAATATTGGCAGATTATACTTCTCTTTGTTCAGTGGGAGGTTAATTATTGCTATACATACAAATCTTTGTTATAGTCAACCCTTGATGTCTGAGGAGTTGATGTTTGCTTCTCAGTATCTAAGAACAGCACCAAAGGTTTATGAATGTAGTAACTTAGCTGCTGAATTTTTCCTGGGGACATTATGAGACCAATGAACAAATGGGTGCACTCCTGTATTTCAGCATCACTGTGTGTAGACTTCTTGTACATTTCATAGGGGTAATTGTGTTCTGTGTTAGTGTTTGCAACTTGGAGAATATGGAAAGCTCTCAGGATGTGTATCAAGAAAAGTTAACTGCTATATGGCATTTCTATGGAAGGTTGTTCCTTTCAATAGAGTATGTAACATATCCAAGGAATGTCTTCTGTCTCTGGTGTAAGGTCTTTCTCCAGTATCTGTGTTCTTTTTCTCTACTGGATTGTTCTAGAGAGGGTGTTGATTTATACCCGTTTTACCTGAAAGAACAAGAGCTCTTGGACCACTTCCTACCTGATCCCTTTAGAGCATCTCTTGGACTGCAGCCACTGATAGGAGGATGTGTTTCTGATTAATCGACTAGTGACTAATAATTCTGACCCCACAAAGTGACCAACACAGGAAACTGCTCTTCTGCAACGAGCTGTGGATTTCCTGTTAGAATGCTTAACCACTTGATGTTGTGGTGATAATCAGATGAAGGAACATATGGAAAAGGACTCTAGATATTTTAGGTAAGAGCATAAATGCAAATGCAAGACTCTGTCTTGGTACCCAGGATATCTCCAGCCTTATCTCAAACCTCAGAAAGCAGGGCTTCTGCTGTGAATTCAGGACTAAACAGATACCAGGATATCCAATAGAACTTCTGTATTATGGAATGGATGGAATCTTTAGTGAAGAAGGAAGAAGAAAGGGAACAAAGTTCTCCTCCTCCACTTCCAAGGTGTTTTTCCTCCTATGCCCTGATCCAGCCCTTCTCCGGGGTGCATGTAGGTGGGTACAGGATTAGGTGAATTGGTCTTGTGGCTGTTGGGCTTGAGAAGCTGTCTGTTGCCTTCTCCACCTGGTAGTGGCTGGTGCCTTGACAGGTGACCAGGAGGAGATCCTGTCCTCTGCATGGGAACTTCCATGCCGTGATCGAACACGTAGTGCATCTGGATAATGTATGTCATTATTTCACTTGTGGGAGAGAGGAGGTGCAAGCTAATTCATTACCTTATTCTACTCTTAGGATTCCATGTTGGAAGGGGGTGAGCTTGTGGATATTCCTTCTTTCCTAACCCTTTCTCCCCTAAACTCCCTCTTTCTCCTCCATGTTGTCTTCTTTAGGCCTTCCTCAAACCAGCATCCCTACCCCTCCCTCCATGGAAAGTTCCACTCCTCTACACAAAGTAAAGGGGCATGCTCCCCACTATCATCTTGTGACTTGCACATTCCACCACTGTAAGCTTTGGCTAGATCTTAGTGAGAATTTTCCTCCATGCATGCTTCTGCTGGCAGTGAAAGTGTATGGGTGCCCCCATCCCATAAGTGGGGAAAAAATTAGAAAATTTTGGCTTTAATTTGTCTTCTTTCTACCTACAATGAAGCTGGTTTCCTCCTGAATTTACCTAATGGAAAGCATACTTTATCAACATATGCAAGAATTTTCCTCCAAATATCAACACTCTAGTCTTAAGTGAAGCATTCATGTTCTTCCTCTGAATGTAACTTTGATTTTATTACTTGCAAAAATAAAACCCCTGACATCATGGTGCCAAAGGAATACTTGTCTCCTTCCTGGGATTAATTTCCCTGCAAATGCCTGAGCCATCCAGGTTGTGTGGGCAGGTGGGGAGCTCAGTTAATTCCATCATACTTGTAAGACTTGATATTTCTTACGTTTGGAAGATCCTTGGTTCTAGAATGTAACTGGGCCCAGAGAAAAGGGAACCAAGGAATAGCAATTAAGGACTGGTTCTGGACTAAGGTTAAGGGAAGGTATCCTTGAACATTCTACATAGCCCAGCCCAAGATATTGAGAGTGACACATAGGTGGTTTTCAGGGAGCAGCCAGGAAGCAAAGGAGAGGGATAACATCAGGGAGAATTAACTATAAGGAAAAGCCTCCACATTTGGGAACTTCCTAACAAACACCATAAGGGAAAAAATACCAAGATGGTATGTAAGGGATACATACCAAGATGCCTTATACATTTATTTTAATTGCTGGATTTACTCCCTAGGTGCAAAGGAAGTTTCATTGGTTCAGGTCAGAAGGTTTATCTTTACAGCTTTCAAAGATTTAATAGGATTCAGTTTATATTCCAACATCAACAGAACATTTTTTCCTACATCAGGGCTCTATATTATTCTGGTACTTTCTGTGTTTTGTTTTGTTTTCTTAAGCAACTAACATTAGTTACATGATGGCTTCCACGTAAAGGTAGTAGGTAGAATTGCCTCTTGCATCCCTTTCTCCTGACATCCTCTGAAAGCACAGCGAAAGAGAGGAGGGGAGAGTGGGAGAGGAGAAAATCACAGAGTACTTTTGGAATCTGGAAAGCAAATAAACGAGTGCTGATTTCAGCAGATGTAAGGAAGCTGAATCCTGAATCAGCAGTGAGGAAAGTGGATTGACGCACAGATTCCCTAAAAAGGCTATGACTTGGTAACACAGCCCCTCTGGAAATGGGAGTCAAGGGAGGGGTCTAAAGAAGGAGGATTTGGAAAGAGTTTTTTAAGGAGCAGTTTGATCCCCAGACCACCTCCTCCAATTTGTGTAGTCAGACACTTGGCCTCCTCCACACTCACAGAATTAGAAGTTTATTCTTTGCTGAGGAAAATAGAAGGTCTCTGGGTTGGAAGACAGTAGGCAGGGATGTAGGTGGGAGACAGAGTAACTACAATCTTATTGCCTTCTGAGACTCCAGTCCTCCCCATCTCCTTGGCTCCCAGAATACTGGCAGTCAGGCCATGGTCTTTCAGGTAGGAGACTCGAAGAGTCCTCTCGAGAAGAAAGTCTTACATATACTGATGATGACTTCCCCAGAGAAACAGCTCAGCCAGTTGACCCTCGAGTGACATTCACTGTTGAAAAGCCCCAACCACATACTCATTCTTATGAGCATAGTATCAAGATTTACACGTGAGGAAATCCTAATGTGAAAGATCCAGACTAAGACACATCAACATTAGAAAAGCGACATGAGGAAAACAGAGACATTGAAAAGAAAAAACCCTATCAGTAGTATCTTTAATGAGACGAGAAGATATATTTCAGCCTTGAAACAGTGACAGAATGATAGATAAACAGAACTTTTGAAGAAAAAGGAGATTTAGACCTTCAGAAACAAAACAGAAATTTTGAAAAACTTAGTAAATTGGAGAATAAAATTGAAGAACTCTCCCCAGTAGTAAAGCAAATGATGTAATAGAGAAAAATAAAAAATCAGAGGACAAATCCACTTGGCTTAATACCTAGATAATAGGAGTTTTGGAACGTGTGAACAGAAAAAATGGAATGCAAAAAACCCCCACAAAGGATCAAATTAGAATGTCATCAGTTTTCTCAACAATAATATCAGAGGCTAGAACGTGAAAGAGCACTGCCTTGGACACTTAGAGGAAAAACCTCTCCTGTCTTAGAATCACAGAATGGCCATTACATAATGATGGTGGACTAAAGACATTTGGGAAAGGCAGTGTTTCAAAAATTGTATTTCCCATGTGTCTTTATCAGATAGGAAGCTACCAAAGGGTATGCTTCACCAAAACAAGGGAGTAGACCAAGAAAGAAGACTCAAGATTCAGGAAACAGGAAATCCCACACAAGGGAAGTGAAGGGAATCCTCAGGGAAATGGTGAAAGGTAACCCCAGTATGATAGTTCTAACCCAGTTGTGGTGAACAAATAAGTCCAGACTAGAACATGGCAGAGAAGCTGGAAGCATTTTTTCAAGGTCAGATTGGTAAAATATGGGATACTCTAAATGTCTTGGGGGGATGTTTATATAGTTGAATGAGAGTTTGTGTTTGAATTCATGATAAATGCTGCTACTACTAGTGACTTACTCTCCGGGGAAATAAGGTGTTCCGGATAGTCAGTCATCGTAGTTTACTACGTAGCTTAGTTAGGTTAGCATTTATGTGGTCATAATGATATGAATTATAGTTACAGAAAAGCTCTAACAAAAATTCATATATAACTGTCTTGGAAGGATAAGGGGATGGGAAGGCTGTGTGTGTTTCCTGGGGTAAAGGGAGGAGAGCCAAATCTCTAACTTCAAAGAAGTAAGTCGGTAGCTAAGGTCTACAGGTGAAAAATCATGAAAACTGTAGAGGAGGAAAAGTAAGTTTCCCTCTTCTCTTCTGAGCTCTTAGCTGAGGCCCCTGGAAGAAAAGATTACTGAGAGAAAAACCGAAGTTTATTCACATGCACACATAATGGATACATGGGAGACAACCAAAGACAAATCAGTAACTCCCACAGCAGCTTAAGAATTCCAACTTTAGGGGCGCCCGGGTGGCTCAGTTGCTTAAGGATCTGCCTTCGGTTCAGGTCATGAGCCCAGGGTCCTGGGATTGATTGAGTCCAGCGTCAGGCTCCCTGCTCAGCTGGGAATCTACTTCTCCTTCTCCCTCTGCCACCCGCCCCCGGCCCCACCCCTGGCTCTGCCCCGGCCTCAGGCTCTCTCTCACACTAATTAATTAATTAATTATTTTTAAAAATTCCAACTTAAATGCCATCTTCATAGGGAAAGCGGAATGGGAATGTAGGCCTCTTAGGGGAGAGGAAATGATTTTTAGGAAAGATCAATGGGCCCTTGGAAGAAGAGATGGGAGGTATTGATCATTTGTGACAGTGTGTCTGGCTGTGTGGTTGACTTCTAGGCCCCCCTCCTGTGACAAGAGTCACTTCTTCCTGGTTGGTGATACTCCCGGGTTGGGATTTATGACAAATTAGTTTCTTTTGGAAGATCTGTGGTTAGGCAGATGAGGGGAGTTCAGAGAAAGCCTCTTCCTGCCTGTCCTTACACAGCTCAAAATAGTCAGTAGACCCAAGCAGTGTCTTTGGAGTGGCGTGTCCCTGACCCCTGAGGTCCTACCTTGCAGTCTCCTGTCCTGCATAGCCGCAAGCATTTTATTTAGAGGTGGAGAGATCAGTACAAAAAGCATCAGCTCAGGAGCGTAAAAGTGGTTCTTCTGGAGGAGAAGCGAGGGGGTGAGGGATGGGACTATTTATGACAACAAACGTTGTAGGACTGTTTGGCTCCTTAAAATTCATGTGGTATTATTACTTTAATAAAAATTAAGGTAAAAAGTACAAAAGAACACCAAAGGCCCACGGGATACACCTCTCAGAACTAGTAAATAAAACCAAGCAATAACTGTTTTATAGCATGATTCCCTCCAAGCCAACACCATTTGACACACTTGTAGCTCAGAGCCAGAAAGTTCCATCTTTAAGTGGGAAGGGAATCTCAGCACTGACCCTGTGATAGATAGACCCAGACAGAGGGGAAGCAGCAGGCCCCGCCCCTGGAGGTGGGAGAAGGCACATGCCGGATCTGAGATTCCATCTTTATGGATGGTTCAACACCAGCGGGCACCTGGAATTTCAGTTTTGAACGTTTATAGGCAGGGATGCTGAGAAAGAAATTTTGAGAAGTATGAAAAGCTGATTGAACAAGTAAGCAGTGGTGAAAAGATGAGCTGATTTTTCTTAACAGCTGTATGTTTACAACTTCAGAGTTTAAACTTTCTGATGTGGAACCAAGACAAAAATAACAGAAAGAAAATATTTAGCAAGAGAGCAGTGGTTGACCAGCTCCTCACCAGCCTCCACTGATTTCAGCTTACGGTTGCATAAATTCTCGGCTTTTCCTATTGTTGGTACACCCAGGTGAGAAAGCACTCAACAGAAGTTCAAGAGTTAATAAATAAACCTGCTGAAAGAGGCTCTCAGGGGTGGGGTAGGGTGGGGTGGGGTGGAGAGCAAACATATCACATTCCAAAATTCTAACCAAGTCCAAGAACTAAGGGCTAGAATCTAGGGAGCCTAATACACCTGAGCTGCTATGAGAGCTGATTGAGAAGGTTTTTAAGAAAACAGAGGATGAATTGATTCCTGAGCTTTTTCTTTTTTCTTTCTTTCTGTTTTGGCCAAAACCCTATTTTGGTTTCAGGTTAGCTTCCCCATAATCTGTTTGGACTTTAATTTCATGGTATAATCATTCCACCTTCAGTAACCGCCCAGCTGCATTTTGAGCTTGGCAGGTCCCTAAACCCAATGCCATCAAAGCTTCTCATTTGTACCGCTGTAATCTAAAACACCAAAGAGATTAAATGTAAAATTCAGCCTGTACTTAATCACATGATCTCGGAGAATGGCTTCCCCCTTTGAATAGTGTTGCAACTGGCGTTTCAACTGTGAAAACCAAATATGTAATTTATGCAAGAGTAATCACAGTAGGTTTTGGAATGGAAGTGAGATTGTGGGTCTGGGTGGCTCAGTTGGCTGTGCGTCTGACCCTGATTTTGGCCTGGGTAGTGATCTTGGGGTCGTGGAGTCCTCACATATAATCTCTGGAAAACACCCATCTGTTCTCCATCCCTAAATTCTGTCTTTTCCAGAATGTCACACAAATGAAATCATCCAGAATACAGCCTTTGTGCCTACCTTCCTTCACTTACCATAATGTATTTGGGGTTCATGCGTGTTACTGTGCAGATCATATATGTGTATGCACACATGTGTGCATGTAAATACGTGTGTGAATAGACTTTGCATTTTGAAATAATTACTGTCACAGGAAGTTGCAAAGATAGTGGGCCAGATAGTCCTTTGGACCCTCCAACCAGTTTCCTTCTGTAGTTACATCTTATATAATTACAGTGCAAGGTCAGGAGCAGGAAACTGACATTGATACCATGGTGGCCATTTTACCCCATGCACAGACACAGGTAACCACCCCCCCCTCCGCCCCCAGCCAATATACAGAACTATCCACCCTCTCAAAGATCCCCCTAGTGCTTCTCCTTTGTGGTCGTCCCCACTCGTGCTCTCTGCCCCCATGCCTTACCCATGGTAACCACCAGTCCCTTCCCTGTCTCTCTGATTGTGTCATTTTGAGAATATTCTAGAAAGTGAATCATAAAGTATGTGACTTTTTGAGATTATTTTTTTTCACTCACATGATGCCCTTGAGAAGTTGTGTGTGGCAATTATGAAGACCGTTACCTGCTATTTTAAGTGATGGATACCCACTGTTATCAACTAGTTTCTATGCTGAATAAAAAAAAGTTAATCTAGTCCCTATGAATAACCTTAAATAAAAAAGCAAGTTCTCTTCTCACTTGATGCAAAATGTATCTTCCAGAAGCACTATGTGAAGACAAGTGTGTTCCTAGCATTTCAAGAGCAGTGAGAATGCTTGATATTTTGTGGAATTCCCAGAGGAATCCATTTGTTAAAAAAAAGGCGGGGAGGGGGTATCAACAAGGTTTAGTGGAAAGAGCACTGGAATGGGAATTTGGAAGTCCGGAAACAGTTCTAGCTGGTACTAACCCGGTGACCTTGAACAAGCTTCTGGAATCTCATTAAGTCTGAATGTCTTCCCCTGCAAAAGGAAGGCTTGGACTTACTCGAGTCACATTTCCTGGTGTGGATTCTGCAGAACACTACCTGGACAGGATTAAAATGCACTGAAGATGAGAAGTGTTCTTTGTTATGATTAACTTGGGAAATATTGAGTTAAACAAGTTCCAGAGGTTTCTTTGTGGGAGGACTTGCCAGAACCTTTAATTGGCTGACATACATTTTTAATCCCCAGGAAAGGGCTATCATATGTAGTCTTTTCCAAATTCATTTGACTACAGAACTCTGTTTCATTGAAAAAATACATAAAATATGCATGAAGATCTGTTCCCCTTTATCCTCCATCAGAACTCACTTTGGGAAATGCTGGGCTGAAGTATTTTTAATGTCCCTTCCAAATCTAACTTTTTAATGTTTTCTGGCCTTTGGGTAAAAAACTCAAATGCTTCCTAGCATCCTTGTTTGGAAAGTTTGCATTGCACATGTTTTGTAGGAAGTGTCTCCACAGCACTGTAAGGTGACAGAATCATCACCTAAATCCCAGCAAACTTGTTCCTCTGTGTCTGAGGTCAGGCTGGTTTAAACCTCGTAGAGATCAGCTAGGTAGCAGGAAGTTGGCCGGGCTGGGAGCTGGAACAGATGGAGGCCCAGGTGAGGAGCAGGCCTGGAGAAGGACCCAGACGCTGCCGGCAGCCTGAGTCTTGGAGTGGGGCCAGACACATACAGAAGATCAGAGGGGTGAGCAGGTCAAAGGTGCCATCGGCTAGGTCATCATGCCTCCAGGAAATAAGCCACCAGGAAAATGAAAGGTCATAGTTGCATGTCAGTCAAGGAATAAGGAACCACAAACTTTGTCGAAACCCGAAGGCCTGCAGGTCATTCCCCAGGAAGCAGGCATGAGACATCACTAAGAAGTTCTTAATGCTGAAGTCATTTACTGGCCCAGCCATGAAGCCACACTTTCCGTGGGGCCAGCAGGACAGGCCGCCAGCGCTGCAGGTCAGAGCGCAGGTTCGAGGGCCTCAGCAAGGAGGACAGGCTCAGAGATGGTGGTGCTGGAAGAAAAGTTGCTGACTGTGGGCCCTGACCGGGGAGAAATCCATCGCTTCCCTTCTGAAGCACCGCTCAGAAACTTTGCTCCCTCTTATAGTTGCGGGGTATTCCATGAGCCTGCAGAGTTTAGAATGAAAAAATTAACTGACTATAAGCAAAAAGGTGGAGGCATCTTAATGCAGTGGAAAGAGGATAGATTAAGAGTCAAGAGGCCAAGTTCAGCCCTTTGACCTGAGCCATGGACTTTGGTCTCCTCATTTGTAAAAAGTCTGAGGGTTCTTCCAGCTTGAAGGTACCAAGATTCTAGTCCCTTCTGCGTGTGGGAAGGGATAACCACGTTCCATCCTGGATGAGGAAATGAGAGGCAGGAGGGGCCCTCCTCTCTTCTCTAGTTCAAGGTGGCTGTGGCCTGTCCTTGCCCTCAACCACATGGGGGGACAGCTGCATGGGGCTCAGTTTGCAGGCTCGTTCTGGAGGAGACTGGCAGTGCCCGCAGACTTATGGGAAGAGGCCTCGGGGTGGGGGGGTGGCCAGACCCAGGAGGGCAGTCTGACCTGGTCAGAAGTGTCCTGTGGGTCAGCCGGGGACTCAGGGGAGCCCGGGGAGCTGTGAGGAAGCACCAGATAGGGACAGAAAGTCCTGTGTGGTGGGAGAAACAGAGGCAACACGTGCTCCCCCTCAGCTCACTCTCAAGGGACAGAGAAACTCTCCGGTGATTGGAAGGAAGAGGGAGTGTGTTTTGAAACTCAAGTGGACACAGTAGGTACAAACCACCTCAATTAGAGGAATGTACATCACTCGGGCTCTGGCTTTCAGAAGAAGGCAGCACTTATGGTAATGAGGCGAGTCTCAGAGGCTCCCCCCATTCCCTGGCTGGTTGCTGGTGGAGAGACTGATGTGGAAACAAGCAGTCCATAGGCTCCACCCTCTTCCTTCTCCTCTCCCAGACTGTGAGTGTATTCCCTCCTCGCTCACAGCTAACAGAAGCCAGACCGACAGGTGGCCCTAGCCTCAGGGCACAGAGTTCGCCAGACCCCAGAGGCACAGGAGGCTGGGACTCCCCTTGGAAGGAAGGAAGGGGTTGGATATTGCCACTGTTACTCATAGAGGTACTTAGCAGGAAACAGTTCTTCTTCTCCCATAGGGAACCTCTCTGCATTTCTCCAGAGAAGGTTCTGGCACCTGGGCTGGAGAGATGTACCTGTGGGGGCACTGGAATGCGCGGCAGGTAGAGGTATTTTTAGGAGAGGCCAGAGTTCCTTAAAACAACCTCCTACTGAGTCCTACTATGGTGGTCTCCACTGGGGGGGAAGTGACTTCCCTCAGGTAGGAGGAAGACTTCCCCACAGATAGCACAGGCTGGACCATCAGTCCATCAGTCCTGCCTATGGCACAGAAAGGGATGGGTTGCATTCAAGGAATCAGGTGATGACCCTAGTTCTCCTATCCAAATACGATGTAACTTTATGCAAGGGTATTTTTCCTGAGGTCAAGGTAACTGGCACTTCAACACCTTCTTTAAAAATAGAACATCTTCGTGTCCCTGAGAGCATTTCCTTGCGGTGTCTTCTTCCTCCCTGGAAGTGCTTGCTGACCTATGCTGTGAAGGTTAAGGTTGTTAGCTCTACTATCTAACATGCTAAGTCCAAGTTTGCAACAGATAACTTTCCTGCATATCAGTTAGTAGATTGTGAATTCTTACTATCTCACGGAGGAGACTGAAAAGTGGTTACATCAGCACCGCCCCCCCCCCAGGATTATTCTCTTCTTGACTTTCAGGTAATGCATCAAAGAAAGGCCATTCATTGTGTTGTTTCCCCTACTCCTCTCCTTTCATCCAAGCTAAGGAAAAGAGACATCTACCTCGCAGAGGTCTAGTCCAGGGTGCCTTTGAAATGTTCTGCTGAAACTTCTCTTGTTCTCAACATTCCCATTAGCAGATGAACGATAGCAATACCCACCTCGAGAAGCCCATCTTGATTTGTACCCACCTCAAGAAGCCCATCTTGAGACATCAGCCCCAGAACAGCACATGGGGTACCCAGGACTAGAGATATACCATAGCCCTCTGCCTTGTTTTCCTCCCTGAATGTTCTTTTACTTTATTCATTCCTGGAAACCTGGAGTCAGAGACAAGTTTAGAGGTTTCTACAACCCAGCTGTCTGGATTTGGTTAAGGTTATACACCAAAGATCTAGCAGAGCCATCCTGGTCTTAACATTCTCCAAAAAAATAAGGATTCCATAGACATCCAGAGAGACCTGAACTCAGAAATCAGTTGCTGTGGTTGACTGTTATTCAAGGTTTGTCTTTCTTCTCTGGTATGAAAATGCTTTGGAATGTTCCTCAAGTTAGCCTTTATTCTGGCATTTTTAGTGGCTGTCAGGTAGCATTTACCACCAAATTAAGGTCCTTGCCTTGCACTGAAGTCTAGTGGGTTTGTTTTGTTTTACAAAGTGATGGTTGGGTACCATCTTTTGAGGACTATTTGACTGATGAATGCTTTGTAGTCTTCTCTTCTTCACTGTAGAGAATTTTCTTTCTTTTTCCTTGAGGGAGGAGCCCATAGGGGATGTAACCAGAGGGAGAGTTCTGTCTGACAACTGGAGAAGTAGGAATATTTCCCCCCAATGACTAGAGCAAAGACAGCAGAGTTTCACATTTCCTGCATTCAGGGTCTCCAAGTACTCAAGAGGTTGATCTGATTCCAGCCAGTACCAGCCATATAAATCTAGACTGCAAGACTCTCAGTTGGCTCCATTATACAGAGTCCTTCCAATTCCAAGGAATCCCTGGGGAGACTGGGATTTGAGACAGGTCCAAAGCAAGTCCCAACCCTGAGGCATCCTGAGTGCCATAACAACTTCCTAGGGAAGCCCTCCAGCCAGGGCCTGCTTGCCCACTACAGGCTCATTTTGGAGGAGGTCCCACAGCCCACCCCTCACCTCTTTCAAGCACAAGTTTTTAGGATCCTGCAGAAGCACCTTCTGAGCCCCCCCCCCAGCTCACCCACAGCACCAGTCAGGGTTCTGAGGAGCCTTATCTACAAGACAGATGAGAGCTGACTCTATTTTGAGGAACTGGCATGCATCATTTGGTCACAGAGTATGATATAAATGACCCTTCCGTGGTAACATGATTAAGATTAGGCAGTTAGGGGAAATTTTTCAACTCTTGAGAGATTAATTGTTGTAGATGTAAAAAATAGAGCTAACTTCCTTCATCTTCCCATTGGTGATGTGTGTGGGCAGACACGGCTACTTTTTGCTGCCTCCGTGCTCACCTGACCATGGGACGAAAGCATTTTTAGGCTAACTCTTCCCCCAGAGTGAGGTGGTCACATCTTTGCATGGTACTAAGGGACTGGCCTGGCTCACCTGCCTAAATCTTGAATGTGTTTCATTCTTTGGGTTTGGTGGCTGGAGTTTCATGGAGCAATAGGGACTAGCTGAGTTCTTCCTTTCTGAATTCCAGATGGGGGGGTCAGCAAAATTTTCCCATAAAGGGCAAGATAGTAAATATTTGTGGACCAGACATTTTCTGAGGCAACTACTCAACTCTTCTGGAGTTTTGCTACGAAGGGGAGCAGGTTAATGGGGTGATAGTTGGCAAGGAAAGTAGGATTAAAAAGGTTTCCGTTTGTTTGTTATTGTTTATATGCAGAACGTTATTGTATGTTTTTGTGGTAGAAATTATCCAGTAGAGAACAAAAATTTGATAATGTGGGAGACACACAAGGAAGAACTGCCAAAAAGACATCCTCCAGTAGGTGAAAAAGATGGGATCTGGTACACAAAAGGAGGCTTTAGCTTTAGATAGTTGCATAGAAGACTTCAATTTCTGGCATGAAAGAGTAATTGGTACTAGAATTTCCATAAAGAACTAGAACACTAGGGAAGAATGTAAGATCTGAGAGAAGGGAAGTGAATGAATGAACCCTACAATTACCTAGACTGTTTGCCTGGTGGAACTTTCTGTGTGCAAGACAAGGGGGAAGAACTCAAGCAGGTTAAGGCAGTCTTGCTCAGTTGAGGAGATAGAGATCCGAGTGTGAAGAGGTCAACGCATCTAGAACAATTTGCTGGATGGAGTGCTAGAGAGAAGAACACCATGAAGGTAAAGGACTTTATAAATCTGCTTAGGGATTCTGATGAATCTTTGAATACTGAACTGCGAATGCCCAATGTCATCCTCCACTATACTGGACAAAGAATAACTATGAGGGAACAATGGATAGGAGAACTCTCAAGAGTTCATACAGGGCTGGGAGATGTTTGAATCCTGACCAGTTAGAGTGGTAAGCCCTCGCTGAACACTCAGAGCATTCAACAGAGGCCTCAGAAGGGTCATACCTTAATAGTAAGGGCCAACTGTCAAGCCTCAGTCACAAACTGGCCTAAATGAAAGCTACTCTAGACTTGTTCTAGCAGAACTTAAATGCATGACATAAAAGGATCAAACAAGTAACTTAACTGACTGTCAAAATAAACTCCAACACTATTTTTTAAAAGACACAAAATCTGTACTCTCCACACAAACAAACCCAATCAAAAATTACTAGATGGGTGAAGAAGTGGAATATTGTGACCCATAACCATGAGAAAAATAAATTGATACAATCAGGACTGAAAAATGGCAGGAATGATGGAATTGGCAAACAAGAACATTAAAATAGCTACTATAAAAGATCAAGAATTAAAGAAAAACATGAATATGGTGAGAGAAATAGATATATTTTTAAAAAGAACTATAGTGGGGTGCCTGGGTGGCTCAGTCATTAAGTGTCTGCCTTCGGCTCAGGTCATGATCCCACGGTGCTGGGATTGAGCCCCACATTGGGGTCCCTGCTGAGTGGGAAGCCTACTTCTCCCTCTCCCACTCCCCCTGCTTGTGTTCTCTCTCTCACTGTCTCTCTCTGTCAAATAAATAAATACATTTTTTAAAAAAGAACTATCGCTTCTAGAGTTAAAAATATACAATATTTTGAATGACAAGTTCACTGAATGGGCTGCATAGCAAATTAGACTATATAAAAGGAAAGATTAATAAACTTGAAGACATAGCAATAGAAACCATCCAAACAGGAGCACAGATAATTAATTAATTAATTAATTAATTAATTAGGGAAAAAATGAACAGAACCTCAGTGACTGCATGACTATGTCAAGCAGTCTAACATATTTATTTTTTTATGTTAACATCTTACCTACTATAGTAAAATGACCAAAATTAATACATTAATATTGATACAATACATGAATTATACCACAGACCTTGCTTGGATTACCTCTGCTTTTTCCTTTTTCTGTTATATGATCCAAGTCAGGATCCCACATCACATTTAGTTTTGCTATTCTTCTTAGTCTTCTCCATTCTGTGCCAATTTCTCAGCCTTTCCTTGCCTTCATACTCTTAATGAGGACTGGCCAGGTATTTTATAAATCATCCCTTAATTTGAAATTGCCTGATATGTTTTTTCTCATTAAATTGAAGTTATTAATTTTTGGCAAAAAGGCACAAAATTAATATAGTCTAATATAAACTATGATTTGCTACATCTGTAAATGGTGATCTTAACCTTTTTTTAATATTTCTTGTGTTATGTTAGTCACCATAAAATACATCATTAGTTTTTGATGCAGTGTTCCAAGAGTCATTGTTTACGTATAACACCCAGTGCTCCATGCAATATGTGCCCTCCTTAATACCTACAACCAGGCTTCCCCCCCTCCCCTCTAAAACCCTCAGTTTGTTTCTCAGAGTCCACAATCTCTCATGGTTCATCTCTGCCTCTGATTTCTCCCCCTTCACTTTTCCTTTCCTTCTCCTAATGTCCTCCATATTATTCCTTATGTTCCACAAGTAAGTGAAACCATGTGATAATTGACTTTCTCTGCACGACTTGTTTCACTCAGCATAATCTCCTCCAGTCCCATCCATGTTGATACAAAACTTGGGTATTCATCCTTTCTGATGGCTGAGTGATATTCCATTGTATATATGGACCACCATCTTCTTTATCCATTTGTCTGTTGAAGGGCATCTCGGCTCTTTCCACAGTTTGGCTGTTGTGGACATTGCTGCTATAAACATTGAGGTACATATGGCCCTTCTTTTCACTATATCTGTATCTTTGGGGTAAATACCCAGCAGTGCAATTGCCAGGTCATAGGGTAGCTCTATTTTTAATTTTTTGAGCAATCTCCACAGTTTCCCAAAGCGGCTGCACCAACTTGCATTCCCACCAACAGTGTAAGAGGGTTCACCTTTCTCCACCACCTCTCCAACATTTGTTGTTTCCTGCCTTGTTAATTTTTGCCATTCTAACTGGTGTAAGGTGGTATCTCAATGTGGTTAGAGTAGAGAGCCGAGATATGGACCCTCAACTCTGTGATCAAATAATCTTCGACAAAGCAGGAAAAAATATACAGTGAAAAAAAGTCTCTTCAATAAATAGTGCTGGGGAAATTGGACAGCTATGTATAAAAGAATGAAACTCGACCATTCTCTCTCTTTTTTTTAAAGATTTTATTTATTTATTTGACATAGAGAGATAGATCACAAGTAGGCAGAGAGGCAGGCAGAGAGAGACGAGGGAGTAGATTCCCTGCTCTCCTGATGTGGGGCTTGATTCCAGGACTCTGAGATCATGACCTGAACCGAAGGCAGAAGCTTTAACCCACTGAGCCACCCAGGCGCCCCAAAACTCGACCATTCTCTTACACCATACAGAAGGATAAATTCAAAATGGATGAAAGACCTCAACGTGAGATAGGAATCCATCAAAATCCTGGAGGAGAACCTAGGCAGTAACTTCTTCGACATTGGCCACAACAAATTCTTTCAAGAAATGTTTCCAAAGGCAAAGGAAACAATAGCAAAAATGAACTTTTGGGACTTCATCAAGATAAAACTTCTGCAGAGCAAAGGAAACAGTCAACAAAACAAAGAGGCAACCCACGGAATGGGAGAAGATAGTTGCAAATGACGCTATAGACAAAGGGCTGATATCCAAGATCTATAAAGAACTTCTCAAACTCAACACTCAAGTCTAACATATTTGTAATAGGAGTCCCAGAAAAAAGAGGTGTGCGAAAATATTTGAAGAAATGGTAGCTGAAATACTTCTGAATTTAATACAAACTATGAGCACACAGACTTAAAGAGCTCAACTAACCCCAAGCAGGGTAAATAAAAAGAAAATCAGGCCAAGGTACGTCATAATTAAATATTGAAAATATCTGATAAAGAGAAAAGTATAAAAGTAGCCAGAGAAAAAGACATGTTGGGCGCCTGGGTGGCTCGGTGGGTTAAAGCCTCTGCTTTCGGCTCAGGTCATGATCTCAGGGTCCTGGGATCGAGGCCCGCATTGGGCTCCCTGCTCAGCGGGGAGCCTGCTTCCCCCCCGCTCTCTCTGCCTGCCTCACTGCCTCCTGTGATCTCTCTCCCTCTGTGAAATAAATAAATAAAATCTTAAAAAAAAAAAAAGAAAGAAAGAAAAAGACATGTTGCATACCAAAGAACAGACATAAGAACTCAGCAGATTTCTTTTCAGGGACAACCTAAGTCAGAGGACAATGGAATGATATCTTTAGGTGCTGAAAGAAGGAAAAAAAAAAACCAAAAAAACCCACTTGTCAACCTTGAATTCTGTAACCAGAGAAAATATCATTCAAAGACAAGGCAGGGGTGCCTGGGTGGCTCAGTGGTTTAAGCCTCTGCCTTCAGCTCGGGTCATAATCTCAGGGTCCTGGGATCGAGGCTCTCCACTCAGTGGGGGGCTGACTTCCCCCCTCTCTCTGTCTCTGCCTGCCTCTCTGCCTACTTCTGATCTTGCTCTCTGTCAAAAAAAAAAAAAAAAGACAAGGCAAAATTAAAACACATACAGACAAGGAAAAGCTGACAGGATTTGTTAACAGAATGCTTGTACTGCAATAAATATTAAAAGATGTTCTTTAGGCTAAAAGAAAGTGGTAACAGGTAGAAATTTGGTGCTATAGAAAGGAAGAGTGCCAGAAATGGTAAACAGGTAAGAAATTATAAAAGACTTTCTCCTAGTTTTAAAATATTTATTAAAGGATAATTGCTTAAAACAAAAACAATAATGTATTACTTTATGACAGCTTTATGACATATGTAGAAATAAAATGTTTGACAAAGGAGGGGAAAGGGAAAATGGAAATACATTATTATAAAATTTTATTTATTTATTTTTATTTTATTTTATTTTGAAGTAAGCTCCTCACCCAGCACAGAGCCCAACTCAGGGCCTAACTCATGGCCGTGAGATCAAAACCTGAGCTGAGATCAAGAGTTGGATGTTTAACCAACCAAGCCACCCAGATGCCTCTAGAAATTTCTTTCATTATACATGAAGTGGTATAATACTATTGTAAACCCTATAATAAACACTTAAAAAAACCCAAGGAGGTATAAGTAATTGCCAATGAAGAAGATAAAATAGTAAAAAATACTCTAAATTAATTTGGAAGAAGGAAAACGAAGATCAGATGGAACAAATAGAAAACAAATAACAAGATGATACATTCCAGCTCAATCATACTGATAATTATATTAAATGTAAAGGGCCTGAGTACTCCAATAAAAAGACAGAGATAGAAGAGCAAGATCCAGCTATCTGCTATCTATAAGAAATGCATTTTAAATACACAGATATAAACAAGTGAAAAGTGAAGGGTACAAAAGGACATGGTAAGAAAGACCTAATCATAGAAAAGTTAAAGTTGCTATATAACTATCCTACAAAGTATGTTTTGGGATAAAGAATATTGCTAAGAATAAGGGAAATATCTCCTAAGGATAAGCAAGTCAGTTTATAAAGAAAACAATACACAATTCTAAATGCGAAGACATCTAGTAATAGAGCTGCAAAATAAATGAAGCAAACCCTGATGGAATTGAAAAGAAAAAGAAACAAATCCTCACTGAGGGACAGTAACTTTAGCACTCCTCTCTTGATGACCTTAGGACAGACATCTCCAAGAGAAAGAATACTGCCAAGAATAAGAGAAATATTTCCTAATGGTAAATAAGCCAGATTATCAAGAAGACAATACATAGGCATCTAATGACAGAGTTTCAAAACACATGAAGCAAAACTGGATGAAACTGAAAAGATAAACACATCCTCATTTACAAAGACTTCAACATTCCTTCCTTGATAACCTTATTACAATAGACATAAAATCAGGACATAGATTTGAAAAATGCTATCAACCAATTTGTCTTATTAGCATTTATAGACTAATATTCCCAGTAATAGCAGAAAATATATGCATATATATATATTTTTTTAAAGATTTTATTTATTTATTTGACAGAGAGAGACACAGCAAGAGAGGGAACACAAGCAGGGGGCGTGGGAGAGGGAGAAGCAGGCCTCCCATTGAGCAGGGAGCCTGATGTGGGGCGTGAGCCCAAGGCCCGGGATCATGACCTGAGCCAAAGGCAGCCGCTTAACAACTGAGCCATCCAGGTGTCCCGAAAATATATTATTTTCAAGTGTACATGGAATATTTACTAGGTAGACCATATTCTGGGCCATAAAACAAGTCTCAATAAATTCAAAAGGATTGAAATATACAGAATATATTCTCTGACCAAATCTCTGGATTTAAATTAGAAATTGGTAATGAAAAGATATATGGAGCATCCCTAAATATTTGGAAATCAAACAACTCATTTCTAAATAACCCGAGGGCCAAAAAAAAAAAAAAAAAAAGAATCACAAGGAAATTTTAAAATACTTTGAGCCGAATGATAATAAAAACACTAAGTATTTAAGTTTGTGAGATGCAGATAAAGTAGTATTTAGAAGGAAATGCATAATTTTATGCTTATGTTAGAAAAGAAAAAAGTCTAAAAACGATGTTAGTTTCTACCTTAGGAAGCTAGACAAGGAAGAGAAAATAAACCCAAACTAAGTAGAAAGAAGAAATATTACAAATTAGAGCAGAAATCAAAATGAAAATGGACAAATATTGGGGAGAGGTAGAATCAATGAAGCTAGAAGCTGGTTGGAGATAGGGCGTGAACAGTAACAGCACATGGGTGCAGATGCTATAGGGGAGAGCTCTGGTGGTGTACGTTATTTCCTGACCACCTCAATATTCTCAGTGAAATAGGAGGTAGCGCAGGCTGCTGGGAGTGGGGACAGGGTAGAGGTGCTGAGAAAGAGGGGGAGGGGCAGTGAGGACCTGAGCCCCTGGGACTGCAGGAGAGCAAGTGGTCTCGTGCTGCATGCTAGCCTGGCTGTGTTAAGACTCCTTTGAGCTTCAGAGCATGTCTACTACTTGGTCTCCTACTTAATTCTATTTATTAACATCCTTGTAGAATATGGGTAGTGTAGGTGTTCTTTCCCCTTTTACAGGTTGAGAAACTAAAGTACTAAAGGTTACATGGCTGACCTAAGGTCCCCAAATTTGTTAGCAGTGAAGCAATGTCTGGAATCCTTAAAATTACAGCCTCATGTAACCACAATTAAAGCTGTTTTATAGAAATAAGAGGACCTAAAGCTCTGAAGAGTTAATTTGCCAAAGTGCACACAACCGATCCTTCTGGGAGCCAACAGTTGAACTCAGGTCAAATGATCTATTGGCTTCACCTTGCCTTTCTCTACAGGAAAAATGTACTTGAGAACATCGCAAAATATAGTAAGTAAACATAATTTAAAAAATTTTTAATACTGTCCTTTAAATGAATAATCTTTTTTTTAAAATTTTATTTATTTATTTGACAGAGAGAGAGAGATCACAAGTAGGCAGAGAGGCAGGCAGAGAGAGAGTGGGAAGCAGTGTCCCGGCTGAGCAGAGAGCCCAATGCGGGGCTCGATCCCAGGACCCTGACATCATGACCTGAGCTGAAAGCAAAGGCCGAACCCACTGAGCCACCCAGGCGCCCCTTAAAATGAATAATCTTAAAAGATTTTATTTTATTATAATTTCAGTATTGTTAACATAAGCATTACATTAATTGCAGGCGTACAGTATAGTGATTTGTACGATCATACGTCACGTGCTCATCACAACGGGTAGGTTCCTTAATCCTTATCACCTATTTCCCCCATCCTCCACCCTTAAAGGGTTTTAAAAATACCTGTAGAATGCATCAAATATTCTAAAAGACTTTTATTTTTTCATTGTTATTTTTAAAGGATTTTATTTATTAATTTGAGAGAGAAGGCACAGTACAGAGGGAGGAGTGGAGAGAGAGGAAGAGTGGACTCCCGCTGAGCAGGGAGCCCAATGGGGGGCTTACCCTAGGGCCCTGGGATCATGACATGAGCCAAAGGCAAATGCTTAAGCAATGCAGCCACCCATGAGCCCCTATAAAAGACTTTTAAAGTAACCTTGCGCAGTCAGTGTTATGACCCTTATCTTATTATTGGAGTGTCTTGAGGTTCAGATGAGAATGCCAGGCCATAAGGGAAGGCCAGGACTCTAATTCTTAGCCCAGTGCTCTTTTCATAGGGATACATCTTTTTCTAGAAGCACCTAGACAGGTCAAGGGCTCAGGCTAACGTGCTTGCCAGATCACTATCTTAGAAAAACATACATCTTGATTTTTCCACTTATTTGTTTTCTGTGACCCCTATTTTATTTAGGACTAATACCTAGAACACAAGTTGGGCCACTCTGCGACCTTTAACAGAGAAAGAGATAGGGGTCCTAGTGGATAGCATTGAGGACATACCCAAATTAAAAAGTCCCCTCACAGAGGTGGGTCTTTGGGCAAGCCAGACACAAAATGTGAGAGAATTTGGGCTCTCTTAAACACACACACACACACACACACACACACACACTGCAATCATTTTTGTGGGGGAAGTGTGGGATTTACCATCCCTCTATGCTCAGCCTACTGAGCTGACCTCTGAACTATCACTCAGTTTGGGAGGTAGAAATGACCTTCTTCCACCTGAGCACCACTAAATTTCTACTCGGGACTTATGTAAAAAGTCAGATTAGAAGCTACAGGCACAAATTGTCTGTGTATTCGTGGAAGAGGCTGGGAACATTTTCCCAGAGGCCTGCCGGTTGCCATGGTGACCTACTGGCCCTCTAGGACAAGGCTCCAAATAGACAGGAGGCAAGGCCACCGGAGGCAAGGTCTGTAGAAATCCTGCTTTCCGTGCTTAAGCCTTCCCTGATGACATCCGTATCTAAAACATGAAAGCCCAAGGCCATGTTCTGGAGGCCTGTGTCTCAGGCAACGTAAGACCAGACTGATCTGGTGCAAGTGGCCCAAGTAGAAGATGGAGCTTCCTTCCCTTAGCTCCAGCACCTGGGTGGATTCAGAAGGAAACACACGGAGTCATGGTTCTTGTCTAACTAACTTGTTACCTCCTTGAAATAATGATTTAAAAAATCATGGGAGATGATATTTTTAACCAACACAGCAGAATTTCCCAATCCATGTAATGGCTTTCCTTTGACGATGTGGGGAGTGGGGGGAACTATTGTCCCAAATGGAAACGGTGCTTCATGTGTTCCTTTTGGATCTTCACAGGAAACAGCTAGACATAAAAGCCAGTCAACATAATTAGGTCTTTTTGGTCATGCTTCAAATTCGGTCGTTTGTTTTTAACTAAAAATTAAACTCTATATTGATGGGTCTCTCTCCCTAGCACCCTGCACAGACTGGTAGTCCACTAAAATGTTTGATAAATGTTCCGTTATCCATCCACCTCCATTCCTGGGTTTTCCCCAGGTCGAATCTACCTTTAAAGATTCACCACCACCAGTAAGTCGAAGGGATAATCAGTAGAGTCAAGATGGGTTTCTGCAAAGGCATCCTCGAAAGCCTTTATAAAAAGGGATGATATCCTTGGGATAGTCACATGGTATCCCAGTGGGACTGCTTTGAAGGAATCAGCTTTTGGTTGGTGTCCACTTTGAAGGGGGCAATATTCAGCAGGTGCATTAGTTTTAAATCAAAGCCACACATTCGGGGCGCCTGGGTGGCTCAGTGGGTTAAAGCCTCTGCCTTCGGCTCAGGTCATGATCTCAGGGTCCTGGGATCGAGGCCCACATCGGGCTCTCTGCTCAGCAGGGAGCCTGCTTCCTCCTCTCTCTCTCTGCCTGCCTCTCTGCCTACTTGTGATCTCTCTCTCTGTCAAATAAATAAATAAAAATCTTTAAAAAAAAAAAAAGCCACACATTCTTTGACACTTTCCCCATGAAAGGTGGGGTTTGTGCCCCTTCTGTGAAGGTCATCAGGCTTGTACTTCTTTGACCAGTAGAGTACAGTGAAAGGGACATGGGTTTGCCAAGCTGAGGTCATAAAAAGTCATGATGTTTCTGCCTTGTTGACTGGAATACCCATTTTTAGAGCCTTGAGCCACCATGTAAGCAGTATGCTTGCCCTGGTTCCACCAGGCAGTGGGGAGGCTCAAGACCCATGAGAAGTCAGGTATAGATGCCCTTCATCACCAGTCTAAACTGAGCCAGGCTTTGAGGCAGTCCAGCCCAGGCATCAGGCATATGCGTAAAGTCATTCCAGGTGATTCTATCGGCCGGCTGTTCAGGCCGTTCCCAGCTACCTGAATCTCTCCAGCTGAGGCGCAAGTCTTCGTGGGGCAGAGGCCGACAGTCCCCACTCTGTCTAAATTCCAGACCCAAAGAATTTGTGAGCATAACAAAATAGTGTGCTGCTAAACTTAGGAGGGTTTATTATAGAACAATAGATAACCAGACCATTTGCTTTTAACAAGTACTGGATAACTATTAGAGGAAATCCTATTATTTTAAAATTGTACTCCCCTTATCTGCCACAAATAAACTGAACAAAGGCTGTAGAAAATGGTGTATTCATTTCACCATGAGTCTGCCAAGGAAGGAACTCACATTTTCAACCCCATGGTATTTGTGCCATGAGCGGGGGCGGGGTGGGAGTTTGCCTTTCTGGGTTGTTTCTTCACCTCTACCACAAACAAAAGGTGATCTCCAACGATGTCATGATTCTAAGGTTTTAGGGATGAACTGGGTGCCAAACATATTTCCATGGGGGCATTATTTATGCCAAACAAAATAAAGTGTGATATATGCATACAGTGGGGTGGCATTTGGCTCAGAAAAAGGAAGGAACTACTTATACAGGGGGTAACATGGGTGGACCTTGAATACATCATCCTAAGGGAAATAAGCCAGGCATCAAAGTACAAATATTATATGAGTCCACCGAAATAAGGTACCTAGAATAGGCAAATGAATGGAGACAGAAACTAGAACAGAGGTTACCAGGGACTGGGGGGACGAGGGCAGGGGAGGTCAGTGTTTAATGGGTACAGAGTTCCAGCGTGGGCTGATGAAACCCTTCTGGACACACAGCAGTGAAGGTTGAGCAACATTGTGACTGTGCTTCTTGCCACTTAATTGGACACTTAAAAACGATTAAAAGGCTAACTTGCATGTTATACATACCATGATAAAAAAAATTTTTTTTTTAAAGTTGAATTCCCATCAAATTTGACTCTGGAGCCCTAGGCTCTTACCACTCTGAGGAATGAGGATGTGTGTCCTAGCTCACCTTCATGCAGTCACAAAACGTGAGCTGGAAATGCCTTCAGCCTTCTCATCAACAGAAACTTCTGGATGCCCTCAGGGGATACCTGAAAAGAGCCTCCAGAATTTGGTGGCCCAACACCCTCCCTTTGCAAATGAGGAAAGAGGAAAAGTAACTCAAGGAAGCATCTTCTGGGGAAATAAATCCAGCTAGAGACCTTAAAGCTATAAATAAACCAAGTGTGGCATTTTCTCTTCTAGGATAATAGTCTACTTTTTTCTATAAATCTCATTTTTAATTTGCTTGTCATTTTCGTGTTCGTCTCTAGGTCAAGGACTCTACAGAACCCAGACTAGATCTCTAATAAGATGGTTCTTCTGAGGGTCTAGTTTAAGTGTCCTTCCCAACATATTCCTGTCGGCAGCCACTACCAATTCATTATAGTTGGCATGAAAGGTGAAATCTATTTGCCATGGCTGTTGTAATGCGCTTTATTGTGATATGGTGACAGAAGCACTGAACTTGAAGTTCAGTGACCTGAATTTAATCTAGACTCATGCCATGACCTAGGATGTCATTAAACCTCTTGGTTCTTCAGTTTGCTTTATCTGTAAATAACACGATTGGAGGAAATTAACCCTAAAATGCTTCCCAGCTTCTGTGATTCTGTATTCTCTGATTATGTATTAATTTTTGTTTGTGCTTTGAGAGTAAGGAAGTGACCTAACTACTTGAAATGATCATGCAGTGATCTCTTCTATTATGTGTTCCGTGCCTTTGTAAAATTAGCCTCCGTGGGTGGATTGTGGTTGATGCCCCATTGTCTTCTCCTGTTCTTCATTCCAGAGTGAAGGACTTCACTCCTCCTGCTGCTGGGCATTTGCCTGCAGAGAGCTGCCATCATTAGCCCCTCTCTTGGCTGAAGATAGCCACTTTCCCTGAGACATCCTTCCTTCCCAAGGGCAGCCCATATCCAGCAACTGATCCATTTCAGGGTATAAAGATCTAGTCCCTCTACCCCAGCTCTGGATAACTCTGAAAGATTCTACCAGCTTCAGAGCTCCCCGTGGATTGGCTGCGACCTTAGATGAGACTCGATTATAATCCAGTTTCTTACCGGAGCTGATTGTGAGCACAACCCCAGTAGAAGTCCTACATGTTGACCGCCACCTCTCCCCCTCCAACCCCGTGCAGAGTCTGTGTCCCAGGTAACAGCTGATCATTCATTCATTGGGCTCTCCCACTGACATGAGGAGGTAGACACTATTAAGAATCTTGTGGGGCGCCAGGGTGGCTCAGTGGGTTAAAGCCTCTGCCTTCGGCTCGGGTCATGATCTCAAGGTCCTGGGATCGAGTCCCACATCAGGCTCCCTGCTCAGGGGGGAGCCTGCTTCCTCCTCTCTCTCTCCCTTTCTGTCTGCCTCTCTGCCTACTTGTGATCTCTCTCTTTCTCTCTGTCAAATAAATAAATAAAATCTTAAAGAATCTTGTGGAGGGAAATTTCCACAATTGCCCTACTAGCAAACAATAGAGCCGTAGCATAAACCCAGGCATCCCAGCTCTGGCATTCCAGTTCTAAGCTACTATATTTCCTCCCCTAGATTTCTCATCCATTTTTCAGATTCTATTCAAGTTTATTCAAATGTACACTTAAAAATCATTGCGTAGGTGCATGGATATTTTCCAGGTATCTCAGATGTCTTCACTTTAGTCTACAGAGGTGAATGTGAACTTTGAAATAGATCCCAATAAAATGACTTTCAAAATAAATCACCCCAGATGTGGAACCGAAGAGACAATCCAGCAGTCCTAAATCCAGCCCTCCCCTGTTTGATATTCTGCTGGTTAAGAGGACCAAGGAAAGGTAAATCCTCCAGTGCGGTCCCTGTGGGATTATGCGGACCAAAGAGTTTGTTCTGTGCACACCTAGATGATTCTCTGTGGTTCCTGCCTCTGTTGGGGCAGCAGTCAAGTACGGACTGTGGGCATTCCCAGATGAGTCCCAGTAGGCTGAGAACCCACTCTCCCACCACGCTTGCCTGCGCCAATGGCTGAGTCACTTCCAGAGACTGTCAGCTACAGAGACGTTCTGTTCCAGGGGGACATAAATCTGGCTATCCCCGTAAAGCAGGGGAGCCCATCAGAGGTGGCTGTGTAGACCGTGTAGTTGACAGTAGACAAGGGTTTTTAGGGAAATGAGAAGTCTCACCTTACCTCACTTGTCTGATCAGTCAAATGAGGGTAGTGTGTGTGTTCTTCACATAAAGCAGTTGGGAAAAACAAATATGATAAGAGCAGTAGCATTGCTTGGAGGTTACAAGGAAAGTTTCCAAAACACAATGTTACCTCCACTGCAAACCCCTGCAGGTGATTCACATCTTGCCTGTATCACTAAACGGATTCACATTTTTCTTGTGTGAGGTCTGGCTGTGGACATAGACGGGCTCAATAGGTATCTAACCCTGATCCAAAGTCTCAGATGGGAGATTGGTGGAGCACACTCAGCTTGCAGACAAAATAGGTTTGGAGTCTCAGAGCATTGTGGTTGTTTTTAAAAATTGAATTAGTTGACAAAAAAATCCAGATTTCCAGCTTTGTCCAAAAAAATTAGGAGTTTTGCTTCATTCTCATTGCAAAAATGAGCTGGCACAGAGCAGCAGCTGCCCCCTTAGATAGGGCGTATAAACTCCCATCTGCCACAGTCCCCACCATGCCTTATCGCTACCCTCTCTTGGAAGCCAAGGATCCGTTGCAGTTTATCATCATTCCCGCAAATCTATTTTGCTTCCTTAAATTGCCTGCCCCCCAAAGTCTTTCAAATCAGTCATCTCTTATTCTCAAAAAATACCAGATTAAAGTCCTGGTCTGTAGACCCAAAGGCATCCTTTCTTAGGTGGAATGGACTTGTGGTAATCCCAGTGTTCTTCTCTGTTCAGGTTCATTTGAGAATGGGGATTTATGAGCCTAAAGAATTGATGAGCTATTTGCAGGTTTTACCACTTGGCTTTGAGACATCCTCAGATATACTTGAATTCACTGGTTGTTTCTGTAAGTTGATAGTAAATTCTTTACGGCCTTCCACTGAATGTCTTTGAGTCCAGTGCTGTCATAGAACAATCTCTGGGGTCTTGCTCTGTTTCCTCATTCCTACTGCTGCTGCTCATAATCTCCCATCCTATCCATGGAGCGTTACTCACTGATCTTTTTTGTCTCATCTCTTCTCCAGTTTATCTCCTTTTCTGGACACCGAGTTAACCTTCCTCCCAAAACCCAAATATAATCAGCTCTCTCCTCAACTTATAAACCCCTGCTGGTTCCTGTTTCCTCAAGGATAAGTTCTGAGCTCCTTATGAAAGCCCCTTCCCCATGTAACCCTAAACCACTGGTCCATCCACATCCTTAACACACATGGGGCTCCTCCCCGTTCTCCACACATACCCTGACCTGTCTGGGTAGGATGGTCTTTGTATCTTCGACTCCCTTAGTCTGGAATACACTGCCCACAGTCCTCAGATCCTGGGATTTCAAAGACCAGTACATTTATTTATTTATTCATTTTTTTAAAAGATTTTATTTATTTATTTGATGGAGAGAGAGAGATCACAAGTAGGCAAAGAGGAGGGCAGAGAGAGAGAGGGAAGCATGCTCCCCGCTGAGCAAGGAGCCTGATTCGGGCCTCGATCCCAGGACCCTGAGATCATGACCTGAGCCGAAGGCAGAGGCTTAACCTACTGAGCCACCCAGGTGCCCTATTTATTAATTTTTGATGTGGGAAATATGTATGTTGTTTGTGTTGGGCCAAGTAAGAGAGAGTATGACTTATAGTAATACCAGCTATTAGTACCTTGATTTCATAAGAGAAAAATGGCAGCACTCCCAAAGTAGAGAGGACATCACCTCAAACCAAAGTTCCTTTAAATTAACTAAATCTAGCTTTTTGAAAGATATACTCCCTTGCCCTTACTTTTCTCATTTGCCCTCAGACCAGTGAAAAATGAATCACCAGCATCTGTCCTGGGCTTGGTTTTGAGACCCACTTCCTGACCCATCTCTTTCTTTCTCGAAAATTCCCACCCATCCTTTACGATAAAATCTGAATGCTGCTTCTTGAGTAGAGTCTGTCCTAACTCCCCACATCAGAGATGGTCTGTATCCCCTTGTTTCTGTCCTGTTACAGTGTCATACAATGGACTTTCCGTGGAAGTTTCTGGGCATACATAGCACCACAAATCACTGAAGCCCCTCAAAAGTTTTCTTAAACCTACTCTCTTCTCTCAGTTTTGCCATTCCCCATGGCAGTGGTCCTCCGTCTCTCTTTCTACAACTTCTCCTTCTGCCGTTGTAGGTGTACCCCTCCTCCCCATGACCCAAGATCATGCTGAAAGAGTTCAGCGAACTGGCTGTGTCTCTAGCTCACATGACAAACATGTGTCAAGCAGCCCCTGAATCCAGTTGCCACCTACCCATCTATTTGAAGCCTCGTGGCCCCAAGAAGACTGGTAAACTGAGATTCTCAGGGAAGAAAGAAGTCATCCTTGCATGCCGTGCCTTACACACACACACACCTACACACACACACACACACCTACACAATTTTAAGCAATGAAACAATGAATGAATAAGTTCTATAGCCAGTATTGACACAGTCTATGAGATGCCACTGTTCAGTGCTTGGGGATATCCCTGGTACTTTTCCCATTTGATACATTTCTTGTTCCTATAACCACAGTCTTCATCTTCTCTAGAATGAGGAAGAAAACACTTTTAAGACATTAGGGCCACTTCCCTGGGAAACTCAGTCATTATGAAAGATGCGGTGGTGAAACGTGGATGAAAATTGTGCTCTCTTTTAAGCTCTCATCAGAGGCAGGGGGCTTTAATGGTGGAATGGAATGAACCCTGATGGACTTGCCAGAAGAGTTCAGTGTACATGGGCTTCTTCTTCTTCTTCTTTTTCTTTTTAAAGATTTTATTTACTTATTTGACAGAGAGAGAGAGAGAGAGAGAGAGAGAGAGAGAGAGAGAGAGAGATCACAAGTAGGCAGAGAGGTAGGCAGAGAGAGAGGGAAGCAGGCTCCCCGCCAAGCAGAGAGCCCGATGTGGGGCTCGATCCCAGGACCCTGAGATCATGACCTGTGCCGAAGGCAGAGGCTTAACCCACTGAGCCACCCAGGTGCTCCTGTACATGGGCTTCTGTAACTTGCATTCATGGCTTATTCCTGTAACCCCTCTGGCCAGCCTCCTGGCCCCAGCTGTCAGTCCAGTTTCAGAACCCAGACAGGAGAGGCCTTGTGTTGGCATTGGCCCAGGGATCTGAGAAATCAGCACAATGACTGAACCCTAAAGTTCCTAGAAACTGTCTACTCTTTAACCAGGCCTTCTATGGGCCTGGTCTCATGCCAAAGACATACACCAAGAAAGCCACAGATAGGCTGAGGAGCAATGAGATTCTGGGAAGAATCAGGCCCTCTTTGCTCTTCCCCCTTGCCAATGATGGGCACTGTTGGTTCCCTGTGTTAAACCTGTTCCCTACCTGTGTGGGGACAAGTCATGCTTTGTGACGCTGTTATGAATAAGACCACAGGGTGTGGCATGTTTGAAGGTGTCTGCCCACTCGATGGCTTCTTGTGGGTCTTACTAGTTACTGGGAATTCTTACAGGCTGTCCACAGAAGGCAGTTGGTCTTTGAGGTGCCTGAGAGAGGAAGTACAATTTCCCCCTTTAAGAATACTCGATTTCTCCCCTTGGGCTCTTTGTTCAAACCCACATAGGAAGAGAAACATCACTTCATTTTCCCAAAGAAATGGCAGGTTAACCCAATGAGGGCAACGTAAAGGACAAATCATGTCAGGCTGAGCCTAGGAAGGCAGCATTCAGGTGGCAGTGGTTTGGGGCATAGAAATGGTCAGGGGTTGAGCCCATAGGGGAGTCTGGATTTGACCCGTCATGTGCCTTTATTGCTGTTACCATGTTATGTTTTTGTTTGGATGGAGAGAGGGCAGAGAGCAGAAGGATGTTTAATTTTTATCGAAATCACCTGGCTCAAAGTTTAGTCACTCAGAGAAGCAATATACTTTGGACGGCTTCTCTGAGGGTAAAGCAGAGTGTAGTGATGGGAGACATGGGCCCAGTGTGGAGGGGGAAGATGTGTCCCCCAGGTGCCCCCCATGGTAGACTAGGTCATGAGGGGCCACGAAGAACACTGTCTTAAGGTAGAACCTTAGCACTCACTGTCTTACACTGTAAGTCCTCTTTTGTTTTTTGTTTTTTTTAAGATTTTTTAAAATAGTGAAATGTATATAACATAAAATGTACCCTTTTATTCCTCTTTAAGTGTAGAATTTAGTCACATTAAGTACATTCACAATGTTGGGCCACCATCATCACCATCCATTTCCAGAGCTATTCCATCATCCCAAACAGAAACTCTGTACCCATTAAACAGTAACTCCCCCTTCCCCCACCCCCTGGAAAACCTCTCTTCTACTGTCCATCTCTAGGAATTTGCCAATCTCAGGTACCTCATACAAATGGAATCAGATGGTATTTGTCCTCTTGTGTCTGGCTTCTTTAACTTTGCATCAGGTCTTCAAGGTGTACCCATGGTGTGGCATGTGTCAGAACTTCCTTCCTTTTTATGGCTCAGTAATATTCTACTGTAGGGATAGACCACATTCTCTTTCTCCATTTACCTGTTGTTGGACACCTGGACTGTTTCCACCTCCTTGCTATTCTGAATAATGCTGCCGTGAACATCTGTGGGCAAGTCATTGTGGCTCCATTGTAATTTCCCACACCATGCAGTCTGGTGTGCTACTCTGGTGGAGGTGGAAAAGGTCAGGGGGCATGGGGGGGTGAGGGGAGGGGGCTTGTCTTAGTACCTCCTCCCAGGCTCCGGCAGGGGAGGGGAGGACAGCTCAGACTCCCACCCAGCAACATGGGCAGAGGTGGCAGCCCGTGGGGGCAGAGGGACATCCAGCAGGGACCTCTGCAGGAGGGAAACTGGTCAGATTTCCAACTCCTTCTCTACGAAAGAAAATGCAGCCTCCAGGGAAGCCGTGGTCGGGGGAGGGGTGTCCATCTCACATCCGTCTGATAACTGCATTTATAGTATATAGTCTGGAAAGATATGAACCAAAATGTTTCCAGTGCTTTTTTTTTGGGAGGATGGTGTTACTAGTGATAGTGACTTTCGTGTCTAATAAAAATAGAACTCTTTCTTTTTTTTAAAAAAAATGAATACCACATTGATGATTCAGATAAAAAAAAATAGCAAAATATTCTATTGTAGAGATTGCATTCAAACTGCGGCCACTGTCAGTGATCCGGTTCAACTGTCCCCTCCTTTAGCTCTGTCTAGCAGGGACATTTTTGGGGTCAGAGCTGTCACAAATTTTATTCAGGTTTTTCGATGTCAATCTTAAAGACACAGCATTAATCTAATAGTCATGGTACGTGTCATGCTGTGTGGGAAACCACAAATAAAATAGATATATATTTATACTCTTGAGTTAATGTAATAAAGAACAGACTAACTCCGTGCCTTATACAGAAAATGTAAGATCCAAAATCAGTTTCTGTCAACTTTCATAGAAATGCTTCTAGCACATGCTATATGATGTTTGGAAAATGGAAAGTCTTATGTGCCCCATGGGCATAATGTCCTTGAGGTGCAGTTTTAGGGAGACCCAGAAGGCCCTGCTCCTCTTCCTCGTCATCTCCACAGGCCCTGGAAACCACCACCCCATGGTGGACAGGAGCCCACAGTCACCTCTTCACGCCTCCAGGGCAGGAAGTTAGATGAGCAAAGCAGGAAGGATGTTGGATGGTGACCAAATCATTCATTTGCCAAACGCAAACACCTGTAAGGGTGAAAGGGGGTACTATTACCAATTGCACAGGGAAAACTGGCATAAACTGGGACCATTCAGGTAAATCAGGATCTATGCTCTTCCTAGACATAAGGCATGTGGGAGGAGGGAGCCCTCCTGTCCCAACTAGACAGCAGTGAGATACAACGTGCTTCAAAATCAGGTTCAAACCGAACACACAGCCACTGATTTGCAATATTCAAGAGAGGATCCATCCCTAGCTGTTCCCCAAGGGGATCAGAGCAGGGCATCCGGGCACAGGCTTTCTTTTAGATGTCCTGCAGAAACTTTGCAAGTGACACAGAAGAAACATGACTGTCCCTTGTGTTATTCCTGAAACCGGAAACAGCTGAAATGTTCAATAATAGGAAGTGATGGGGAAAATCATGGTCCATTCATACTAGCCTTTACTGATAATGTCCTTAAAAGATTTTTCAATGGGATAGACAGAAATCTCATCATATAACATGGAATCCTAAAGCAGACTATAAAACAGCCTATACAATATAAACCCAATGATGTGAGCCATGTCTCACACATACATACATATACATGAAAGGGATGTATAAAAATGGAGGTTGCTCTGGGCAGTGGAGGTGAGGAATGATTTTTTTCTCTTCTTTTCTAAATTTTTCATGAATTTTTAAGTTTACAGTAAGCATATACTGCAGAATCAGAAAAAAGCACCTTCTATGTGTGTGTGAAAGCTCAATGTACACACGTGTATCTATATATAATATGTCCATGTACATGGTGTATATATAGTCTGTTTTCTCATGTGGCCTGTCCAGCACAAACCCATCTGACCAGAGAAAGTATCCAGTGTCATATTCTTACCCTTGGCCTTGAGTGGTAGCTCATGTCAGGATCATGGGGGCCATGGAAGAGCCAAAGAGAGCTTTCCTGTGCCTCTACTTTCTCAATTATCCCACCTCTGTACCTCCCCCTCCCACAAAAAGGAAGATTTTTGTTGTTGCTGCTGTTTCTTTGTGTCAAAAGTGATTCCCATTGGTGGGGCTGGATCCCACTACCCTGCCACAAAGGGGAGCCCTTTTAAGACCTCTGTTTGCTGTGGTTCTGTGAGCTGCGGAGATGGGGAGGAGGTGTCCCCACACAGTCTAGGAAGAGAACCTGGCATTCTGTATTGAGCTACTGATACTTTTGGATTAAAAAAAATCACAGAGCAAAGAGGCTGGCAAAGTTGCCGTGTTCTTCTCTTTGGATTCAATAGCAGTGTATTTTCTTCTTTTTTTTTAACAATTTTAATTCCAGTATAGTCAACATACAGTGTTATATTAGTTTCAGGTGTGCAATACAGTGATTCACCAATTCTGTACATTACCCAGTGCTCATCATGAGAAGTATACTCAATCCCCTTTACCCATTTCACCCATCCCCCCACCCACCTTCCCTCTGGGAACCACCAGTTTGTTCTCTATAGTTAAGGGTCTGGGTTTTGTGTCTCTTTTTTGTTTGTTTGAATTCTTAAATTCTGTATAGGAGAGAAATCATATGGTATTTGTCTTTCTTTCTTTCTTTTTTTAAAGATTTTATTTATTTATTTGACAGAGAGAGAGTGACAACACAAGCAGGGGGAATGGGAGAGGGAGAAACAGACTTTCTGCTGAGCAGGGAGCCTGATGTGGGGCTCGATCCCAGGACCCTGGGATCATGACCCCAGCCAAAGGCAGACACTTAACGACTGAGCCACCCAGGCACCCCTCTCTTATTTATTTCACTTAGCATTCTACTTTCTAGCTCCACCCATGTTGCAAATGGCAAGATTTCCTTCTTTTTTATGGCTGAGTAATATTCCATTGAACACACACACGCACGCACACACACACACACATGCCACACCTTTATCCATTAATTTATTGATAGATTCTTTTTTTTTAAGATTTTATTTATTTATTTGACACAGAGAGAGAGAGAGAGATCACAAGTAGACAGAGAGGCAGGCAGAGAGACAGGGAGAGGAGGAAGCAGGCTCCCTGCCGAGCAGAGAGCCCGATGTGGGCCTCGATCCCAGGACGCCGAGATCATGACCTGAGCCGAAAGCAGAGGCTTTAACCCAATGAGCCACCCAGGCGCCCTAATTTATTGATAGATTCTTGTGTTGCTTCCATAATTTGGCTATTGCAAATAATGTTGCAATAAACACAGGGCTGCATATACCTTTTTGAATTAGTGTTTTTATATTTTTTTGTGGAATAGAATAGTAGTGGAATTACTGGATCATATGATAATTCTATTTTTACATTTTTGAGGAAACTCCCAACTGTTATTTCATGGTGGTTACACCTGTCTGCACTCCCAACAACAATGTGAAAGAATTCCTTTTTCTCCACATCCTCACCAACACCTGTTGTTTTGTGTTTTTGGTTTTAGCCATTCCTACAGGTGTAAGATAATGTCTCATTGTGGTTTTGATTTGCATTTCCCTGCTGATGAGTAATGTTGAGCATCTTTTCATGTATCTGTTGGACATCTGCATGTCTTCTTTGGAGAAGTGGCTGTTCTTGTCTTCTGCCCATTTTTTAGTTGGATATTTTGGGGGGAGTGTTAAGTTGTATAACTTCTTTATATATTTTGGATACTAACCCATATTGGACATGTTATTTGTAAATATCTTTTCCCATTCAGTAAGTTGCCTTGTGTTTTATTGTTTTCTTTGCTGTGCAGAAGCTTTTAATTTTAATGTGGTTCCAATAGTTTATTTTTGTTTCCCTTGCCTCAGGAGACCTATCTAGAAAAAAGTTGTTATGGCCGATGTCAAAGAAGTTACTCCCTGTGCTCTCTTCTAGGATTTTTATCATTTCAGGTCTCACATTTAGGTCTTTAATCCATTTTGCATTAATTTTTGTATATGGTATAAGAAAGTGGTCCAGTTTCTTTCTTTTGGATGTAGCTGTCCAGGTTTCCCAGCGCTATTTGTTTTTGTTTTTGTTTTTTTGTAGTATTTTATTTTTTTATTACACATAATGTATTATTTTCCGCAGGGGTACAGGTCTGTGAATCATCAGGCTTACACATTTCATAGCACTCACGATAGCACAAACCCTCCCCAATGTCTACCCAGAGCCATTTGTTGAAGAGACTGTCTTTTTCCCATTGCATATTCTTTCCTCCTTTGTTGAAGATTAATTAACCATATAATTGTGGTTTTATTTCTGAGTTTTCTGTTCTGTTCTATTGAGCTATGAGTCTATTTTTTATTACTACAGTAGTGTATCTTGAAATATGAGAATAATACCTCCATTTTATTCTTTTTCAAGGTGGCTTTTGCTATTTGGGGTCTTCTGGGGTTCCACATGAATTTTAGTATTATTTGTTAAAGTTCTGTGAGAACGTCTGTCAGTATTTTGATAGGGATTGCATTAAATCTGTAGATTGCTTTGGGTAGTATGGATGTTTTAATGATATTTGTTCTCCCAATCAATGAGCATAGAAAATCTTTCCATTTCTTTGTGTCATCTTCAATTTCTTCCATCAATGTTTTATAGTTTTCATGATATAAGACTTTTTTGGCTAAGCTTATTCCTTGATATTTTGTTTTTTTCGGTGCAGTTGTAAATGGGATTATTTTCTTTTTTAAAAAGATTTATCTGTTGGGCGCCTGGGTGGCTCAGTGGGTTAAAGCCTCTGCTTTTGGCTCAGGTCATGATCTCAGGGTCCTGGGATCGAGGCCCGCATCAGGCTCTCTGCTCAGCGGGGAGCCTGCTTCCTCCTCTCTGCCTGCCTCTCTGCCTACTTGTAATCTCTCTCTGTCAAATAAATAAATAAAATGTTAAAAAAAAAAGATTTATCTATTTAGGGTGCCTGGGCGGCTCAGTCAGTTAAGCATCTGCCTTCAGTTCAGGTCATGATCCCAGCGTCCTGGGATCAAGTCCTGCATCAGGCTCCCTGTTCAACAGGGAGCCTGCTTTCTCCCTTTGTCTGCTGTTCCCCCACTTTTGTTTTGTGCTCTTGATGTTCTCTCTTTCTCTGACAAATAAATAAAATCCTAAAAAAAAAAAAAAAGATTTATTTGAGAGAGAGAGTGCAGACATGCATGAGCCGAGGGGAGGGGCAAAGGGAGAGGGAGACAATCTTCAAGCAGATGCCTCCCTGAGCACAGAGCCTGACGTGGGGCTTGATCCCACAGCCCTGAGTTCTTTTTTTTTTTTTTAAGATTTATTTATTTATTTATTTATTTGACAGATAGAGTGAGATCACAAGTAGGCAGAGAGGCAGGCAGAGAGAGGAGGAAGCAGGCTCCCGCCAAGCAGGGAGCCCGATGCGGGCCTCTATCCCAGGACCCTGAGATCATGACCTGAGCCGAAGGCAGAGGCTTTAACGCACTGAGCTACCCAGGTGCCCCCACAACCCTGAGTTCTTGACCTGAGCCACAATTAAGTCATATGCTTAACCAGCTGAGCCACCCAGGTGCCCTAGGAAGTGTTTTCTTAATTTCACTTTCTGTTGCTTCATTATTAGTGTATAAGAATGCAATGGATTGCTGCACATTGATTTTGTATCCTATGACCTTACTGAATTCATTTATTAATTCTAGTAGGTTTTTGGTGGAGTCATCGGGGTTTTCTATATGGAGTATCATGTCATCTATAAATAGTGAAACTTTTCCTTCTTCCTTGCCAGTTTGGATGTCTTTTACTTCTTTTTCTTGTCTAATGGCAGTACATTTTATTTTCACATGTTTACTTTTGCATTTGTACTTAATTAGAAAAGGTTTTGAAGTGACATAACAGCATTTATAGTTTTGGGGTTTGGTTTCACTTATTAAAATGTATAAATTTTGCCTTTCCAAAATGTATATATTAGTAAGATTTAAAAAAAAAATAAAAAGGAAGGAGAGAAGTCAGAGAAAAGGGAAAATAAAAATAGAGGATGAGAAGACCAAAGAGAAAATTCATGCCCAGAACATCTGTGGTGAGGTCTGCCTAGTTATGAAGTTTGGGTGGGACACTCGGCCTGGAGTTCCCAAATTGAAGAGAATTCCCTAGCAGAAGACTCACCTTATAATGATTCAGTGAGGGGTGCCTGGGTGGCTCAGTCGTTAAGCGTCTGCCTTCAGCTCAGGTCGTGGTCCCAGGGTCCTGGCATTGAGCCCCACGTCGGGCTCCCTGCTTGGCGGGAAGCCTGCTTCTCCCTCCCCCACTCCCTCTGCTTGTGTTCCCTCTCTCGCTGTGTCTCTCTCTGTCAAATAAATAAAATCTTAAAAAAAAAAAGTGATTCAGTGAGAGGACAATGAGGCAGTCTTGGTTTATGATTCTAACCATTTTAAAGTACTATCAACTAACAGTTCATATCATGTGTTTGAATCACCTGCTGAAGGAAAGATGCCCGTGTACTAGAAATTTGTATTAAACATGCGGGGGTTTTGTGTGTAGCTAACGCAGTGTAACCAACCCTAGAGGGGAACTGATGGCACACATTTGGGTTAATTTTCTTTCTGCACGTTTGAGTGCAAGTTCCTTTGGATACTTTCTTTTTTCTTTCTTTTTTTTTCTTAATCCTCTATCCCGAGAGCCTAGCATAGAGCCATGCACCTAGTGAGTCTTCAGTAAATGCTGAATGATTGATTTGATTTAAAGGGATGAAATAGAGTGTTGGTGGTTTGTTTCAGTAGTGCCCAGTATACAATGATGTGCTATCCAGTCACTTTTCATAAAGGTTCGGGCTCTTAAGGAATTTGAGACCCCACATATTCCTAGAGATTAGAGACCTAAGGGAAATTTCTTTCTAAAACTGATATGTCCAAAAATGCATTTAGGACTTCATTGAGAGATACTCATCTCTGTAATCCTGGAGGTTGTTGAATGTAATGGGGGCTTAAGCAGATCTGAAAAAGGGCTGTGAGCTGGGAGGGGCCTGGTTGGGGCGAGGGGATGGGGAGGGGCAACCAGGTCTGTGGCAGAACCTTCCATTTCCTTGCCTTAAAACGAAGGTCCATAGTTCCCAAGTGAAATTCTATGGACTAAGGCATGTTGACTACCATTGGATTACATATATATATATATATATATATATATATATATATATATATATATATATATATATATAT
>LNAC01000061.1:1585233-1618086 GCA_002007465.1 Ailurus styani | reverse complement strand
ATATATATATATATATATATATATATATATCCCCCATGTGATTTTTATGCACAGTCAGATTTGGGAACTACGGCATGAGGTAGGTAGGTGGACCTAACTGGTAAGTCTGTCTTCTATAACACGGAAACACAGTTTTTCTTTCTTGACCTCCCGTGGTAGAATTTGGAATTGGAAAGAGACGTAGGATTGAATAATCCATCTCTGTGGCGGGGGGAGCAAAAATGCATGACAACCACCGCAAAACACCTTTAGCTAGTCCAAAGATGAAATGGAAAAATAAACATGTTTTAAGATGATTGGGTAGGGGAAATATTTTCTTTGACAGGAGATGAGAGAATTCGCCAAGTGTTATTAAACAAGGAAGTCAGAGTTCCAACTGCAGGAACTTAATAAATATTTGTTGATTAACTGATTGATGTGCTCATTTGAGCAAAGAAGGAATTTTGTTGCTGTTTTAAAGTAAGAATTTCTAATTGCCCTTTCAGGAAAAAATATGCCTTGTGTTTCCCTAAGCAACCTCATCTAGTCCATTATTCAAACAAACACCCAAGAGGATTTAATGTATCCTTTGGCAACCAAAGATAGAACTCCCACTTAAGCTTCTTTCCACCAGATATTAGTGGTTATTTGGTTATTTTAGTTATTGAGAAATATTACATGATCCATGCTCTGTGTTTGACAAAGTGAGTTTGAATTCTGTCCCCACTCCCCACCCCAGGAATTTCAGGCAGGCACTTACCCTTTTGGGGTGGCTTCTTTCCCTGCCCCTGGGTGTTTACCCTGCTGCTCAGTGAAACCCATAGGATTTGCGAAATAGAAAGAATCCCAGGTTTCTTCAAAAGTGCAGCGATCAGAAGAACTACTGATTCTGGAATTGAGCAATTTCCAAGGGTACAAAGAATTGGTGTATTATAGTCATTAGACTATGTCTTCTATTCAACACATTCCAAATTATTTTCTATTCAAGCATATTCAAAATGTATTTTTATTCAGTGTATTCAAAATGTTCAGTCTTCAAAAAGTATCCCCCAATGAGCCAGTGGCCCCCTCCCGGTCAGTTTTTCCCACCTTTATTCTCAGGGCTTAGAGGCCACTTGGACGTTATTTGCTCCAAGCTGTCCTCATTGGAACCATGTACCCCCATTTCATGTATATTGGAATTATGTAAATTTTAAATAATGCTCTGTAAAAGAGTCATAAGATATCACTGAACAGGCAACACTTAACATCGTGCAAATTCCTCCAAATTGGTATGATTTGTCCAGAATGGCATAACAGGGCCTGAGCACCAACTTAGTGACATTTAAAACACTTTTCTTCCAGTGTCTGGTGGCCGCGTACATTAGTGGTAAACGGAAACCCCCCACAAGCCTTGGTCACGGTCGTGGCGAGCCATGGTGGGACTCTGGGACAGAGGCTGTTGTGATTTTGGTGATGATAGTGCCGTTATTTTAACATGCATTGTTTAACTAGTTTGACATCTTTTCTATCCTATGATCGTAGTATCTAAAGTTCTATAAAGTAGTGGTGTTACGAATGTGCTGTTGAAATGAGGTCAGATGCAGTAGATAAAGAAGGCCTGGTAGTGGCCATGACCTTCAGCACTGTTCATTTCGGGGAAAGACAGCAAAACAAAAGGGATGTTGCTAGGGCTTTTTTAAAAAGCATCATTAAAGCATAATTATGCTACTATCGTTACGGATTTGTACACTCTGAGAACACATCTCCCGGCCCATTTTGTGATTTTTAACTCTAAGAAAATTATACTTGAATTAGGTGAATTTTGCATGATGCAGTTCTTCCAGGAATGCATTGGCTTGTGAATATCGTGTCGGCTCCCCCTTGATGGCAGTCTCTTGAAGAGGAAGCAGAGACCATCTGTTATTTCTATATTCCACACTCCAACCACCTAATAACAATCACATTGTTCTAGAAGTTCGGTGTTTACAAAACAGTGGTTTCAGCTCACCCTCAGGATGACCCTGGGTAGTGAGTTTTCTTATTTTCCCCACTTTACAGACCGGGCCTTCCCCAGAGGTGTAGAAAGATTCACTGATTGGCTCACGTCACTCAGCAAGGGGTGGCCCGTAAGAAAGCTTCCAGACTGATCGTGGAACCTGGAACCTGGAACCTGTGGGCATCCAGCTAGACTTGCAACATTTCCCTCAACTCTCAAGTGCTAGGTCAGATTCCTCCCTCGGGATAGAGGCATGTTCTGATGACAGGGAGGGTGGAAACCTCTCTGTTAGTTCACAGAGTAAGGAAAGACCAAAGAAAGAGGCGAAACACTCCAGATTGATAGGTGGCAGTTTTAATGAGCAAAGGAACTTCTTTACAAAGACCATCTTGGGTGCTCACAGGAAGAGTAGATTTCTACACCTGGCTACCAGGTCTAAAAGTTTATAGAGAGGCCTTAATTGGGTTCAGTCAGAAATACCATCCAGATGGTCTCAACAGCCTACAAGGCTACATTCTTGGGGAAATCACTAGCATGGAGAAGGCAAGCAGATCATGCCAGGGGAGGGGACGGGGAGCTTCTGATTGCTTGAGTTCAGCTTATGGGTCAACCAGTGGTCATATCCTCCCTGTGACCTCCTCCAACACTGTCCCTATGTCCCTCCCACATTATCTGAGGCTGTGGCCCTGTGTCTATTTCCTTGGGGAATTACTTAGTTAAGAAAGCAGTTTCATTTGGCATTGGCTGGTGATCAAGAAGTTTCCCTTGTGTGCATTAAAGTGTTCAGTGCAAGGAAAAGTGTCTCTGTGGAGATGGTAAGGAGAGAAGGGTCACAAGCCACATCAGAGCAGAACTGTCATAGCTACGGGTCCCAGGTCCTGGGGAGAAAGGCAGGAAAAGTCAGGGGCTAGCTCTCTCTTTCTCGTTCTAACCAATCATCTTGGACAGGGCTTTAACCTCCCTAGACCTTAATTTCCTCACTTGCAGAAGAAGAGTAACACTTGTCTGAACTACGTTAGAGGATTGTTGTGAACAGATAGGAACCTTTTCTTTCTAGTGCATTCCTCTCCCCCTCCCCCACCAGGCAGAGCAGACTCAAGGACTGAATGGCAGCACAGGACAGGAAGCCTTTCCCTCCCCACCAACACCTTCACCCATCCAGCCCTCCACAAGCTCCCTGGTGTGCATGGGTAGGATTTTGTTGTTTATTTTGAAAAAATGAACTCAGCCCTTGGGATTCAGAGAGCAAATAACAAAGACATGCTTATTGATAAACATACTTTATTAGTTTTTACAGAAAGGAAATGAAGTCTCCTTCTGGTCTATAAAATCTATAAAATTATCCAGGTATAAGGAATAAAATCAATTCAAAAGAATTTATTTCGGGAATGTCCAGAATTGGTCATTTAGATGCATGCATGAGGAATCGCCTCTCCTTGCCCTGAAATGTGCAGGGTAGGGGACTTGTCCTGCCCTGGAGAAGGAGCTGGACAAAACGCGACACACCCCTTGTCTTCTCCCCAGGCCACTGCCAGGTGGTACTTTGTGGTTTCATGCTAGCCCCCTTTCCCACAGTGTCTCTAGTGTGTGTGGAACGTCATAAGTTAATATATTTGGGGCAATGGTTATAGACAGTGGGATTTGCTCCAGGGAAGGAGAGCAATAAATTTTAGCTTGTGGTCAATTGATTCAGGCTGCCTGGGGCGCCATGTTGAAAATGAGTCTCAGGCAAGTTCTGGTCTGGGGCAGAGAGCCATGAGTACCTGTCCCACATAGCTGCATCGCTTCTCTTGGGCCTTAGGCTCCCTTGAGATTGTCCTGGCTAGCAATATATGGCAACCAAGCTTCTCTGTTTTGTTCCAGACACCAGAATTGCAAGCACACAATTTGCAAGATTTGTGTAAATCTTGGTCTGAGTCCAAAGACCAGTCCAAGAACCAGGAGTACCAGTGTCTGAGGGTAGAAGCTGGGTGTCCCAACTCAGTGAGAGAGAGAGAGAGAGACTATTTGCCCTTCCTCCACCTTTTTGTTCTATGAGAGCCTCAGCAGATTGGATGGTGCCCATTACTGAGGGTAATCCTCTTTACTCAGTCTACCTAGTCAAATGCTAATGTCCTCTGGAGTCACACTTGTAGACACACATGGAAGCCTGCCATCTGGGCATTCCTAAGCCCAGTCAAGTTGACATATAAAGTTGACCATCACAGTGTGTGTGTGTTGAGCACAATGGCCTTCTGTCTTATGTATCGTATAAATTAATTGTGTAAATGTGGAGGTCACAAAATCCTCAAATTACATATGATCTACTAAAGTTCTAGACAACCCTCTCCCTACCACACACACATTTAGCACCTTTAGTACTCACCGTTCTGAGGTTACGAGAGGAGGCTTAGGGAGCTCACTTGACTTGCCTGGGGCACCAAGCTAATGAGTAGAAAGCCCGGACTAGAATCATTTCTCTGCACCTCTGTGTCTTAGGATGGGCCTTGCGTGACCTGTTTCCTTCTCATATGGGACAGACCATAAGGATCAGAACCTGGGACTAAGTGTACCTACCAGAATGGGACAGAGAGCTGGTGAACACACTGAGAGAGCTTTGCTAAGAGCAGGTACAGTCTGGTAAACAATGAGGTTTCTGAACGTTGTGGCTACGGAAAAAGGTGGTATAACAATAGCTGTTGGAACCCAAGGACAAGCTGAGAGCAGGTGATGTTGGGAGGTCTTACAGGCAGGTGGTGTTTGGTGCCCTGGTGGCAGGGAGCAGGTACTGGGCCATTTTCAGGAAGAGGTATCCTGTCTCTGGGAGGGCTTCTGGTACTAGAAACTCAGAAACTCAGTCCTACAGGGACTGTTTCCCATAGAAACAAACATGGATATTCAAGTTTAAGAAATAGGGCAGGAACCCAAAGATCTGGTGGAAGATGGGGTTCGTTTTGGGGAGTAAAGAAAGAGCATACAAGGCAGGAGCCAGAAAAGGGGGTCAGTGTTGGGCTAAACCCACTGGCCTATGGACAGGACTGGCCCCAGAGGCCAGACTGAAGTTGAGCCTGCAGATTTGGGGTGTTTAAAGAGGATGGTACAGGGACAAAGGTGAAGGCTGCTGACCAGGCAGAATGTTGCCCTGACTTTGAGCCCAGTGCTCTTTTCTATTAAATATTTATGTTAGCAATTCTGCAGAGCTGGAGACTTTTCACCCTTGTACCTAAAAACCACAAATGAAAGAAAGGGTAAAGAGATGAGCTTCAGACTTGCGCCTGCTAGTTTGGGAAAAGCAGTTGTATTTACCCAGATTTGGTGACTGCATATTGGACAGCTCAAGCAAAGGAAGGTCATTGTCCTCAGATAGATACTTCCATGGCCAGGCTTCAAGTTCTGCACAAATCATAGGAAAATGGGTACTTTAAAAATGTAGCATGTCATCCTTTTAAAAAGTTAAGCTGGGCATAAAATGTGGGGATTTAATCAGATGATTGTCATATATGCTCATTGTGCAGGAAGAGGGGAATTGAGACCCATATCTGAGGCAGGATAGAGGATGGAGAAGAAAACTGGTCTTGGGATCCGAAGACCTGGGTTTTGAGCATGACTCTGTCCTTGTAATTGCTCTAGGGATGTCCTCATCTATGCCCTGGGGCCAAAACCCCAGAAAGCGATCTTTAAAATGGAATCATGCCTTTGCAAGTGAATTGAGAAAGTTGCAAAGAATTGTTCCCCTATAATGTAAGCCCACAATCCCTTCGTTCTTTCTCAGCTCTTCAGACAGTCTTGACTGAGTTGAGGAGAGTACTCCACTTGATTTTGTCTGTGTAGACCAGGCCTTGTGACTAATTTTGCTGTTCCAGAAACATTTCACCGATGTCTGATCTCACTGGCTCTCTCAAAGCACTAGAGAAAGTCTAAAATTTCCATCACTATCTCTGCACCCAAAATTATTGGGATCAAGTCATATCAAACTAGGAGTGAGGGAAGTTGTTGTGAGACCCAAGACAAGAGAATGAATGACCTTCACATGGAATCCCCATAACTCCTTTGTGATTCCCCCATATGGATTCCCTCTTACCTCTAGTTCTCCTGGGACACATCAACTGTCTACCCCTGTGGGTCAGGTAGCTCAAGCTGGACTCCCTTCTGAGAGTTGTAAGGACATTGTCTTCTGGAATTGGCCAAAGCCAGCAGGCAAGGAGCTGACCATACTAGCACTGGCATGGTCTAGCCCAGGATTCGAAGAAGGTCCTGGTGGGCCCTTTCAGAGAAGATGGTATTTATTTCCTGGGCAGGTCTATATATCTGGCGCTGTGATATCTGCTTTACATATATATTTAGTCTTACAAAAACCTTGAAGGAAGTGTACGTTATTACAGAAGTGAGTAAGAGGAGGATGGTAGAAGCTAAGTGGCTTGGCTAATGTTGCCAGCCAGCAGGTAGCAGAGCAGAATTCAAGGACAGCAAAGCCCATGCTGTTATGTGACATGACACAGCCTCCTTCTCAGAGAAGTGCTAATGAACTTGGCTCAGTGGGGTAGGGCTATGTGCTGGAGCAGAAGAATCAAAGCCCATTAGAGTCCAATACTGACAACTTAGACCCTCCCTTCCCTCATCACCTTCCTCTCCTCCTTCTTGTTCCTTTACCAGTCTGGGGGACCCTTAGGTCAGGGAAGCTTGGACTGGGTCTGGATGTGCATCCAAAGAGTGAGGCTCCGGAGACCAAACAAATGAACAAGAGTGGTGAATACAATCCCACAAGGAGTCGCTGAATGCGGACCAAGCACTCAACACAGACAGCTTGCATCTTCATTAGGGAGCAAGATATTCATCCCACATTGTTAAATGACAGTCAGGGCTATATGTGACCAGGGATCAGAACAAGGGCTCCAGGCAGCTGGGGCTCAGTCTGTGGTTAAGATCAGAGGAGGCGGTGCGGATGAAGGGAAAGGCTCCCACAAGGCACAGGGACCCCATCCATCTTCAGCCTATGCAATCTCTGGCTCAGAGTAAATGTTGAATGACAACTAAAAACTGAAGGAAGGGTGGTTGAGCTGACTTTCTGGGAAAGAGGGAAAATACCAAAGAAATCTTAGAGGCAGGAGTAAGTGGAAGGAGAGAAGGCAAACACTATGGTTCATTTGGGGAAAGGAGTGGCGATACCATTGGTAGCTGTGCCACACCGACAGGTACCAGGTTGTGGGCACCCAAGAAGTGTGTTCTGTCCCTACAGGCCTGTTCTACAAGCAAGTACTCTGGCATCTCCACTTGGGGGTCTAATAAGCAACTTGAACTGAACTTGTTACCTTGTAGTTGACAGGAAGTCCATTTTCTCAGGCCCCCAACCTTGAGCCATTCTTGACCCTTCCCTTTCTCTCACCAACTACACCCAACACAGTAGGAAAGAAGATTGGCTCTACCTCCACACTCAGTCTAGATTCTAGAACGCAAGCCCTTTTAACACTCATCTTCTATTGTTCTGGGGTGTTCTCAGAGATTTAGATATCCGGGGAAGGCAAGAGGAAGAACATGTGATTCATTGGACACCATGAAAATGTTTTCAAAATAACTATTCATTCTCAGAGCCCAATTAAAAACTGTATGTTCCCCTTAGCTGGCTTTTCCTCAGCATTTATTTCTAGCCTGGGTTGATGCCATTGATAAAACGAATGGAGAGATGAGTCAGTGGCTGAGTAGGGTGATAGGCCCTCAGTGGTAACTACTAAATTAAGGTAGCTGTAGCCTCTTAAGTACAATGTAAAAGCAGAATGGAGGGAAAAAATATCACAGAAAGGAAGAGGCCCAGAGGAAGGTAATTTTTGGTCTGTCTTAGAGAACAGATTTGTGCCAAGGAGCCTAAAATAATTCATAATTGGCAAGCTTCTTGTCAACCCTGCTACTTTTGTCCCAGCAGAATTACATGTCGGTTGTGTAAACTGCTATAAATAATTATCAGTTTTGCAAAAATTATATCCAGACAAAAGAGCTGGTGTCCAGGGGGAGCGACGTCTCAGAAATATCCAGATTTGGAAACAGGATTAACAACCTCCAAAACCTGCACCACAGTGCACAATCACTTAAGTGTTTCAACAGCACAAATGCAGGCACCCCCTTCCCCCCAGTATGTGTGTGGCAGGGGAGCACATGAGTCTGTACAAGTCACAGCTGTGTTTAAGCTGGAAATGGCAATCTTATGAAGCAATCTATGCCATCTCCCACTCAACTCAAGAAATTAGAATATTACTGAATGAAAGGACTTTTTAACCAATTCATTCAACATATCCTGTGAGAACATACAACTTCTCAGGAGCTAGACCCTAGGGATAAAAGACAGACACTATTCCTGCTTTACAAAACTTAAAGTTTCAGATAAAATACCTGGAAAATATGGTAAGAACTGTGAAGGAAACAGAAACATAACAAGAGCATTAAACTCAGAGAGAGAGAGAGAGAGAGAGAGAGAGAGAGAAGAGAAAGCCCCTTTGAAAAGGGGAAAATGAGGTCTAACGGATGAGAAGGAGCTGGCCACATGAAGACTAAGAGCAAGGCCATTCCAAACAGAGGGGAAAGCATGTGCAAAGGTCCTGAGAGGGGAAAATGACATGCCTGCTATCGAAGTAGAGGGAAATATAGAGATATAAATCTGAAAGTCAGACAGAGAATTATGGATCCACGGACAGCAGTTTTCCAGACATCATTATTTTATATTTTCTGAAGTTTAGACAATCTTATTACCTTCTCTAAAGTCTCACGGCAAACCAGTGCAAGAATTAGAACCCAGAACTCTGGACTATTCCATATTACCAAACCATCTTGACAACCAAAGAGAACAATTTGACTTTGCTCATTTTTGTTCTTGTGAGATATTAATAGCTCTGTGCATCATACAACGAACAATTTGCAAATCTGGAAGAGATAGAAGAGGTCATTTTATGTCATTACCTTCATTCTTTCACTTACTTATTCAGCTGGTCAGGGATGTCCTCAGGGAAGCTCACAAGCCCACAGCTTTGCCATTTGGCTGGCCACTGCACTTTGTTATGCTGTTCTTATGTCCTGTGTGCTATCTGTAGCCTCCTCTAGACCCAGAGCTCCATGAAGAGGTCAGAATCTATCCTGCCTCAGCACTTAGCCCAGTACATATAAGGTGCTCAATTAATACTAGTGGAAAGCTGAATGAAAGCCTGAATGGATGGCTGGATAAATGAAGGTTGAATATCCCCTGCTCTTAATTGGAAAATTCACCTGTGAGAACATAGTCGTATTCATGCATGCCCCGGTCTTTTCTTCAAACATCACCAATAGGGAGTTGATATGTCATTAAATGCTTATCCACCATAAAGACCATTAAAATCCAGTAGTCAACTTTACAGTGATTGCGGTATTCACAGATATTTTCTTAATCTTATTTCTCATTGTTTCCAATAGGTAATATATAGGCAAGATTCCAAAGTCAAAGCAATGTAACAAGGGTACCTTGTGAAGTCTTACTACCACCTGTCACCGGTTATTCTGTTCCCCATGCCCCATCCCCCTGCCCCATTAGGTAGGTAGGGTGGGGTAGGGTGACCCTACAGACTGGTTTGTCTGGGACAGTCCCTAGTTGTACCTACTGTCTTGGTATAAATATTAATGATGATCCTTTTCCCTCTCAGAACTGTCCCATTTAGACAAAAAATAATATGGTTACCCTATCTATAATAACTACTTTCACTACTTCCTTCAAACTTTTCTTTATGCAGAGTTAAGCAAATAAGAATATATATTCCTATTTCCCCCTCTTTTCAGCATTTTGCTTTTCTCCTTAATGATTTGGAGACTTCCGTGTAACAGGACATAGAGGTGGTCTGCTTCCTTCCTCCTCCCTCCCTTCCCCCTCCTCCCCCCCCCTTTTAACTTATTTATTTAGCAGCTGTATGGCCTTCATTGTTTGGACAACTATGACTTATTTAGCCACTCTGCTACTGATGGGCAATTGGGTTATTCCATTGTTTGCTATTATAACCAATGGGGCAAGGCTGTATCGTTTAAGTGTGTAAAGTCGTGTCTAGAGTATTATTGAGTCAAATGGCACATGCATCTGTAATTTTGACAGATATGCTAAATTTCCCTCCACTGGGTTTGTGGCATTCTGCAATCCTAAATCAAGGTCTGAGAGATCCTGTTTTCCTATAACCCTGCTCTTAAATAGCTCACCAGTTATACAACTTGATCCAAAATTAGCAATTGTGTTCTAGAGGGGAATACTGTTGGTTTATCTCTTCCCCAGAACCTGACCTGGTTCCCTAGAATTGCCAAAGAAATGCTAGCATATTAATATTTTCTTCTAATAAATGGTTTTAAAAATTCCTAAATCAAATACTTTCATGAAGACTAAGAACTTTCAGTATTTTCCTATTTTTTCTCAATAATTAATAGTTTTTCTACTAAGTCTCCTGATAAAATGGTTGCTAGCCAGTCGTGCTTCTTTAGTCTGATACACAAAGATTTTTAAGAACTATGGGAGGCTGTTCTGTCAATAAATATGACGGGAGAATAATGAGGTCTGCAGTATTTAGGAAATACCGATCACCACAATTTTTAGAACCTTTACACTATTGAGATAAATTGAATTAATTGCCCACATCCTACTGTTAGAGTGGCCTTGCTAGAATGAAGGAAATTCGCCCAACTGGAAGCTAGAAATCAGACCACGTTCTGTAACTCATGAGTGAAGGGTTTCTCAATCTGCGGTCCTTGAGCCACCTACTTTGAATCAGCTAAAGCACTTGTTAGAGGGTAGAGTCTTGAGCTTCTCTGTCTCCATCTTTTCACATGTCATCATTCTGATCATTATCACTGTTGTTGGTAGTTATTGACCAAAGCCATGTGTGGCACACATGAGATCAATCCTCTCTAGGAAACTCTTAGCTCCTCACACCCTGAGTTTTAGAGAGTATTTCTTTTTTCCTTTCTTTTGTTTTTTTTTTTTTACTATCTCATTATTTTTAAAAAGTATTTTATTGGGGCACCTGGGTGGCTCAGTGGGTTATACCTCTGCCTTCAGCTCAGGTCATGATCTCAGGGTCCTGGAATCGAGCCCCGAATCCGGCTCTCTGCTTGGCGAGGAGCCTGCTTCCCCCTCTCTCTCTGCCTACCTCTCTGCCTATTTGTGATCTTTCTCTGTCTGTCAAATAAATAAATTAATTAATTTTAAAAAGTATTTTATTATGAACGTTTTCAAACATAGGTGAAAATAGAATAGTATAGTAACCTCCATGCGTCCATGATCAGCTTGAACAATGACCAACTCACAGCCAACTTGGCTTCATCTATGTCCCCACCAAGGTCTCCCCATCCTTGGAAATCCCAGACATCCTATATTTTGTCTGTAAATACATTTTAGCATGTATGGGGAGTGCTTCACACTGCCACAGAGGGGTAGCTGATTGGAGAGGGGCTTGAGAAATGCCCCGGTGTGGACGGAGGGAGAACATCTCAGAAGGGATGGCTGGGCTAGATGTCCAAGGTATCTCCTCTGCGCTGGCTATTAACCTCCAAGGAATTTGTACTAGGCACATTCACAAGATGCAAGTTTTGTCCTATGTCCTGAGGGGCTGTCCCTGCTGGGTTGTTGGAGGGCCAGACAGGAGGGCATTCACTGAGGCCAGTGCTAGAGAGGACAAGACACTGGATGGGGACACCATTGAACACTGGTGGCTGGGGCTCATTTTTGTTGTAAGTGAAGTGCTTCCTTATGGTTTGAACACTTTGCCAGACTTTTGCCACCCTTCAGTAGGTTTTTTCTCAACTTCAACAGCATTTTGCCTGCATTTCCTTGCCCCATACAAGCAATTCATTTCAAAAAGCATTCACTCTTCTGCAATAGTCAATATGCTGCTGGAATTGGAAGTAGGTCTTTTTCTCCCTTTTTAAAGGAAAAGTAACAATTTCTGTTTTTACACAGAAAACCCAAGCACTTCATGGACTGTGTGATAAAATGTCACTTTATGATTTTGTAGCCATGACAGGCTATCGTTGGTAATCCTCTAAAACCTCGAAAGCCTTCAATCCATTTTGCAACTGACCCAAGCAAGCCTGGGTGCCTAATGGTGGGGAAGCCAAAGCTCGCACCCCTTGACATCAGTAACAGAGATAGCGAGAATAAACCCCCAACCCAAACTGCAGGCCCTGCGGAAGAAACCTTTTAATTATCTCAGAGTTATAAAGTTTCCTACTCAATTGTTAGAGGGGATGCATGAAAGTAGGCTTTTGACTGATCTTTTGTCCAGAAAGCAAAGGGCTTCTTGCTGTTGGAACTGCTTTTCACGAAGCTGTGAAGCTGGCAATTTTGCATTCTCGTTTGTCCGTTTTCTGCAGGGTTTTTTGTTTGTTTGTTTTGTTCGTTTGTTTTGTTTTTCTTCCAATCCTTCCCGAAGAGCAAGTCTTTCCTCATTAGGTGAACTCCATTTAAAGGAGGTACATATTTCCCCAACCTCAAGACACTCTTTTGCTGTCTTGTGAAAGACCATTGTTTCAGTGCAAGAAGCAAAGGATTGGGACACAGGCTCAGATTTCTCAGCCTACCCCGTATCTTGCTGTCTGAACGCCCAGATGTCTGGGTCCCAGGACACTTGCAAAAGCCTGTTGGATAAAACCTGCTACTGGACAAGTCACCCTGGGAAAAAGCAGCAACAGGAGGTTGCATTTTTCCTGTTGCATCTTTAACAGCTTGGTAAACTGGACTTGAATAAAAATGTAAAAAACGTTAAGCAAGGAAACATAAATTTTAACCACCATAAGCTGCTTTTTTCACCCAAACAATTGACAAAGATTTCAAAGAGTGATAATGCCTAAGTTAGCAATGGTGTAGGAAAAGGGGTCACTGATAGCGCAAGTGTATGTTGGTATGACATTTCTGAAGAGCACTGTGGTAGTACATGTCAAAAATCCATTAAAAGCGTATTGTGTAATCTACCAACCTCTCTTCTAAGAATTTCTCTCAATAAATAGCCAGACTGCAGTTCGAAACCGTGTACAGCAGATGTGTATGGTAGGAAAAAATTCAATGTCCAAGAGTGTAGATTGGGTTAAGTGAGTTACAAATTTATAAAATGGAAATCTCTGAAGTCAGAAAAAAATTGTAAGGTAGATCTATATTTTTTGGCATGGAAATATTTCACAATACATTTTTTTTTTCCCTGTGTGTAGATTTCTTGTCTGTTTCTGTCCTCTTCTTTGCAGTGATGGGCGTTCCCATCAACTAGGGCCAACAGTCAGGTCCTCTACTCCATTGTGATCTAAACAGAGGATAGAATTCCAAGAGGACGTGCGTATTGTTACAGTACAAGGAAACCTACGGGGTCCTTTAATGGGAGGTCACCATGGAGGTCAAACCTCTATTTGGGAAAAAGTAGCCGTTCAGTATGGTCCCGGCTCTTATTCTCAGGTACTTGTCTTCCGTTACCATCCTTGGAGGGGGTCTATGGAGGGAATAGTTCTTTATCCGCTATTTTTCACAAAAAGGTCTTAATGGAAAAATGAAATTAGGACAGCTGGAACATTAGAAATAAAATGACAAAATGCTAATTTAATGTTGAGGTAGGTAAAAAGGAAGATGTCCCCCCCCTTTTTTAAAAGATTTTATTTATTTATTTATTTGAGAGAGAGCAAACGTGAGGGAGATCACAGAGGGAGAGGGAGACACAGACTCGCCTCGCCGCTGAGTGGAGAGCCCCATGTGGGGCTCAGTCCCAGGACCCTGAGATCACAACCAGAGCCCAAGGCAGACGCTTCACTGACTGAACCACCCAGGCGCTCCAAGGATGTCCCTTTTTATTTAAAAGTCTTGGGGGTGCCTGGTGGTGGAGTAGGTTAAGCTTATGACTTGGATTTGGCTCAGATCCTGATCTCAGGGTCAGGATCTCAGGGTCCTTAGATCAAGCCCCGCCTAGGGCTCTGTGCTCAGTGAAGAGTGGCTGAAGACTCTCTCTGCCACTCCCTCTGCCCCTCCCTACCTCAAATAAAAATCTAAATAAACAAATAAAAGTCTTCAAACCTGAAAGGTATGTTACCTGCAAAGGGAGACAAATGGAGAGGAAGCATGTGAGGTGAGTGAAGATGTTTAGCAACAGGGAGAAATTTGGTCTAAATTGTCCCCAAACAATGGGAAGTTTATTTATAAATGTACATATTTCTTCATTAAATAGACATTTGTCAAGAATTTGTTGTGTGGCCGAGCTCCCAGTCAACCCTGACTGGCCTGGATTTGGTAGAGGGGACTAGAATGTGTCTCAGTTCTGTTCCAGGTGGGCAAGCCCCCTTCCACAAGACCCCCAATGTCCCCCCTTTGATTAATTTGTTCACAAATGTAAACTAATTTCTCTCACTGGTTGTTACGGTGTCACATAGATGAAACCTGTCCTCCACATGTTGGGGTGTCCTGGGGCTCAGTCCTGGAGCCCCTTCTCTTCTTTCTGTGCGTTCTTTCCCTAGGCCATCTCACACAGTCTCCTGGCAGTGTAGGGTTGACTCCAACCTGGTCTCTCCCGTCCCTATCTTTCCCTTGAGTTCCAGAACCAAATATGCACCTGCTTAGTTGACAACTCCCCCTTGGACATCTAAGGCCCTTCTCAGATCTCTCTGAGGGTAGTGGCCCAGGTCCTCAACTCTGCTCCGCCTGGCCAGCCCTGCTGTCATGGGGGCTGACCTCTGTGGATGTCCTTGCTCCGCACAAGAAGGGGAAGGAGAGGAATCCACCTTCCTCAGCTGTTCAAGTCGCCAAGATGCTTATTGACTCAGGTACTTCTGCTCCTTCTTCCCTTGACCTGGAGCTTCAAGTTCTGCCAGAAGTTATCCTTGACACCATAGCTACCTTCTCCTACATGTGTTTTGGATTAGGGTTTCCTCCATTAATAGGATCCCATCTGCTTTTTATCATTTCTGAATTTTCTCAAAGTTTGAAGTTTTCTGGTTGTGCTTCTTATTTTTTTTATCTCTCTTTTTTAATTCATTCTTTTAATGTTTTAAGGTCTTTTTTTCTGGATATTTTGGGTGGGAGGTAGAAACAGGCAGTCAGTTTTCTGTCTCAATTCAGTAGCTATTCTTTCTTACAAGATTCAGCATTGTACTGAATATAAGCCAATTTACTAACTCAGTTATTTTTCTTAGTTATCATTGTGCACTCTGGGACTGCAATAGGGGCTTCAGGGACTGTTGGGATGGGTAGCACTACTTCACCCAATCACTAAGCGACCCCCAAAGAAGTAGAAAAGCCGTCAGAGGTCTCAGGGTTGTTGTTTCTTTTAGCTATGAAGTGTCCCTTCTCACTTCTTTCAATGTGTCTTACTGTTATGATTGGTAGTCTTATGTTTTGTACAGTCTCTTTTCCTTTAGACAAAAGAAAGAAAGAAACAAACAAACAAACATGTGTTATAGAAACTTTTGCTTCTTAGTCCTCCCTTAAAGGGAGATGGTTATTTCTCTTTTTGTAATTACATCACATAAGAAAAAGTTTCTCAGATTACTTCTTTTTAAATATGTGATGTTTTATTGTAATTGTACTCTTTTAAAAAACTTGGAACAAAACCAGTTTGGTTTATTTAAGCTGGACCCTGCATTTGAAGAGGGCACTACATAACTTAGTTCTCAAATTGTTCTAATATCTTCAGGATATGGGAAAGAATAAAAGCTTACAGCAGGACCATATTAACATCCTCTACTCTTAAAATATATTTCTCTACTGCATTAACTAGGCAAGAGGGTTGTGATGATTAATTTTATGTATTAATTTGGCTGGGCCATGATGTCTGGATATTTGGTCAAACATTAATTTGAATGTTTCTTTTCCTTTTTTTAAAAAAAAGTTATTATTTATTTGTCAGAGAGCACAAGCAGGGAAAGCAGCTGGTAGAGGGAAAAGCAGGCTCAATCCTAGGACCCTGAGATCATGACCTGAACCAAAGGCAGACGCTTAACCAACTGAGTCACCCAGGTGTCCCTATCTGGATGTTTCTGTGCGGGTGTTTTAGATGAGATTTACATCTGAATCAGTGGACTTTGAGTAAAGCGATTGACCTCCATAAGGTAGGTGGGCTTCATCCAGTCAGTTGAAGGTCTTAACAGAATTAAAACTGATCTCCCCAGAGCAAGGAGTTCTGCCAGCAAGTCGTCTCTGGACTTCAACCGCTGCATCATCTCTTCCTGAGTCTCAGGGCTGCAGCCCCATCCTGCAGATTTTGGACTTCCCAGCCTCCATATTTACATGCTCCAATTCCTTAAAATAAATATCTTTATATATGTATAAATATAAACATAATATTCAGTAAAAAATATATAAAACATATAAATGGGTAGAAACATGTATAAATATACTATATATATCACACATTAAATATATTTTACGTATATGTGCTTAACTCTCTATTGACTTGGAGTCCTTGCATATTTTCACACGGAGGGGTAGGTGTTACAGAAATCAGAGTCAAAACGACACATAGCCACATATCTGCTTTGAGAAATGGAGATCAAATCCCCTCACAAGAGGCCCTTTTGCGGGGACACCTGGGTGGCTCAGTCAGTTAAGCGTCTGCCTTCAACTCAGGTCATGATCCTGGAGTCCTGGGATCAAGCCCCATGTCAGCAGGCTCCCTGCTCGACGGGGAGTCTGCTTCTCTCTCTCCCACTTCCCCTCCCCTCTGCTCATGCTCTCTCTCTCTATTTCAAATAAATAAATAAAATAAAACAAGAGACCCTTTTGTGGATCTACTTCCTCACTACTGCCTTTGTAGGCTCTCCTAGAATATGACCTCTATTTGTCTACTACCAACCCATGATGGCAGCCTTGCTTCTAGTGCACTGGGCATTTCCTCAGTGTTGGCTCCAGTTCAACTACTTGAAGCGCTGTTGTGCAGCTATGACTTCATACCTTTGCTGACCTCATGTTTTGATGGCTTCTGTGAAGTCTTTCCGGACCTAGTTTTCAGTTTTTGAACACCAGATCTGTGTTCTGTGTTACTACATGTTCTCTAATATACTCTTCATATTATCAAGTTGTTCTTCAGTTGCAAAAGCAAGACTAAAAGAGCTGAACGTTCTCGTATCTATCAAGCATTATATGTTCCATGTTGACTTCTAGAATGTACCAGGCTTGAGCACCTGCAGTGCTGTGCTTGGTGTTCTCTTGCATTCTCAGGTCAACTAATCATGAAACTCTTAGGTCCTGGCCTTGGTTGGCTAGTCCGGCTTTCAGTCTCATTCAGTACACTTTCTTGTCCCAATAACCCAGAAATTACTTTAAGCTAAAATATTTGTTGAACTGCTTCTCATCCTTCCTCCTCAACAATTCTGTTTCCTTTCCTCTCCTGCATTTATAAATGCAGTCTTTTGACTTGGAACCATGCCACTAAATTGCTGCAACTCTAGAAGTTGTACTTTCCTTTAGAGTCATTGGTTAACCACTTCACTGGAATCATTTTGTATGTAGATTTTTAAGAAAAAGAAGCCAATATAAGGAAAATACAAATTGTACCAGGTTTTTATTCCAAAAGCGTTGTTTAGGATCAATTGGGTCTTTGTAGATTCTTCTTATTCCCATACACATTTGACATTTCCATCTGTTCAGTAAAGACTGTGTTCAAAGTACTAATCCTAAAAAACTGATGATAAAGTCCTGAAGTAACAAAAATTCTTGAAATACATGACATGCATTGTAACTATGGAAGCAGAAAATAATAGATTAACTATGGAAAATTGATTTTTCAACAAGAATTGATACTTAAAGAGTTTTGTTTAAGAAATTTTATTTCTTTGATTTCTATTTTACCACTACTTCATTTTCTATTATTTTTGTTGGTAATAGAGCTTCTTTGAAGATTGTTTCTTTCTTTCTTTCTTTCTTTCTTTCTTTCTTTCTTTCTTTCTTTCTTTCTTTTCAGATTCTACTGTGCTTTTGTTTTATTAATACCATTTTGCTCTTAGTTTGGCCTTTTTCTCCCACCCTCACAGCAACCATAAAGTTATCCTAATTTTTATATTTTAAATCTTCACTATTCTCACATCTTATCAATTCATGTTTTGAATGGCAACTGTTTTGTCCCTAATGATTGACCGACCATTTGCATCTTATAATCTTGTTTTATTACCTAAGTAACTGCAGTATATATCATTTATTTTTTCCTCTCAGTTTCTTCTATATTCTCACAAATAATTGAAAATTGGGGTTTATAGAACAAATGTCATTACATTTCCCAGGCAAATGTATCAAAGTAGGGAGGTGATTAGTCATACGGTAGAATATATACAGGAGATAAAATATATAGAAGATAACAGAGGTATTGAAGACTACTGACTGAGAGGCTATAGCTATGTTTCATTTGTACTGTTTATGTTCTTCATAGTTATGTTCATTTGCATATGATTTCTAATATTTTATTTTATAGCTTGCCTTTTCTTCATTCTGATTCCTTTAATTTATACCCTAAAGATTTTTTTTAAAAGATTTTATTTATTTATTTGACAGAGAGAGAGAGATCACAAATAGGCAGAGAGGCAGGCAGAGAGAGAGGAGGAAGCAGGCTCCTGGCTGAGCAGGGAGCCTGATGAGGGCCTGGATCCCAGGACCCTGAGATCATGACTTGAGCCAAAAGCAAAGGCTTAACCCACTGAGTCACCCAGGCACCCCACCCTAAAGATTTTGTTCTGGGAGTTCCCCCTTCTGATTGTGGGTAATCTGAGTAATTCAGATTACTCCTTTTGCTAAGAACTAGAAGAGCTGAACAATTATTTTACAAAAATTTTCGAAGGCATCAGGGAATTCAGAAGTCAATGAAGAAGCAGGGAGCCAAGATCCTAGAAAAGAAGGAAACACAGGGAGATGGGCATTGCATTCGATTCTCTGGAGCTTCAGAAGAGGTGGTTGAGAGGCTGAGGAGTTCAACAGAGGGTGACAAATTCATGAATTTAAGAGTAAAACCTGGAGTTCAGAGACTACAAAAGAGGAGGATCCAAATAGCCCTTTAATCTTTGGATAAGCTGCACAGCTGCACCTGGGGACTAACTGTGAACTACAAATAATCTAATCTCAGAGGGACTAAAGCAGCTTCAAATAATCCCAATCTTTGACTGAACTCAGGTTATCCGGGATAGCTTGAACCCTTAGTTATTAACAAGAAGAAAGACATAACTCCTCTCTACTGAAAGAGACTATCGCTTTAAACTTCAGTTTTTCTCTACAGATTTTCATACCCAATATCCAATATTTCTTTTAAAATATTCAAGTCTATAAAGAGACAATTTACTGTGATAGATAACCAAAGTGGGAAACACAACAAAAATAGACTTATGGGATCTGGATAATCAGACGCAGACCTCAAAATAACTGTACCTAATTGTAATTAAAGTCCTAATGCCCTAATGAGATCAAGGGAAAGAAAGGTAAAAATAACCCACGTTGAGAATGGGAGAGGGCATGGGGCGCCTGGTTGGTTCAGTCAGTTAAGCATCTGCCCTTGGCTCAGGTCATGATCCCAGGACCGTGGGATCAAGCCCAATGTCAGGCTCCCTGCTCAGTGGGGAACCTGCTTCTCCCTCTCCCACTCCCCCTGCTTGTACGCTCGTGCTCACTCTCTCTCTCTGTCAAATGAATAAATCTTAAAAAAAAAAAAAGAATGGAAGAAGGGACACTGTTATAGATCTTACAAATATTTGAAATATTGTGAGGATATTAAAACCAATGTTATGTGATTAACTAGAATTTTTTTTTTTACCAATGGACAATTTTCTAGAAAAGCATGGTTTACCTAAATGGACACAAGAAAATCTCTACAGTCCTGTAACAATGAAAGAAATGGAATGCATAATTTTAAACTTTTCATTAAAAAAAAAACACCAAATCCAGATGACTTCACCAAATATTTGAGAAAGAAATAATGCCAATTGTACATTAACTTTTCCAGAGAATAGAAAAAGTGAGACAATTTCCATTTTGTCTTCTGAGGCCAGTGTTACCTTGATACCAAAACCTGACAAGAATATTATAAAAAAATAAAATAATAGGCCAATACAACATGATGTTTTACATAAATGTAAAAAAAAATTAAACCTACTATTAACAAAACAAATCCAACAATGTCTGGTGAATACACTGTGACCACAGTGGGCTATTCCAGGAAGGCAAGAACGGTTTAAAATTTGGACTGCCTTGGTAGAATGGAGACAGGCCCTCTGGCTGGAAATACATGTAACACGCTGACTTACTGTGAGCTAAAAATGGTTGCCAAGGATGTCTTCAACAGAGGATTTGGGTTTGGTATAGTCAGTAGATCTGAGAACCCAATCTTGTAGCGGGGTAGAATTTTCTACTTCCGGTCATGCTTCCACAGATACAGGGAAAACATCAGACAACCTAGAGACCAAATGTAAGATCTGTAACTAGGGACTTATTTTCAACCCAAAATGAAAGAGACAGCACCCTTGGGGCAGAAATGTCTTTGTCAGAGAAGTTGGTTGAAGGGTTGAAACTGACTCTTGCTACCATATTTGTACTGAACACAGGAAAGAAGAGTGGGAATTTGAAGTCCCTTATGAATCAGATTGTCTCCATCTTGACAGTAATGTTGATACAGACTTTTCTGGACCAGCCATTTATGATGAGCTATGTTAGCCTTTGAAGGTTGGCTTGCTGGCTCTCAGATGAGTTCTGACAGAGCTAAACCTAAATAGTCACAGAATAATTTTGCCTTGGGTTACTAGGCTGCAGACCTCCAGCTGCACCCGCAAGTAAATCATGGCACTGAACTTGGAGGCTGTATCTACCAGGGGCTTAAAATAAGAAGATTGGACCACCAATGAGCATTGCTCACATAGCTGGCACTAACACTTGTTTTGACATTGCTGCTAATTACACATTGGCTTGTAGAACTCCTTTATCTGCTAAAGCAAATTATCCCAGCATTATTGGATGGGTTATACTCCAACCCTTCAACCAGGAGTCAAACTGACCCCATCGGCTTTAATTGTTGGAAAGAACATCAATGCAGGAGGTCAAAAAGTTGGGGTGGGATTCTAACTAAGAAGCTTAATGTGGTTTTGAGTAAAGCATCAGTTTTGTCCCTGCAGATGAAGAGAAATGAGCCCACTGTGTTTTGACCTTAAAATTCTTCTGTGCAATTTCAGAAGTGTGAAATTTTTATTCTTCCAAAGAATGGTTATCTTTCCCACACTGAAGTCTACAGACGGGAAGTCCATTCTAAGGTCAGCACTTGAAGGCATGCCCGGAAGTTGTCAAGTTTGTGGTACATTTCAGTCCAGTGCTACAGTGTTAGTTTACATGCATGAATCAGTGACAGTGCAGTGTCATATGGTAAAGGAAATGACTCAGTCCTCCAGTTTGTATTTTATGTCTTCCATGTGCCGTACCACTTTCTCAAGACCTTTAGAAATATAATGTGCTGTAATGGAATCTTTGGTTTTACAGCAGAGTAAAATGAAATAAATCCATCATGGGGGCACCCAGGTGGCTCACTTGGTCTGCCTTCAGCTCCCGTCATGATCTCAGGATCCTGGGATTGAGCCTCACATCAGGCTCCTTGTTCATCGGGGAGTCTGCGTCTCCCTCTGCCCCTGCCCCTGCTTATGCCCCCTGTCCGTCTCTCTCAAATAAATAAATAAAATATAAAAAAAAAATAGGGCGCCTGGGTGGCTCAGTGGGTTAAGCTGCTGTCTTCAGCTCAGGTCACGATCCCAGGGTCCTGGGATTGAGTCCCGCATTGGGCTCCCTGCTTGGCAGAGAGCCTGCTTCTCCCTCTCCCTCTGCCTGCCACTCTGCCTACTTGTGCTCTCTATCTCTGTCAAATAAATAAAGATTTATTTATTTATTTATTTATTTATTTATTTATTTAAAGATTTAAATCTTTAAAAAGAAAGATTTAAAAAAATCTTTTTAAAAAAATAAATAAATCCATCCTGCTTGGGACAAAGAAAGAAAGAATGGTTTAACATTTATGAAATTTGTCACATTAACAGAACAAAGGGGAATATATCATTTTACCTTCTAGATAAATGCTGAAAAAGAACTTGCCAAAATTCAATATATATTCATATTAGAACTTCTAGCAAATATAAATAAAACTGCCTGAATCTAATAAAATGCACCTATAAATAATCTTACCCAAGCATTAAATGTTAAAAACGTTCTCTCTGGAATTGAGAGTGAGACAAAAATGTCCTAGCCAACTTGATAGGCAAGATAAAGAAAACAAGTGTAAGAATATGAACACAAGGATAAAAACCACTCCTACTGACAATTTGGTGATGTACATAGACTATCCAAAAGAATCTACAGATAAATGGTTAAATTTAATTAGTGAGTTTAGTTAACCACGTTATTGAATACCAATAGGAAAAAATCAGCTGTATCCTCTCCTAACAACAAGCAAAAAATTAAGTTTTTTACTTTTATTTATTTTTTATTGTTTTATTATTGAGGCATAATTAACATGTTAATTTCAAGTGTGCAACATGATTTCATATTTGTATATACACTACAAAGAGATCACTACAGTAAGTCTAGTTACCATCAGTCACCATACATAGTTACATTTTTTTCTTGTGATGAGAACTTTGAAGCTTTACTCTCTTAGCAACTTTCAATTATGCAAGATGTTATTAATTATAGTCACTATGCTGTACATTACCCCCCATGACTTACTTATTTTATAACTGGAAGTTTGTACCTTTTGACCCCCTTCACCCATTTTGTTCACCCGACTCCCCCTCTCTTCAGGCAACCACCATCTCTTCTCTGTACTTATGAGCTTGGCTTTTTTGTTTATTTTATTTTGTTTTGTTTCGATTTGTTTATTTGTTTTAGATTACGTGTGTAAGTGAAATTATATGGTATTTGTCTTTATCTGACTTATTTCACTTAGCATAATGCCTTCGAGGTCCATCCACGATGTTGCAAATAGCAAGATCTCGTTCTTACTTATGCCTGAGTATATTCCATTCTACAAACATCTCTCCCATCTTTCTTCTTTATTCATCTGTCAATAAGCACTTAAGTTGACTCCATATCTTGACTGTCGTAAATAATGCTGCAATGAACATGGGGGCACAGATATCTTTTTGAATTAGTGTTTTTAGTTTTTTGTTTTTTGGTTTTTTTTTGGATAAATACCCAGAAGTAGAATTTCTGGGTCATATGGTAGTTCTATTCTTGGCTTCTTGAGGAACCTCCATACTGGGTGCATACTGGCTATACCAATTAACGTCCCCACTACCAGTGCACAAGGCCTTTCCCTTTCCTCCACATGTTTGCCAACACCTGTTATTTCTTGCCTTTTTGATGACAGATATTCTTTTTTTTTTTAAGATTTAATTTTATTTATTTGACAGAGAGAGAGATCACAAGTAAGCAGAGAGGCGGGCAGAGAGAGAGGAGGAAGCAGTCTCCCTGCTGAGCAGGGAGCCCAATGCGGGGCTCGATCCCAGGACCCCAAGATCATGACCTGAGCCAAAGGCAGAGGCTTAACCCATTGAGCCACCCAGGCACCCCGATGACAGATATTCTAACAAGTGTGAGGTGATATCAAATTGTGGTTTTGATTGGCATTTCCCTGACGTTTAGGGATGTTGAATACCTTTTCTTGTGTCTATTGCCCATCTGAATGTCTTGTTTGGAAAAGTATCTATTCAGTTCTTCTGTCCATTTTTTGATCACATTGTTGTTTTGCTACTTTAATGGAATGAATTGAGTTTTAAGAGTTCTTTATATACTTGGGTTATTAACCCCTTATCAGATATGATTTGCAAATAACTTCTCCTATTCAGTAGGATGCCTTTTCATTTTCTTGATGGTTTCCTTTGTTGTGCAGAGGCTATTTAGTTTGACATAGTCCCCCTTGTTGATTTTTGATTTTGGAAATTAAAAAAAAATCATCACCAAGAGAGTTGTCAAAGAGCTTAATGCCTATGTTTTCTTTAAGGAGTTCTATGGTTTCAGGTCTTACATTCAAGTCTTTCATCCATTTTGAATTTATTTTTGTAGATAGTATAATATGGGCATCCAATTTCAGTCTTTTGCATGTAGCTGTCCAGTTTTCCGAACACCATTTATTGGAGAGACTCTTTTTTCCTTTTACATATTCTCTTCTTTATCAGAGATTGAGTGACAGGAATTCTGAAGACATAAAGTATTACTGGAAGGGAAAAGATTGACCAATATGGCTACGTTAAGAATTTGTTACTCAAAAGACTCAACTTTATGTAAATGATATTCTTCCCTGAACGGCTCCCCCACACACACTGAAAATTATGCTTGTGAGAGTCATCCATACTTTTTTAGATGCTTTATGTTTTGTATATGGTCTGAGATAGGGGCCAAATTTCATTCATAGAAAATGGGCAAAACTCTGTCCATTGGTGTAAATAGCACTCAGGTGGTCACCACTGGGGAAGACTGAAAGGAAAATGATGGGGAGGAGAAACCAAGAGGACTCTGCGTTGCTGAGCCATTTCTTGTCCTGGAGGTGATCACATGAGTGTGATTACTTGGGGTAATTCCCTGAGCCATACAGCGATTTGCTCACTTTTCTGTATTGTGTTATACTTCAATAAAAAGGTAAAGAAAATGTGTCTTCCTTTCCCTTAGAGATATAGACTAGCAATAAATGCATTGGTTCCTTTGTTCCTGAATTGTCCCCAATTTGTTCCCTTTTGCCAACTGCCATCTCACCATGATCTGTAACATTTTTTATTGGCCACCTAATGCATGCCCCCTACGTTGCTAGATTCAGTTACATATATTGTCACATTGAAACTTCACGACAACTCTGTGAATTGGACGTCATTATTGCTGAGGCTTGGAGGCATGACGTGATCTATCAAAGTCAAACAGCTAACAAACAGCAAGCAGGGGTTAGATTCGGGTGTGTTTGCTGCATTCTACTGTGCTTTTAAAATCCAAAGATTAAAAATAGAAAATTCTAACACTTATCAATTCACCTGGGAACTTCATTGATCTATAAAAAATGCTATTAAAAAGATACATCTAAGTAAAATAAATATTCTTTTCTAGGTACCTGGTACAGATTTACAGCACTTGTCAAGTTTGTGAAGCTTTTTAAAAGTGGATGTGGCGGGGAGGGGCACCTTGGTGGCTCAGTCAGTTGACTTTTGGCTCAGGTCATGATCCCGGAGTCCCAGGATCGAGCCCTGCATTGGGTTCCCTGCTCAGCAGGGAGGTTGCTTCTCTGCCCCTCACCCTGCTCGTGCTTTCTCTCTCTTTCACTCTCTCTCTCAAATAAATAAATCTTTTTTAAAAAAGTGAATGGAGGGGGGAAAGCATAGGTTTATAGTCAGGTACCTCAAATTCCAGGTGGGCTACTTAACACTTGTGTTTCCTTGAAAAGTTCCTTAAGCCATTAGAGGCTAGATTTTCTCATCTGCAAAAAGCAAGTAAAAACACCTATTGGTGGTAAGCCATAGGAACTGGGTAGAAATCATTTGGGACCACAGATAACTGCAGCCAGTCTGTTAGCCTGAGAAACCGAGAAGATTCTGCTTGTAAGGATGGAGATTTTTGTCAGAGGGCTGAGCTAGTACTCAGTATATTATATTACATTATCAATGCAGGTAGAGTCTCACTTATCAGAGTCCCACATCATCATACTTCCGGCTACCTGTCCCCACGCCCCACCCTCCACCTGTGCCCTCACCTTTCACCCTGCCTGCCCTCACCCCCATCGCTACAGACTTCTCCCTGCCCAAGTCACGAGAGCTACTGTGAGGGACATGGACATATTAGAGTTTGCCCGAGCGAGGTCCAGTAACCCACCAAGTGCAACTTCAGTCAACAACGTACCATTTTTTTGTCAATCAGATTAGCAAAGACGTTTCATATGATAACACTCCATGTAGACAGGGTACGATTAACTTTCTCACTCACAACTGGAAGACCCATGCGCCTTTCTGGAAAACCATATGAGAAGCAAATTGGAAAGAAAACATCAAGAGAAGTTTAGATAACATAATTGTCACAGTAATTCCCCTTCCAGAAATCTATTACTGGGAAACAGTAATATTCATCACACACTCAGACGCACTCTGGATTTTCTTCCTTTAAAAACAGTCTGGGGGCACGTGGGTGGCTCAGTCATTAAGCATCTGCCTTAATGACATGGTAAGGTCTTGCCATGACCTTACTTCCCATGGCAAAAGTCTGAGGTAATAGTGTTCAAGTTAGGAGAATGATTGGGTCATCTCTTGTGCACTCATAGGGAAATTGTCATTCAATCAAACAGAATGTGCCCCCCAAATAAAGTAATAAAATGGATAATTGTATAGGATAATTATAACTATATTTATTATATAGTTATAATATTTGAGTATATATAATATATTGAATATATATAATATATAGCATATATATAACAAGAAATATATACAAGCAGAGAATGCTCATGAGTGAGAAATTATAAAGTGGAAAAAAGGAGTTGCAAAATGGAAAATAGTGGAAAAACCCAAATGTCCATCAATAGATGAATGGATAAACAAAACACAGAATGTACATACAATGAAGTAGTATTCAACCTTAACAAGCTCCAGCATGGACGAACATTGAAAATATTATGCTAAATGAAATAAACCAGAAGCAAAGGGACAAATACTGTAAGATTCCATTTATATGAGGTACCTAGAATGTGTAAATGCTGAGAGATGAAGCAAAAAGAGGTTATCAAGCACTGGGGGAGGAAGGAATGGGGAGTTAGAGTTTAATGGAGACAGAGTTTTAGTTTGGGATGATGAAAAAATTCTGGAAACGGACAGTGGCGATGGTTGTAGAAATTGTGAATAGACTTCCTGCCACTAAAATGGTTAAAATCATAAATTTTATGTTATGTGTATTTATTTTTACGACGGTAAGAATGCACAGAAAAAAATTATATGTACAGGTTTACCCGAAAAAGTATGCTTCAAAATAGTGGATAATGTCTAATTATATATTAAGGTGTAATCTCTGTATAGTGATTGATTAATTTTAAAAATATAGGTGACTCGTACCAAAAAAAAAAAAGTGTTGTTTTGAACACCTACTATGTGCTGCTTACTTTTCTAGGATTTGGGGATAGAGCTTGGTAAACAAGACAAATGACCCCTCATTCTTCGTGCAAAGTATAACACATACTGAGATTACAAGGGATTTTCTGTTTTGACACTTTATGTATTTTCTGAATCCTTTTCAATGAGTGTGCTATTTTTTAAGAGTTTATTTATTTGAGAGAGAGAGAGAGCACGAGCTGGGGGAGGGACAGAGGGAGAGGCAGGCTCCCCACTGAGCAAGGAGCCTGATGCAGAACTCGATCCCAGAACCCTGGGATCATGACCTGAGCCAAAGGCAGATGCTTAACCGACTGAGCCACCCAGGCACCCCAAGTATGCTATTTTTATATGTAAGAAAAAAATATGGGCGCCTGGGTGGCTCAGTGGGTTAAAGCCTCTGCTTTCGGCTCAGGTCATGATCTCAGCGTCCTGGGATCGAGGCCCGCATCGGGCTCTCTGCTCAGCGGGGAGCCTGCTTCCTCCTCTCCCTGTCTCTCTGCCTGCCTCTCTGCCTACTTGTAATCTCTCTCTCTGGGTCAAATAAATAAATAAAATCTTTAAAAAAAAAAAAGAAAAAATATAAGTGGAAGAAGGGAAGCAATTATGAAAAGCAATACGGGCTCAGGATGAGGCTTTCTCCCTTGGTGTAAACTCATCCACGGTCATAGAGAGGAGCAGGTCTGGCTGCTGGGCAAGGAGGTGGGGTGGAGGGCAAAACTTAAGGAATGAGACCTGTCCTTCCTGCTCAGTCAGCCATTGTGCTCTTCTTGTTATGTGTTGGGCTTTCTGGCTTCTAGAAGCCTGTGGACCGCAGTTACCCTGTTAATCCTGTTCCCTCTTATCAATTACCATCACAGTTTACATCAGTGTTCAAAAGACTAAGAGTTCTGCTATTCTGGTATCTGGATTTTCTTCCTTTAAAAACAGTCTCGAGGCACGTGGGTGCCTCAGTCATTAAGCATCTGCCTTCAGCTCGGGTCATGATCCCAGAGTCCTGGGATCGATCCCCACATGGGGCTCCCTGCTCATCAGGAAGCCTGCTTCTCCCTCTTGCACTCCCCCTGCTTGTGTGCCCTCTCTTCGCTGTCTCGCTCTCTGTTGAGTAAATAAATAAAATCTTTAAAAAATAAAAAAATAAAAACAGTCCGGCAATATCTTTTGAGTAATTGTCTTGTCCCTCTGCCTACTTCCAATCGGATATTACTCGTCTTCTAGAGACTCACAAAGCTGATCTGAAAATATCGGGCAGAGGTTAGTAGACTCCAGGCTCTGCACCTTTCCACCAAGAAAGAAAGGGTTGCTGATTTGTGGCGCCTCTTACAACAGAGCAAAACTGAGAATAATTTCAGCTGTTTGCAATGTAAAAAAGTCCCCAGTGGCCTCATTTCTACATGCCCTCTCTGCCCCCAAGTAACGACCCTAAGTTTTGTTCATTCTTGTCTGATCTTGGCCAGAATTAGGGGAGGGAGCCTGACCTGGATGAGTGGAGTTTGAGTTTCCTCATCATGACTCAGAATCCCCCCTCCACCCCTGCTCTGCACAGAGATAGGAGGGATCCTATGAGAGAGAGAGAGAGAGTGATGAGAGAGAGAAACACCCCCCATGTCTTTGCTGAAGCCCTCCTATAATTCTTCTGTGACCTTTGACCCAGTGATCCATTTTAGGCAGTGATTTCCACATTCTGTCAGAAACCTCTTTTGTCATCAAATTAGACTTTAGAGTTGTGCAAACATCTGGTTTTAGCCTGTGAGTCTCCTGAAGGCTGATACCATGTTTCCTTCCAGCTACTAATGAAGGTTTAATTTGTTGCTATATGATGACGCGTGAATAAAACCAGCTTTGAAGACTTCATTTTCATTTTATTCCCCAGACAACTTTTACTCAAGCACAGGCTGCCTGAGTTCAAATTCTGATTCCAGCACTTTTGGTGACTTCTGTGTGCACCTCAGATGGCATCCATCAGTCGGGGCTAATAATAGAAACGATGTGACAAGGTCATTAGGGGTGGTGATACTTGTGTCTCACATGGAACCAGGCAATGGAAGGATTTAATACATCTCGCCGTTAGTAATGTCACCTAAATGTATAGGCTGTAACGTTATTTAGGGAGATGGTTCTTCACGGCCTTTGTCCAGACTTGATCAGATGAGAAGAAAATAGATGATGGACTGTGAGGGAAAATCTGGGTGAATGGGTTTTTGCCCCAGAGGAAAGGTGACTGGGAAGGATACAACTCCAACCGCCCAGCGCCTTCCAGCTCCCAGAATGCTTCCCCGAGCCTCACTCAGCCCCTGTGATGCTCTAGCAGCTGGGCCATGGGCACAGAGCGAATTCTGGGCCATCACCCTCTTGCTGAGATTCCGTGTCCCTACTTCTCAGCTATGTTATTTCCCCCTTTAAAAGGAAGAAGCTACAAGCTAGTGAGGACAGTAAATTTGCTCAGGGCCAAGCAAACTACTAAGTGACAACACTGAGTTGCAATTCTAAGGTCTTTAGAGGACCCATCTAGGACCTCGGGGACACACAGAACTGCTGGGTCTGGTCTTCATTTCTACTCAGTCTTCCCTGTGTCTGGGGCCCTTGCTTCCTGACCCCCTCCCAGCCTCCTTATCCTCTCATACCTCCCAGCCCCAGATCTAGCCCCGAATGCCACAGACCCAAGTGTCTCCACCGTCCTGTTGCATACCTAGTAGGGCTTGAGAAGAAGCCAGCAGCCTAGACCCAGTCCCACGGGCTGGCCACAATATCTGGGCTCCAGTGACTCCCAAAGGACCTTGCTGTCTGTCAGAACTGGCGGCTTCCAGAAGCACTTCCCATAGTCCCCAGCCCTCTCTTTTCCTGCCCTCATCTCTAGCTGGGTACTCCTTCCTCGGGCCCAATCTATTGCCTTCTCTAGTCTCTAGGCCATGGGGAAGCCAGCCTTATTCTGAATCCCAGTTGTTGGTGACCTTGGCACCTAGCCTGGCCCCATCCCTGGGGCTTGAACTGACCCCTAGTGTCATTTCCTGCTATAAACAGACAGATTCCAGAAAGCAGTTCTTCACCCTCTTGTTTTCTGAGCACTTGAAGGCTGCTCGCACCCCCCAGCTCCAGGCCTCACCCACCCAATTATAGTCTCTTTCTTTACCTACTGCCTCAGGAATGAGGGTCCTTCTCCTTTCTCACTGCCCATCACCCATTTTGTCAAAGGACCTATGATATTTTGCATCCAAATAGCCTCAATTTGAACACAACCATGGGTTTGCTCCTATGTCCTTTTGGAGGGGAATTAGGCTGTCCACTCCATCCGTGACCTTGGGCAAATCATTTTCCTGCTCTAAGGAAATTTCCTGCAAGTTAAAATGGAAATTAAATTAGATGACCTCTGTCTGCTGTAAAGTGCTGAATTTAGAGCTGAGAATCTTTTCTGTTACCCAAGGACTCTGTGGGGAGAAAGCATGGTTCTTGGACTAACTCTTTAAGTAGATCTATGTGTCTTCCAGGAGAGTCTGAAAATCACCACCACAGATAAAAAGCTCTAGTTGATTTCCAACTCCTATCCCTCATGCTATTGCTTCAGGATGACCTTTCCTATCTCTATAAGCTGTATCATACTGGTCAGGTGTTTTTACCTTCAAATCTACCTTTGATGCTTCTGGAAAATTCCCTGAGCTTTGTACATTAAGTTACTTGCATGGAAATCATAATAATTTCCTTCAGTCCAAAAGTGTTTTGGAGACCTAAAACAAGAAAAATAACCTTTAAAATGAAATGTCCCCGACCCGCCCCGATGCAATTATGGAACATTAAAGTCACTGGATTTCAACTATTTCAATGCTGTATACTTTTTGTCTATTGACATATGCTCTAATTGTTGGCTAACTGATTAATTTTCATAGTTTGTTCTCATTTCTGGTCCTTAGAGTTTTATGGGGTTTTTTTGTTTCTTGGTGAGGCAAAATTAGCTTCCGCCATACCATTGTAGAAGCTTCACTGATTTAATAACACATGCACTCAACAAATAAATTTTTGCAGTCTTCATTTACTCAGATGCTTTTACCAAAAAGCATATGCGACCCCTATGCTTTTTGAGTTTTCACAACCCAAAATAGCTGTTTGAAATAGTTAAATCATCCCACATTTATAGGTATGCTGATAGGCAGAAAAATATGAATTATTACCTGATTTATTTTTTACCCAACCCAATACTATATTTTTTCCCTAAAGACTCAGCCTGGGACTCACCCAGCCTCTTTCATCCTCCTGAGAACACAGTGAGATTAATTTCCCAATCACTGTAGTATCTGCATGAGGCCATATAACCAGCACTCATAAACAGAACATAAGGGAGGTGATAGTGGCCCTGAGGGGCTAAGGAAGTTCTGCCCTACTCCCGCATCTGTTGATTGGATGATACCAAGACAGTCTTGAAATCCTGCGTTGATGGTAGAACTGCATGAAAGAAGCCATGTCCCTGAATCATCATGGGAAACGCCACATGCCTACCACCTGATTGAATGTGAGGTGAATCACTGGAATTATCGGATGGTTGGATACAGTTAGCCGACCTTGCTGACACTCCTCTTTTCCTTCACACTGAAGAACTTATACACTGCAGTCTTTGGAGTAAACAGCCTTGCTGCTTGGCACAGTCAAAGATGATGCTTTGTGAATGACTCACGACACTCCTGTTACTTACTCTGCCTTCACTGTAAGTAATGTAATTTATATCTCCTCAGCAGAATTAGAAGGGGGTTCAAAGTCATCACACATTCTCTCCTTTCAACTTCTCTTTGCTGCCAGCCAGTCCCACCCGTCAAACTTCATAAGCTTGTCAAGATCGCTGCCCATCTTGGCAATTTCATGAATAAGGCAAAAAGGCTCTCTGTTGGGTCAGAGTGTCAGAAACCAACACAGAGCATCCATATCTAGCCCCTTTATTTCTTTCAGATCACTCAATAATCTGGTTTCTTTCAAAATAACATGGTTATCTAATTTCCTTCATTAGTAGCTAGTTAGGCAAATCTTCTGGCTTCCCACGACCCAATTTACTGGGTCCCTGAGCTCATTTAAGGCTTCTCCTCTTACTCTTGAGGTCAGTCACAATCTTACTTCTGTAATGTAACCTCTGGGTTTTCTGTTGAAATGTATTTCCTGTTTTTTCTGTTATTAAAAAAAAATATCTTGGATCCCCCTTTCACTATTTCTAGGCTACTGATCCTCACTCTCATCTGTGTCTCTTTCACTGTCATTCCCTGAAAATGTATCTCAGGTCATTTCTTCAAAGTAAGAGCTCAGTAATATAGAGATCTACTATTTCTCTTTCCGTAGACCATAGTTGTTATCAACTGGTTTTCTGAACCACCTTTCCCAGTCCAGGCCTTATCTTATAGGATAAACTAACACAGACCATTGATTGCTAAATCAAATCAAACAAGATAATACCCAATTTGCTCTCTTTTCTCTCACACTTCTCCTAATGTTTAAATTTCTCCATCAATCAATTAATGAATCATTCCAGTACAATTTGCAAGGACTTTTGCGATGGGAACAGAAAGAAGATAAGAACAGAATACAAGGGAGTGCACAAGTCACATGTGAGTCTCATTTGCAGGAAACCATTGAAGAATAAGATCGTATATAATTCTAGTCATCTCATATATACAAGAAAGTGTATTCACAATTGTAGAGGGGAGAGATCAGTATTTGCTGGAGTAGAGCAGAGTTTCATAAAGGTGGGATTTGGCCTTTAAGAACTGTTAGGTTATGCTGAGCGAAATAAGTCAATCAGAGAAAGACAATTATCATATGATCTCTCTGATATGAGGAACTTGAGGGGCAGGGTGGGGGGCTGTGGG
>LNAC01000061.1:1552117-1584238 GCA_002007465.1 Ailurus styani | reverse complement strand
AAAACAACTTTTTAAAAAAAAAAAAAAAAAAGAAGAAGGGTACCACTCTGGAGAGCAGAACGCAGTCAACTAGACAGCTTCGTGAAGTTCAATTATGGAGACACTGGATATTGAACTAAGGTGCTGGGCTTGACCCGGTAAGTAACAGGAGACCGCTGGAGATGTTTTGGCACATACACAGCATGACAGACTTTGGACTTAGACAAGAGTTGAGTTCAAGGCCGTACCCCATGCTAGTTGAAGGTGAACTTGATGAGGTGTAGTCTGTCACTTGTAAAATGTGTTTGACAGTAGAACCCTTTCTTAAGGGAGGTCATGTGTTTATTTTTATTTTTTTAAAGATTTTATTTATTTATTTGAGAGAGAGAGAGAGAGATAAAGAGAGAGAGCATGAGAAGGGGGAGGGTCAGTGAGAGAAGCAGATTCCCTGCTGAGCAGGGAGCCTGATGGGGGACTCGATCCTGGGACTCAGGGTCATGACCTGAGCAGAAGGCAGAGCCCAACTGACTGAACCACCCAGATGCCAAAGGGAGGTCATGTATTTAAAGCTTCTGCTGAAGCTTTAGACAAGTGTTTGACATGTGGTATTCCTGCTACTGTCCCTGTTGACAAAATAGCATTTCCAGATGATAATTTAGAGAAAAACAGCTTGTGGGCTATACCCTTGGAGACATGTGATAAGGGGGTGTGGGATTCTTGGAAGAAGGAGAGACAGGTGAGGATGAGTTTACAAACATGGCAAAGATGAGTCTACGGGATGTGGTGGCTGATATAGGGGACAAAGGAAAAGATAAGCCCGAAGACACACATTTGGACATATCGGAGAAGTGTGATAACTTGACCAGAAATTAGGAAGCGAGGGAGGGAGTTAGTTTTAGGAGCTAGATGGTGAGTTAAGTTTTGGATATTTTGAGTTTGAAATGATGGTAATGCATTGAGGACTAGGTACTAGAAACCTTGACAAAAAGGTTGACTCTGGACATGTAGATTTGAGGATTGCTATAATAATTGTATTTATTTGGAAATAAAACAATGAACTAGAGCCCAATATAAAGAGAGAAGACCAGAGGACTCGGATTGATACCTGGAGGTGCCTGCATTTTGGGCAACATGAGATGGGAGGGGAGCCATTGAAAGATGAAACGAAGGAGCAGAGGGAGAGAAAAGATAATAACAAAACAAAACAAAGCAAAAGAACAATAATGCAGATCACAGAAGTCACAAAACAAAGAAGGGATTTTCCAAAAGAGGGAGAGGTCTTCCGTGTCTGGGGTTGCTGAGGAGAGAAAGGACCGGGAGACTCAGAAGAAACTCTGCATTTGGTGTAGTGACAGCTGGAACCTGGCCTGGGAGGAAGCATGTGACAATAAAAGTCAGCAGGCACCACCCATTCATCCATTCATTGGAGACATAAAGTGTACAGGGAACCTGGCTGTAGCCAGAGGTAGTAGCAAAGGAAACAGAGGAGTTATTTTTGATTTTTGGAGAGGCCAGTACCACCAATAATCCTTGGAGTGCTTTTCAGTTCCTCCCCACCCCTTCTCACAGCATATTTCTTTGTGGACATGTCCCCTTTGCCCATCTCTAGGTCCACAATCTTTGTCTGACATCTGTGAACTCTTGTGTTCTCCTTCAGGTCTCACCACTCTTCACCTGACCTCAACCCCACCATGTCTGACGACATCCTGGGTCTATGACCTTTAACAACCACATCAAATATTGTTTCTCTTTCAAAGCATCATCAGGATTAAAGGGTATTTTACCTAATCTTTTTTCTGGTTTGACGCAAGTGTCTAAAAACATGATAGCAATTGTTATCATTGTAGGTTTTAGATCACTCCTCAAACAAACTCAAAGTTCCTTCCCTCTTACACTGGAATTCCATCATGAGCTGTATCCCCCAAGTATTATTTGGAGCACAGTGTGGGAATAACCTCCCTGCCCCAGCCCACTTTGGAAGTGATTCTTAGGATCATATTTCCTCTTGAATTCCTGCCCTAGTGACACCTATAGTCCATCTCAAGTGACAAAGATCACGTGCCAATGAGTAATGTAGGCACAGTTGCGACATTGTATACATGATGTTTACTTTTCCTTCTGTTGTTGGTTTCACCCAATAAGCTAGCCTGAGTTGGCTTCACTTGACATTACCTTGTATCATGCAGGTCAGAAACCGTGTCTAATTCAGTGTGTCTAACTAGCAGTCACCTTCTGTACTCCAGTATCCCCACCCAGTGTCATGTAAAAAATGGTACTTTATAGGGCACCTGGCTGGCTCAGTTGGTTAAGCTACTGCCTTTGGCTCAAGTCATGACCCTGGAGTCCTGGGATCGAGTCCTGCATTGAGCTTCCTGCTCAGCAGGGAGTCTGCTTCTCCCTCTGACCCTCCCCCATCTCATGCTCACTCTCTCTCATTCTCTCTCTCTCAAATAAATAAATAAATCTTAAAAAAAAGAATGGTACTTTATGAGTGCTTTTTGTTGCTGGTTGATAATGATGGTGACCCCATTCCTCTTCTCTGAAGGTTCCTCTTTATGGTGACAACTAGGTAACCTTATTTTTCTTCCACCTCCTGCAAACCCACTCCGGGCATCACTTCTTATCTGTCAGCAGCTCTGAGAGCCAGTCTTCCTTTTAGAGACTTGCAGGACAGACTTTCTTTCTTTCTTTTTTTTTAATTTTTATTTTATTATTTGCCCCAAGGGTACAGGTCCGTGAATCACCAGGCTTACACCTTTCACAGCACTCACCATAGCACAAACCCTCCCCAATGTCCATAACCCAGCCACCCTATCCCTACCCTCCCACCTCCCAGTAACCCTGAGTTTGTTTCGTGAGATTAAGGGTCTCTTATGGTTTGTCTCCTTCCTGATCCCATCTTGTTTCATTTTTTCCTTCCCCACCCCCCACGACACCCCACCTTGACCCTCAAATTCCTCATATCAGAGAGGTCATATGATAATTGTCTTTCTCTGACTGACTTATTTCGCTTAGCATATTATGCTCTAGTTCCATCCACGTCGCTGCAAATGGCAGGATTTTGTTTCTTTTGATGGCTGCATAGTATTCCNCATCTTCTTTATCCATTCATCTGTTGATGGACATCTAGGTTCTTTCCATAGTTTGATTATTGTGGACATTGCTGCTATAAACATTCAGGTGCACGTGGCCCTGCAGATCACTGCATTTGTATCTTTAGGGTAAATACCCAGTAGTGCGATTGCTGGGTCATAGGATAGCTCTATTTTTTACTTTTTGAGGAACCTCCATACTGTTTTCCAGAGTGGCTGCACCAGCTTGCATTCCCACCAACAGTGTAGGAGGGTTCCCCTTGCATTCTCGCCAACATCTGTCGTTTCCTGACTTGTTAATTTTAGCCATTCTGACTGGTGTGAGGTGGTATCTCATTGTGGTTTTGATTTGTATTTCCCTGATGCCGAGTGATGTTGAGGACTTTCTCATGTGTCTGTTGGCCATTTGGATGTCTTCTTTGCAGAAATGTCTGTTCATCAGACCCTGTTTCTTTCTTTTAAATTTTATTTTATTTTTTATTATTATTTACCCCAGGGGTACAGGTCTGTGAATCATCAGGCTTACACCTTTCACAGCATTCACCATAGCACATACCCTCCCCAATGTCCATAACCCATCCACCCTATCCCTACCCCCCAACCTCCCAGTAACCTTCAGTTTGTTTTGTGAGATTAAGAGTCTCTTATGGTTTGTCTCCTTCCCAATCCCATCTTGTTTCATTTCTTTCCCTCCCTACCCACCATGACCCCCCATCCTGCCCCTCAAATTCCTCATATCAGAGAGATCATATAATAATTTCAGACCGTCTTTCTTAATCAATACTTACATCATAACGTTTTCTGCATTTTTTTTTCCTGCCTTTGGAAAGGTATAGCGATGACGTCCTGATCAGAAGCATTCTCTATGGACAAGCTTCTGGTTATGTACATTTTAACATTCTCCACCACTACCCATATATTTTCATTCTGATTCCAGATACCACAGGGCATAGTCATATCACCAAATAACCTCACGTCCTGGACTTCAGTATCGCAGGGCTGGGTGAGTCAGCCAGTGAGCTCTAGGAGTATTCCTGGAAGTCGTTCTACTTTGGGATTCCCAGTAATACCTTAACTATATGTTGAAGTTCCTGAAAAACTCATCAATCTATCCTACTTCACCAAAAATAAATGTATCTATAATTTGATTTCTCCTTAGTTAGATCTCCAAAATGCCGAGATCCATTCTGATGACTCCTGACACAAGGAACGGTGTGATGGAGGGGAGGTTGAAGTGGAAAGTACGATCAATTTAACCAATTGCAGTTAATACATCTTCCCTCTGAACAGTTATCAAAAGTATGACTATGTGACCACAATTCTTGGCCCCTCCTAGGGCTGTGGAATAAGGTGTCAGTGCTAATGATGGGCTCTGAAGTTAAAGCTTCATTAAACTCATGGCAAATCCACTTTCCCACCCCTTCTCTCTGAGTTTCGTTTTTCATCTGCAAAAAGCATACTATTTGCATTGCCTACTTGGAAGGTTGTTGTGATATGGGTAATGAAATCATCTACGTTTTTAAAAAGCACTCGATAATACTACCTAATGCCCTACTGGAGTTTCTGTTCACATATATTTTCTGACATTGACTACAACAATATCTCCCTTCCTGCACTCTCTTCTTACAAAGACTTTGGTGCTCCTGTGGTTGAGAGTTGAAGTCATTGTTCCTACTCTTGGAATTTGGGTGGCTTGTGATTGCACCAGAAGTGATACTATGACTCCCCCAAAAAAGGTCATAAAAGGTGAGAGATCTTCCACCCAGCTCTCTTGCAATGTTTACTTTTGCAACCCAAGAGCTGTGAGGAAGCCCAAGCTACAGAGAAGCCCACATAAAGAAGAACAGATAGCCACCTCCAACTTTCCGGCCATGTGAGGGAGCCATCTTGAAAGTGCATCCTGCTTCCCCATTTAAGCTGACACTGATGGGACAAAGCCATATTGTAGAATCCTGAGCAAGATCAGTGACTGTTGTTGTTTTAAGCCTTCAGGTTTTGGAGTGGTTTGTCATACAAGACTAGATAACTGATATACCATCCACATTTCCTATTAAACCCCTCTCTGCTCACTCCAAACTCAGTCTCATGATCACACCTCACAATTCCCTTCACCTACGCCTTTTCTCATGCCATTTCTTCCATTGGAATGTCCTCTTCCCATTGAAATCTTATCTATCCTTAAAGGTCTCCTTCAATTGCCTCTTTCTCTATGGAGCTCCCCTCATTGCCCCAGCTGGTTATAATATCTTCCTCCTCTCAAATTTTGAAGAACTTTGTTTCTACTATTTATGTAGTAATTATTGCCAGGATAGATATTCAGAATATTTATCAACTGGCATGGCCAAATACTGACCAATCAGAAGGGGCCTCCTGAATTATCGGCCCTGGGATTGACCTCACCTGTGCCGCAAAGTTGGTTCCACATGATCTTAGCGCCTCCTCTGGCCTCCTTCAGGGCAGGCACCTCATATATTTTTGCAAGTATCCCATCCCCCATGCAACACATAGAGTCTTGCATGTAACATGCTATGTACATTATTTTAAAATAATTTGCTAAAACTTAAAAAATAGATCTCTGACTAATAAAAGAGAAGGTACAGAGAAAATACCCAAGGAAAAAGGGAGCTTAAAACTTTAAAACTGTAAATAACTGAAAAACAAGATAAAGTCTCTCAAACCAGGGTCATGAAGCCACAGGACTTTTTGATCTGAGAGCTTAGACATCATCTAATTGGTCCTTACACTTGTGTGTGCAAAGAATCACTTGGGGGAAAATTAGTATAGGTGTGGGTCCAAATTAGTGTATGTGTGGAAACAATACAGATCTGCATTCCATACCCAAGCATTCTGAATAAGTAGGTTTGGGTGGGACTGATGAAGCCTCCTTCTTTTTTCTTTTTTTTCATTATTTTTTAATTGAAGTATAATTAACATAAAATATTAGTTTCAGGTGTACAACATATCAATTAAAAAATTTTATAAACTAGTGCTCACGAGGATAAGTATAGTTACCATCTGTCTCTCTGTACAACAGTATCACAATATTATTGACTATATTCCCCATGTTGTACTTGTTATCTCTGTGACTTATTTTATAACTGGAAGTTAGTACTTCATCTCCTTCACCAATCTTACCCAGTCTTCCATGCACAGTCTCTCTGGCAACCATCAGTTTGTTCTCTGTATTTAAGAATCAGATTTGCATTTTCCTGATGATGAGTGATGTGGAGCAACTTTTCATGTGCCTGTTGGACATCTGTATGGTTTCTTTGGAAAAATGTCTATTCAGATCCTCTGCCCAGTTTTTAATCCATTATTTGTTGTTTTGCTAATGAGTTGTGTGAATTCGTCATGTATTTTGGATATTAACCTCTTATCAGATATATGGTTTACATTTTTTTCTTTCTTTTAATGATAACAGTACTAATGTTGTGTTTATTTTTACTATCGATAGCTAATGACTTTGACGTTGGTTGATTGATTGACATTTTCTTTTTTTTTTTTAAGATTTTATTTATTTATTTATTTGACACAGAGAGAGAGATTACAAGTAGGCAGAGAGGCAGGCAGAGAGACAGGGAGAGGAGGAAGCAGGCTCCCTGCTGAGCAGAAAGCCCGATGCGGGCCTCGATCCCAGGATGCTGAGATCATGTCCTGAGCCGAAAGCAGAGGCTTTAACCCACTGAGCCACCCAGTCTCCCTGACTGACATTTTCTTTCATCTTGCTTCTTATTTGCAACTCCTAGGAAGCTTTCTTTCTTTTTTTTTTTCCTACAAATTTTTATTTAAATTCTAGTTGGTTAACATGTAGTATAATGTTGGCTTCAGGAGTAGAATTTAGTGATTCATCACCTACAGACGACACCCAGTGTGATGAAGCCTCCTTAATGAGCTCTCCAGATGACCCTGAAGTGGGGGTGGGGGGGTTCAGTGGGCCTCACTTTCAGAAGCCCTGGCTTAGACCTCCTCCGTCCGGGTCTAGTTTATTCCCTCTTGCTGTAGTCTTGTGCCCTTTGAATTGGCCATGGATGCAGGACTTCCATGAAGTAGAAAAGGTAGCATGACCAGAAGGAAGAAGTTGGGAAAGCCATAACTTTAGGGTTGCCTTTGAAGGAGAAATCATCACCTTTAATCTTTGGATAGTGGCAAGATGAAACAAAGCACTTCACTGAGATCAGCAGGGAGACAAGCAGCCTGGTAGGGGAGTCTTCTTTCTGGAGGTGTCCTTGGGTGGAGTGACCTGTTTCTTCATAGTAGGGTACATTGTTACTGGGCTGAATCACTTGGTATAGTTCAGCCTCCACCCTTGGCTACCTGGTTCCTACCAGTCCAACACCTCGTTTCACTTACGCACAACCCTGAAGCTAACATTAGAAGCCTAGAGTCTAATCAGATTAGCTACTTAAAACCCCCACCACCTGCCCCCTTCTTTTTTTTCAGAATGAAATCTACACTGTTCTAAATCCTTCCACTATTTAGAAATTAATCCATGGAGTCTTTACAGCTTTGTTCTTCCAGCTTTCCACACTCCATCTTCTAGAATCCTTCTCAAAATGAGTGATCTGGAGTCTCGCTGGAGGTCTCCCAGCCGTTGCTTAAACCCGTCATCTCAGGCACTGCAATGTCTCAGAGGTGTCCATCCTGCCTTTCAAACCTCAGTATTTGCCAAGAATATAAACTGGGGGACATCCTTTAACTAAAACAGCTTTACATCAGCAGGAAAATGCTGCTGATCCTTGAAGGCAGAAAAGGAAAGCAGGGAGACAGTGAGCCACTACCACTGATTTAACATGAATTATCATCATCTGTGAATTATTTGAGAGCAGAATAGCCCTCTTTTATAAAACGCAAGGTCTTTCTGAAAATCCTCTTTATCTCCCTCAATCCCTGTGCCTTTTTAAATTTTTTACGAATATCTGTGTAGAGAGCATAATCTAGAAACTGACATCCAGTAAGTGAGGAGACCCTCTAGAATCTGAATCCTGGAAGAGGACACAGTGTTGTACAAATGTGACCACAAGAACGGGCAAACCCCCATCATTGCCACAGACTTTCCTGACAGCAAAATCCCAGACTTTCTGTCATCTGTCTTTAATAACTGCGCTTTGTTGATTTTGTTACAACACACACATTTGTATCAACATTGTACAAAGCACTCTACACCATGTGTGCTCATTTCATTCCTCACCAGGCTGTGAGATAGGTGTTACTTTAAAATCAAGAAACCGAGGCTCCGAGGGCGCCTGGGTGGCTCAGTTGGTTAAAGCCTCTGCCTTCAGCTCAGGTCATGATCCCAGGGTCCTGGGATCGAGGCCCACATCGGGCTCTCTGCTCGGCAGGGATCCTGCTTCGTCCTCTCTCCTCTCTCTCTGCCTGCCTCTCTGCCTACTTGTAATCTCTCTCTCTGTGTCAAATAAATAAAATAAAAAAATCTTAAAAAAAAAAAAAAAAAAAAAAAAAAGAAACCGAGGCTCCGAGACGTTAGGTGACTCATCTAAGGTCACAGGGCTGGTGACAATCAGGGACTCTGGGCTCAACCATCCAGAACCTTGATGCCAATTCCCGGGCACATTCCACCAAGTCACATGGACTTGCTCTGTGTATGAGCCAAACTGGGCCCCACAGCTCATTCGAGAGAGAGCCTGGACGAGGGCCTACAGGGGTCCCCGAGGATGCAGACCTCCAACTACCTGGGGACATGCCTGGCCCAGGGCACCTGCGGGCTGCACGCTGCTCAACAGTCCATCCCTGCCTTGCTGAGGCTACCCTTCCCACAGGCTGCACCCCACCAATGACCGATGTGGCAGGGCACTGGGAGTGGGCCCCTTTCCTGGGAGCCGTGGGACTCATCTGAGTGGTGACTTTGTCTCAGAATGCCCTTGGGCCTTGCCCAGTCTTCCTGATTGCAGGGACCGAGGAAGCGTCCACTTTCCTTCCCCTCCTTCACTCAAGGTCACATTTGGGGTACAATGTGATAGAGATCCCACGCCTTCAGCTCCCGAAGCAAATCCTTGCCTGCTGCTTCTCAGGGGTCCCAGATTATCCCAGCCTGTCTAATGGAGTCACCACCACATGGCAGGGAAACAAGACAAAGAGGGCTCTCTGGGGAGACCCTGGGATTTAGACAGTTTGATTTACTTTCACTGTAAATCGACTTTTCTTTTTCTTTTTTTAACCTTGCTATTACACATATTTACCCTGGTGGTGATGTTCTCATTTTAAAAACACGCAGCAATTATCCTCCAGTGGGTCAACAATTAATCCGGGTGTGGCTGGGACCAACTGGATGCTGATCTGTGTTGCGATGGCCGTCTGTCTGTGCTGTCAGGCTGCCTTTGCCGGCCCTTCGGGGAGCATGCTCTGGGGTTTGTGATCCCCAGAGTCCCAGCCTCGCTATTTGATGGCATCCTGGGGCTCCAAATGGTCCCTGGCATCCCAAGATGACCAGTGGGCAGAAGGGAGGGGTTTAGACATCAAGGAACAAAGTTGCGCAATACCTTCTAGATCTCGGATGTACGTGGCTACCGAGTACTTGGAGTGTGGGGTTCATTTGAACTGGGACGTGCGCCATGTATAAAATATGCACTGAATTTTGGAAATCAAATTTTTAAAAAAGAACATAAGATATTTTATTAATCATTTTTATATTGATTGCGTGTTGAGATGACATTATTTGGGACATCTTGAGTTAACATATATTCTTAAAATGAACTTCATCTATTTCTCTTTACTTTTTTAATGTGGCTATTAGAAAATTTTAATTTACATTGGAAGCTCAGATTATATTCACAGTGCCATCTAGATGGCAGACTCAGTGAGGGCGAGGATTGTTTCCATCTGTGCTCATTGAATCACATTGTACTCACAGAATTTAACAGTTTCTAGCACTGAAAAGAACTGAGTAAATAATTTGAGGAATGAATGACAATTTGAATGAGCAAATGGACTTCAGTTCTTCATTTATCTCTCTCTTTTATTTTAATTTTACTTATTTATTTGACAGAGAGTGAGAGAGCACAAGCAGGAGGAGCAGTAGAAGGAGAGGGAGAAGCAGACTCCCTGCCAAGCAGGGAGCCCGCCTTGGGGCTCAGTCCCAGGACCCTGGGATCATGATCTGAGCCAAAGGCAGATGCTTAACCATCTGAGCCACCCAGGCACCCCAGTTATTCATTTCTGTGATGCAAGAAGCATTTCTACCTCCTCTAGCCACCTCTAACATCTGAGGAAGAGCCAGGAGATTTGCAAAACTCCATCTCCCAAATTTGAATCTCCAGCCCTGAACTCCCATGGTGTATGTCTGATTGCCTGCTCAGAAACTTCACTGAGATGGGTAACAGACATCTCAAACTTACCATCTCCAGAGCAGAATTTTTTATTTTCTTTCCAAACTGATTCCTGCCCCAATCATTCACGTCTCAGTCAATGGTACCCTCGTCTATCAGTCTTTCAGGGCAAAAAGAAACAACTAGTCATTCTGGAGTCCTCTGTTTGCCCTGTTAATACCACTGCCCAATCCCATCCAACCAAGAAATAAGATTTATCAGTTCTACTGCAAAATATATTCCAGATATACCCAGATTTCTCCTCCATCCCTGCTGCCACATTGGTAGAAGCCACCATCATCCATCACTGGCACAGCTGTTTCCCAGTTGGTCCACGTACCGCTGCCACAGCCCTCAGAAATTCTGTGAACCATTATTATCCTTCTGACAAAGACAGAGTTGGATGCCCAATAAACTCTATAGTAGGATGACTTTCATTTGTATTTAATAGCTGTATTTCATTTGTATTTAATAGCTGTATTTCAATAGAGCACACAAACCACATCCTAGGTGGGCAGTCATCGAAATGTACACCAGCCTTCGGGCAGGTCTTAAGGTTGTCCATACAAAACTCTGCTCTATTTCTAAAACTCTCCATGGATGGGGGATCCAGAGATAGGCCAACAGAGGCTTTAACGCCTTCATTCATTAGCCGTATCACCCCAGGCTTTCCAAGGAGGGGGGTGGTACAACCTCAGAGCAAGCATCACTCCCCCTCCTAGCACAGCTTCCTGCTGCCTTTTGGGGACCTCATCAATAGTGTTCCCCCCACAGCTCAGAGGCAAGCGAGGTATACCCCATGCCCCCCCCACTTAACACACACAAAGCATAAAACAATAGCTTTCATCTGCTGGATCACAGATAAGATGAAGGAGACATCAAACACTTATGGAAATAAATCATTGGCACGCTTTATTGATTTGGTTATTTAAAGAGTTAGTGTTGCTACAGAATCGCAGGGGAAATTAACCTAAAAGAATACAGTGAGCTGAGCGGGAACATTTCGCACGGATTCTGTCTGCCCTCTCCCTCACAGGAGAGCGGGCACCTTCCATGCACTTCTCTGTGATTGGACTGGGGGCTCTACATCCTCATGCCCTACCTCCCTCATCCCTGAATTTCACCTTCTCCTAGGATGACCCTCTGCAACACCCTCCGCCCCTACAAACATCCAGCCATCCTTCTGGTCCCTGGTGTCATCTTTGGCTCTTTCTGGGGTGATTTTTGGCTCTTCCATGTGACGCCACTCTTCATAAGGGTGACCCTGTCTTCACTCTCTCCTGCTCTGCTGTGCCAGGTGAATGTTCCAGAAGCACCATTTTCTTTAAGTCGTTTTCCTAAATTTGAAGTAGCTCCTATGGCTCATTCATTCATTTTTTTAAAATTCATTCATCCAACATATGTTTATGTCAGGCCGTATGCTGGGGCTGATGAAAAGCAAAACAGGCCAGTACTAAGTCCCTCAGTCTGAAGGCGCTCTATACTCTTCCCGTGATTTCTAATACTTTACCGTCTCTCAGATGGGCCTTCGCTGTCATTATTTCCCCCAATGGGAATTCCACCTTTGCTCATTTTCATACTATGAATTTTGCTAATCGCGAAAGACCAATTCAAAGCCTCCCTCCTCCATGCTTGTCTGAATCTATATCATTTATTTTCTGTAAACCCCTAATTTGGTTGCTATCCTTCACTGTCTCATTTTTTAAAAATGCTGTTACTTTTTTCACATGTGTGGGTCTTATCCCCCCAGTTAAACACAGATATAACTCCCTTGAGTGGGGTTCTCCCACAGTGTCTAGTTGGTAGAATGTTTTGTAATGTTTTTGATTAACGGCTCGATCTATATAGAAATTTACTATTTGAGAGATCTACTGCATTATCTGTGAAAGTCCTAGATAGACTACAGTTGACCCTTGAACAACATGGTTTGAACTGTGCGTGAATTCTTTCAATGAAATATTGGAAAAATTTTTGGAGAGCTGTGACAATTTGAAAAAACTCGTAGACGAACCACGTAGCCTAGCGATGTAGAAAAAATTTAAAAATGCTATGTCATGAATGAATAAAATATGTGTAGAGGCGAGCCTATTTTATCATTGTTACCATAAAATATACACAAATCTATTACAAAAAAGTTACAGTTGATCAAAACTTATGGCACAACCACAGACTCTACAATGGGGAGAAATGTAAAAAAAACACAGAGATGTAGTATTAAATCCTAACTGTTTGAAACTAACTGTAGTACATATTGCATCACACTAATAATTTTGTAGCCACCTCCTACTGCTCTTGCAGGGAGCTCAAGTGTCGCAAATATCCTCTGAAAATGCCCTGTAATGCTAATTATCTCCATGTGGGCAGCTCATCTCTTCAGGAAACGGTGTATTGCAGTAAAAAGCGATCACTCACGGGTCTTGCGTGTTTTTCATCATGTTCGGTGCAATACTTTAAATAACTCCATGGAATCCATAGGAAGGGCTACTAGTGATGCTGGAAGTGCTCCCAAGAAGCATAGAGAAGTCCTGACCTCACAAAAACAAAGTTGAATTGCTTGGTATGCCCTCGAGATTGTGATCTATAGTTGTGGCTGCCTGTGGTTTCAAGTAAGCGAATCCAGCAAAGGACCATGATAAAAAAAAAAAAAGGAAATTCGTGACACCATCACCACAGCTATGCCAGCAGGCGTGAAAACCTTGCACTCCTTGCTAAATACCTTATATCTCGTATTGAGAACGTGTGCATGTGCAAGCTGGGCAGGAGGTAGAGGGGGAGCAGTGCGAGGGAGGGGCAGGGGGAGAGGGAAAATCTCCAGCAGGCTCCACGCTGAGGCTTGATCCTATGCCCCTGAGGTCATGACCTGAGCTGAAATCAAGAGTCAGATTCTTAACAGACTGCAGCACCCAGGCACCCCAAGAATGCAGCTTTATATAGGTATGGGAATGCTGTAAGAAAGGCATACCTACCACCTCTGACATCATTCAAGACAAAGTGAGTCCTGATATGACAACTTGAAGCAAAAGGAAGGCAAGTGATCCAAAGCTGAATAATTTAATGCCAGAAAAGGATGGTTTGATTTTTTTTAAGATTTTATTTATGTGTTTGATAGAGACACAACAAAAGGGAACACAAGCAGGGGAAGTGGGAGAGGGAGAAGCAGGCTTCCCGCCGAGTGGGGAGCCCGATGCGGGGCTCCATCCCAGGACCCCGGGATCATGACCTGAGTGGAAGGCAGACACTTAATGACTGAGCCCCCCAGACGCCCTGGATGGTTTGATTTTAGAAAGAGGTTTGGCTTAAATAATCTCAAGATAAAAGAAGAAGCATCGGGAGCCTGGGTGGCTCAGTGGGTTAAAGCCTCTGCTTTCGGCTCAGGTCATGCTCTCAGGGTCCTGGGATCGAGGCCCGCATCGGGCTCCCTGCTCCGCAGGGAGCCTGCTTCCTCCTCTTTCTCTCTCTGCCTGCCTCTCTGCCTACTTGTGATCTGATCTCTCTGTGTGTCAAATAAATAAATAAAATCTTTAAAAAAAAATAAGGGCACCTGGGTGGCTCAGTGGGTTAAAGCCGCTGCCTTCGGCTCAGGTCATGATCCCAGGGTCCTGGGATCGAGGCCCGCATCGGGCTCTCTGCTCAGCAGGGAGCCTGCCTCCTCCTCTCTCTCTGCCTGCCTCTCCGCCTACTTGTAATCTCTCTCTCTGTGTCAAATGAATAAATAAAATCTTTATAAAAAAAATGTTATAAAAAAAAATAAAATAAAATAAAAGAAGAAGCATCTTCTGCTAACCAAGAGGCACCAGATAAGTTCCCAGACACAATCATTGAGGAGAAAGATCTTCCCGAATGGGTTTTCTTAATGTAATTTTTTAAAGATTTTATTTATTTATTTGTCAGAAAGAGAGAGAGAGAGAGAGCACAAGCAGGGGGAGCAGTAGGCAGAGGGAGAAGCAGACTCCCCACCGAGCAAGGAGCGGGATGCAGGACTCAGTCCCAGGAACCTGGGATCACGACCTGATCCGCCGAAGGCAGATGCTTCACCGACTGAGCCACCCAGGCATCCCCTGAATGGGTTTTTAATGCAGATGAAGGGCAGAAATGCCACAAAGAACACTTTTTAGTAAGGAAGAGAAGCACGTATTGGGATTTAAGGCAGGAAGGGATAGGCTAACCCTCCTGTTTTGTGCAAATGTGGTTGGGTTTATGATTAGGACTGCCCTTATCTGTGAAGCTGTGAACCCCTAGCCTTGAAGGGAAAAGATAAGCACCAGCTGTCAGTCTTTTGGTTGTACAAAAAGAACCCTTTTTTTCTGGATTAGTTCCATCAATACTTAGTCCCTGAAGTCAGGAAGTACCTTAGCAGTAAGTGACTGCCTTTTAAAGTTCCTTTGAAAAAAAATTTTTTAAAAATAAAGTTCCTTTGATATTGGACAATGCCCCTGCCCCCCGCCCCCCATAACCCCATGAGTTTAACACCAAAGGCGTTTGAGTGGTTTCCTCGCTCCCAAACACAGCATCTCTAATTCAACCTCTAGATTGGGAGTCATAAGGACTTTTAAGACTCATTACACACATTATTCTATAGAAAGGATTGCCAAAACTATAGAGAAGAACCCCGGGAGAGAGAAATCATGAAAGTCTGGAAGAATTACACCATTGGAGATGCCATTGTTGTTATAGAAAAAGCCATGGAAGCCATCAAGCCTGAAGCACTGAGTTCCTGCTGGAGAAAGTTGCATGGAGCTGCGCATGACTTCACACAGTTAGGGCAGAGCCAATCAAGGAAGTCAGGAAAGAGATTATGGAAATGGCAGAAAAAGGTAGGGGAGGAAGAGTTTCAAGATATGGGTCTTAGAGAAATTCAAGAGCTAATGGATACCACACCAGAGGAATTAGGAGATGACGTGATGGGAGATGAATGCTTCTATGAATGCCCCATGGTGAGAGAGAAGATGCAGAAAGGGGCAGTGACCAACAAATGATCATTGGATGATCTGGCAGAAATCAATCTGATCATTCTAGACTGCTTTTGACTTTTTTTTTTTTAATGACATGGACCCTTCTACAACACAGACATTGAAACTGAAACAGTGGAAGAAGGATTGGTACCATATAAGAACATTTTTAGAGACATGAAAAAGCAAAAAAGTCGGGCAGAAATTACAATATATTACTGTAAATTTACACCCAGTGTGCCTGCCTCTCCTGCTCCCTTTCCACCTCCTCTACCTCTTCCTCCTCTGCCCGCCCTGAGACAGCAAGACCGATGCCTCCTTGTCCCCCTCCTCAGTCTACTCAATGTGAAGATGATGGGAAACAAGACCTTTATGATGATCCATTTCCACTTAATGAATAGTATATCATCATCAAGCCATTCCATTAAGATTGATCTGTGAAAATCTAACATCGGTAGGGCAAGAACCGTATGAGACATTCCTGTATCATCATCCTTGCTATGGCCTAAGTATTCACTGCATAGAACACTGAGCGCAAGACTTGTATGGAAAGGGATGGCCTATCTTTATGTAGGCATAACATGAGTGGTATTTAATACAAAATTAATGATGTGTTCTTTTTCTTACCCTTTTATAACTTTGCTTTCTTTTTTTTTTTTTTTAAAGATTTTATTTATTCATTTGACACAGAGAGAGAGAGAGAGATTACAAGTAGGCAGAGAGGCAGGCAGAGAGAGGAGAGAGGAGGAAGCAGGCTCCCTGCTGAGCAGAGAGCCCGATGTGGGCCTCGATCCCAGGACCCTGGGATCATGACCTGAGCCGAAGGCAGCGGCTTTAACCCACTGAGCCACCCAGGCGCCCATAACTTTGCTTTCAAAGAGTTACATCACCGTATAGTATGCCTCTCTCTTTAGTAATTGGAGAGATTACATATTGGCCAATCATGGGTAAGTGATTTTAAACAATGCAACAGTGTTTTCAATACTGTGTTACTGTGTTATTAATATGACTATAATTCTGTGTGCCATAAAAATTTTATACGATTCATTCATTAACGTATATGCTAGGCTCCTGTGAGGCAATCATACAGCACATACTAGGCTACCATAAAGCCATCCTCTTGTGGCTTTTTCATGATCAATGCATGATCAACAGTAGGCTATTAGTAGTTGACTTTTTTGGGAGTCAGAGGTTGTATGCAGATTTTCAACTGTGTGTGGGACAGTCAGCACCCCTAGGCCCCTACATTGTTCAAAGGTCAACTGTATTTATCATCCTACTAAATTATCCAATTGAATTTCTATTATTTGAACTTTATATGAAGGCTTTAATGAGCAGATATTTAATATCTTTTCTCTACACTGAAAAATCATTTACAAATTCTATGTAAAACAGGAGATATGCTTAAAGTCAGGATTCGATATTTCACTTTTTATCATTATTCATTGTGTTTAATGTTGGCATTGGGCAAACAGGAAGTGCCTGATTTAAAAACGATCGATTGCAATGTTTCCTGTGTTTCAACAGTTGATTTTCTTGTCAAATTTTGCCATTACATTCTGACTTAATTGAAAGCAGGACTGTGTTTTGTTTACTGCTGCATCAACAATGCCCAGGACAGACCTGCTACCTATTAGAAAGAAAAAGAATCAAAGAATAGGATGGATGGATGGATGGATGGATGGATGGACGGATGGATGGATGGATGGATGGATGGATGGATGGATGGACGGACGGATGGATGGATGGATGGATGGATGGACGGATGGATGGATGGATGGATGGATAGACGGATGGACAAATCAATGGACAAATTGATGGATGTGTGTGATTTCTTCCAACCTAGGGTATAAAAAATTTCCTGAAGAAATTGGTATTTGAGCTTACCTTAAAGACAAAGAAGCTTTAGGTATGTGGGTTGATAGTAAGGGCAGAGCAGACAAAGCAAACATGTTAAGCAACAGCTTAATGGATCAGAAGAGTTTGACTGAGTTGGCAAGATATTCAGTGCTGGAAAATCAGTCAAAGACTAAAAATGTGTTTGACAACCTGTGAGTACATTAGAAGCACTTTAAGCTCCTTGAAGGCATGGCCAGTTGGTGGGTGTGTTCCTAGAGCTTAGCCCTGTGCCTACCACACTGAAATAATGGAATAAAAAACAAGTCATGGAGGAAGGTTGGCCCATAGACACTTCTCTGAAGTCATCTACTGAAACCCTTTTCCTGGCTTGCTCTGTTCTACCATTTTGATAGCCCGTCCTTCCTGAGACATGACTCAGAGCCTTTGCCTTGGCTCTTCCCTTTACCTGAAACTTTCCTTACTCTGCTCTCCCTCATTGACCTTTCTGCTTTCCCTTAAACATACCTCTCTGACGCCTTTGAGGTTGCCATTTATTTTTTTTTATTTTGTATTTTTTTTAGTTTCAGAGATAGAATTTAACAGTTCATCAGTTGCAAGTGACGCCCAGTGCTCATTACGTCAGGTGCCTTCCTTAATGCCTGTCACCCAGTTACTTTATCCCCCTACCCACCTCCCCTCCAACAACCCTCAGTTTAATACCCAGAGTTTAGAGTCTCTTATGGTTTGCCTTCCTCTCTGTTTTTAATCTTATTTTATTTTTCCTTCCCTTCCCCTATGTTCATCTGTTTTGTTTCTTAAATTCTATATGTGAGTGAAATCATATGGTATTTGTCTTTCTCTGACTTATTTCATTTAGCATAATACTCTCTAGTTCCATCCACGTTCCTGCAAATGCAGTTGCCACTTATTCACTCACTCTGCTGGGAAAATTCTTCCTACCTGTCTTCAAGGCACTTGATTCATCTTTCATTTAGATATCTTCTCAAAATCTTTTTTGCTTCCTTGAGAAGTCTTCCCTGCCAGCATGTGTAAGGGGTGCCTCTCCCCATCGCTCTCAATCCCCCCAACTTTTATTTTTGTATTGCTTTATTTTTCTTGATAGCACATATTGCCACTTTATATTATTAGACAGTTGTCTCTTTATTGTTGACTTCCCACCCTGTAGGATGTAAGCTCTTATTCCAAAAAGGTCAGATAGTGTTAGAGAATTTTCTTGTCCTCTGCTATGTCCCTAGAACAGTGCTTGACACAGAAAACTCAATAAATATTTGTCGAATAAATAAATAAGTAGTTCAAGTATCTTACCCTGGATTTGAAGTCCTTTTATATTTGTACTCCAGTCTTCCTTTGGGGTGACTAAACCTAGAACTTCTAAAGGGAAAATGGGCCATGTTCAGATTATCTTGTCCATCCAGGGCGCCTGAGTGGTTCAGCTGGTTAGGCGTGGGACTCTTGATTCTGCTCAGGTCATGATCTCAGTCCGGGTCGTGAGATGGAACACCGCCTTAGGCTCTGGGCTCATCAGTGAGTCTTCTTGAGATTCTCTCTCTTTCCCTCTCCCTCTGCCCTCCCATCCAAGTTAACAAACAAAATCTTTTTTTTTTTTAAAGATTTTATTTATTTATTGACACACAGAGAGAGATTACAAGTAGGCAGAGAGGCAGGCAGAGAGACAGGGAGAGGAGGAAGCAGGCTCCCTGCTGAGCAGAGAGCCCGATGCGGGCCTCGATCCCAGGACGCTGAGATCATGACCTGAGCCGAAAGCAGAGGCTTTAACCCACTGAGCCACCCAGGCGCCCAACAAACAAAATCTTAAAAAAAAAATTATCTTGTCCATCTAGAGCATCTTAAAGATGAGAATAATGAGGCCCAAACACGCAAAGTCTAAGCTGGAGGCCAAATCACACAGTTAATTGGTGAAAGAGCCTGAAATAGAAACTTGATCTCCTGTGACCTACCAGGCTTAACCCCAACCCACACCCATTCCTGCTGTCCACCGTCCATCAGAGATCAGAGTGAGCTTTCTAAAATGCAAGCATGAGCACCTCTTTTTTTCAACAGTTGAGTACCTCTCCATCACCCAGTGCAACCAGCTGGGCTGGCTGAGAGCAGCTGTCATGGTGGCCCCATGTCCTTGTTCTACTCCTGCTACTTCACGGTTGGTGCTGTTTCACACATCTCTACTTCTCTACGTGTTCGTGGGTGCCTGGACTTGTTACCATCGGCTTAATGATTCTTACGCATTTATTCTTCAAAACTTTGAGGGTCTACTCCACCCCGAGGCCTACCGTTATTCTGTCACCCTAAGTCTCTGAGAGATAATTAACTTACCTTGTCTACATTAATTCCAATCCTAGTACCTGCCTCTCTCATTGCATATGTTATATATGCATATGTTTTGCATATATATGCATATGATATATATGGTATCTATAACTGAATTGCACCCCCCCATGGGGTTACAGAATATGGTGGACATTTGTCATTGTTTGCAATGTTCAATACTCCTTCTATTGGGGGGGGGGTCATGCTACCTTGTCAGCAACTCCAGATGACAAAGCAGAGAGATCCTCCCTCTTTCTTTCTCTACCCCTGGCAGCCAGGGCTCAGGCACAGGGCCAGAGGCTGGCACCCAGAAGCCCATCCTACAATTTGGACTCTTGAATGAGGGTAATAGACACAAAGGGTGGGTTGGATTCTACCTGTGGCTATGGTGGTGGCATTCTAATGAGACTCTTCTTGCGAAGAGATGGCTAGGCTTCTTCCTGTTTCTCAGGCAAATGTCCTGAATGTCCTGTGAGTTCTTTCCAGTGTTCTAGATCTAGCCACATCAGTCATAATGGGCTTGCTTACAGCTAAGAAGCTAGCTGTTTGGTGTAGGGCATAGGGCAGGTGTCTTAATCCCCCTAGGCTTTACCAGCAGTGGTAGAGTGAAGACTGTGTGTTTCTGCAGCAGACTGTCACAGTTCGAATCCTGACTTCTGTGCTCATCAGCTTTGTGGTTTCGGGCCAGGAACTTGACCTCTCTAAGCGCAATTTCTCTAAAATGGGGAGAAATCTCATGATAGAATTAAAGAAGAGTATATTTATCTAAACTCCCTGGGCAAAGTGCAATAAATAGTAACAATTACCATCACGTATCCGTATATAGTGATTCAAGTAGTTCAACCTTTCTCCTAAACAACTACCACCTCCAACCCTATTATTTCTGAATTATCTATTTCTTGTCATCTGAATATGTCTTGGACACTTTGCCACGGCATCTGAAGGGCCCAGCACCACTCCATCTGTCTGAATCCTAACCATCCTTCAAGACCCCTCCCGTGGCTCCAACTGAGGGGCCCGCTGTGGCTACTCTTCCCAGAGAGCTTCCCTCGTCTTCCTTCCTGGAGCGTACTTTTCCTACACTATTTGTGACAGATGGGATTCTTGGGCCCTGTTATCCGAAGCCGCTTCCTATGGAAGGATTATATGTCACCGTCATAACTTGATGGGGCCAATAAAATGTGAAGGGAAGTGACATGTGCCCCGTCCAAGCAGAGCTTCAAGAGCAATCTCGTGGCCTTCCCCTTGCACTTTCTTCTCTGCCATGAGGGGCATCTCCTTAGAGAGAGGCTGTCCCTCCAACCTGGGTCCTAGAAAGATGAAGATCTGTGGCGTCCACCACTGATCTCTAGCTCAGCTGTTATGAGAATGAAAAATCAACTTGCATCGTTACCACCCACTGACATTTTAGAGGTCACGTTCCTGTAGCAAGACCTAGCATAAGCTCACGGAGGCACCACTCATTCACATTTTTCAAGTGCTATTTGGTATTCTTATTTATCTTTAAATCAATATATCCTGTGTTCCTGGGGTGTTTTCCAACACCAACAGCCCATTTTCTGCTGACGTCCACAGTTCAATTCCGCGCCTAAGGTAGAGTCAGCACAGGCCCCTACAGGTTAAGGGCTCAGTCCCAAAAGACTGCCCCCCAGCTCCCGATGTCAGTTACAAGTAGGGACGCCCCACACTTAAGTCCAATTTGGCTACAAATCGGGGGTTCCTGTGACCCACTGCTCAGGTTCCATAATTGGCTAGAACAACTGATAAAACTCAGGGAAACACTTATATTTATTGGTTTACTCTAAAGGAAATTATGAAGGATAAAAATAAACAGCCAGGTGAAGAGATACATAGGGCAAGGTCCAGGGGGGCCCTGAGTGCAGGAGTGTCTGTCTGTGTGGCGTGGGGGTATGCTACCCTCCCTCCAGGCAGGTGACTCCATCTACTAACCCAGAAGCTCATCAAATTTCTTCTTTCCAGAGGTTTTATCAAACTTAATCTCCAGACTCGTGCCCCTTCCCCTTCTTGGAAGTCAATGAGTGAGGTTGGAAGATCAGCTCTATTCTGAGACTGCTCTATATCGCCTTATTACCATAAACTCATGCTAAAGGGACTCACTTTGAGTAATAAAAGACATTTATGACTTGGGAAATTCCAAGGGTTTTAGTGGCTCCGTGCCAGGAATCAAGGACAAAGACTAAATATATTCCTTATTTTATCACAGTTCCCAATTTAACTTAAAAACCTTTGCAGGGGGCGCCTGGGTGGCTCAGTGGGTTAATGCCTCTGCTTTCGGCTCAGGTCATGATCTCAGGGTCCTGGGATCGAGGCCCGCATCGGGCTCCCTGCTCAGCGGGGAGCCTGCTTCCCCCTCTCTCTCTCTGCCTGCCTCTCTGCCTCCTTGTGATCTCTCTCCCCTCTGTGAAATAAATAAATAAAATCTTTAAAAAAAAAAAAAAAAAAAAAAAAAAAACCTTTGCAGGGCGCCTGGGTGGCTCAGTGGGTTAAAGCCGCTGCCTTCGGCTCAGGTCATGATCCCAGGGTCCTGGGATCGAGGCCCACGTAGGGCTCTCTGCTCAGCAGGGAGCCTGCTTCCTTCTCTCTCCTCTCTCTGCCTGCCTCTCTGCCGACTTGTAATCTCTCTCTCTGTGTCAAATGAATAAATAAAACAAACAAACAAACAAAAAAAAAAAACCTTTGCAAACAGAAATCATGTCTTATACCCACAGCAGTTCTAGCCCCAGATGATGCCTGCTCAGTCAATGTGAGTGGATGGTAGAGATTATTTTTCAATAAACTTGAAAAGAAGACCAATTAAAGCAGACCTATTAGCCCAACGTTTAGACCACTGTGTTATTTTTTTTTTAATCTAACATGAAAGTTATAGAAACTAAATAGCATGGGACACCTCAGTAGGAACAACACCCAGGAGAAAGAGAGTTCAGAAAATTACAATTATTTAAGTCTTCGGTGACCTCTCCAGATTACTACCCAAAACCCAAGTGGTTGGCAAAGTGGGAGCTTTGTAAATTTTGGCAAATCAACTGACCTGAAGAAGACCCTATGAGAGTAGAGATGTCTAAATGTTTTTTTTGTTTGATTGATTGATTGATTGATTGATTTGTCAGAGAGAGGGGGAGAGAGCACAGCAGGGGGAGTAGCACACAGAGGGAGAAGCAGGCTCCCTGCTGAGCAAGGAGTCCAATGTGGGACTTGACCCCAGGATCCTGGGATCATGACCCGAGCTGAAGGCAGCTGGCAAAGGCCACCCAGGCATCCCTAAATGTTTTTAATAGTGAGTCCAAATGACCAGAAGCCCATATGTATGTGAGCTGCCTGCATTTTAAATTGAAGAATATCTTGTCAGCTATTAAAAAAAGTGTATGGATTTTTTAACAGTGATGCAAAACCAGTCCTCTGCAAAACACCTTTTAATAGCCTTTAGCTGGGCAGAGTGAATATTATAATCAATTTTATTCTGTCAGTGAGAACATTGATATTTACCACACGGAACTAATTTTAAAAACCACGTATTCTGTGTATTTAGGCCAAAGACTTCTCCCTCAGTTCTAACTATGTAAGAATATTCCTGATGGAGACTCTTGGCTTTGACTTGAACAGAGTCAAGGAAGAGAACGTACTGTCACAGACAGGTGGGTGCCAAACAAGGGTCGGACTTTGATCACCTGACCAACAGGTTTGAGGCCTGCATACCATGGGTCTTTTTAGTGAGTGAATTAGGTAAAATATTTTGTGCTAAAATTTTTGGGAGAGAGTCTATTCTAGGGATAGGGATAGAGAGGTGCGAGGCCATCATAATGTGAGCTGTGGTCCTGTATATTAGTCAACTACTACATCTTCCATGAGCAGGTGTACACACATGTGGACACACACTTACCTGTCCACCCCAGCCCTGGCCTCCTGCAGAACATCTAGTAAATAGATCCAGCAAATGCTTTTAAGTGATGGGATGCAGAGCCGAACTTTGAGTAAATCATCAACCGTTTGCTACCTACACGTGCCAAACTGATAGGACCACGCACTTAAAAATAGTTACAGCATAGCTGAAAGCTTGGGCTGGGGAACCTGGAACCAAGGAAGTACCTGTTAGGTGGCAGGCCCCTTACAACCTGTAGAGGCTCAGAGAGCTGATGCACACAACCAGCCTTAAAACAAGTTTCTAAGCCCAAGACCTATCTGCTCCTGCCCAAGGTGTACCATCAGTAAACCAAAATTCAGATAACTTTTGTGTCCCTATAAATGCTCCACTTGACCAGAAACGCAATATATTGAGTGGGCCAATCCCCAAATGCCAAGCCAACTCAGGCTCTATATGTATTTCTTTGTTCCTTCTCAACTGTGTAGCCCCAGCCAATCAGATTTTTTGTTTTTCTCTTCCCTGTTCATTATTACTTATCTTAAAAATGCTTCCTGCTTTCCTCCCTTCTTTATAGTTCTTGAATGAGAACTATCGGCTCCATGAAGTGTTCAATAATTGGTTCATATTGATGCAGTTTGGGGATGGAGGTGCGGTCCGGAGCTGAAGGCAAAGAAAAGAATTCTTGAGAAGTCTTTGGTGCAAAAAAGGTGATTTTAGTAAAGCTCAGGGACAGGACCCGTGGGCAGAAAGAGCTGCTGCACTGGGCATTTGAGGGGTGGCTCATTCTATACTTGGGAGTTGCCGGAGGTAAGGAAAAGGGGAGGCGTCCAAAAGGACTTTGATATTCTAAAGAAGACTCTCAGGATCCTGGAGGCCTTACTGTTGTCAAGCTAAGGTGGTTTTTCCCTCTAGCAAAGCATAAACATTCAGACAGTTGGGAGTTTCCTGGAGGAAGGTTCTACTCTGCCTGGCTCAGGTATTTGTCAACGGGCTGCAGGGTGTAAGGAAGTTTTATTTTATTTACATTTCCTTCTATCTTTGTTTCCCATATCTCTTTGGATCAGAGGCTGATGGTAGGGCTCCAGGAAATTTGTATCTATGGGTCTATCAATAACCTAACTTCCAGAGACCTGTAAGAATGCTTTTTTCTTGTAAATCACTAAGAGGACATTTGTAAACTGATAGAGATGTGGGGTCTTACAGGACTGTGATCACTATTAGTTAACCATTTATTTTCTCCTTCCCTTAGTTTTAGGGCAGCCAGAAAGTACCTGAGGAATGTCATATGGATCCCACCTGGGGTTGGGGGCTGCGGGGTGTCAGCCTGTGCTTTGCCCTCAGTTTGCTTTCTGCTCCCCCATCAATATCACTTAAACTGTCTTCTTTAACCATTTTTTTGAAGAACCGCTAAGAGGTAGAGTCCAGCCTTGAACTTAGATCTTTATAATCCCAAATCGAATAGTCTTTCTCTTCTATCAGAGGCTCTTACCCTAGGGACCCATGGACACCCATGGATAGCGTATGATAAACATTTATGAAGTGAGGATCCATATCGTTCATCAGATTCTCAAGGTGGGCAGTGGCCTCCAGAAGGCGGAGGCGTGGGCTTGGGCTGGTGTGCAGGGGCAGGGCTGGTGCAGTGGGGATGAAGAAGAGGCCAGAGCGGATCCGAGGGAGGCTGCGTGTTGCTTCTTTCACCCAGTTTCAACACCTCTCAGAGCTGATGTGCCAACCCTAGGGAAGTTACCAGTATCCTGTCCCCAGGGATGTGGGGTGACCAACGATCTGGTCCAAGTACCCGGCACGCCCTGTCGTATTCTCAGGCACATTCTATTCACTGAGAGAAGCTTAAAATGCTACTGGGTGTTGCGGGCCTGCCACATAATATTTCCTTGGAGGTGGGGAGAGGGTCAGAGAGGCCCCAGGGACGGGGGCTGGGGCTCCACTGATCATTCCCCCAAGCACATGGTGTGGGAGCAGCATTGTGACCTGAGAGGAGAGGGAAGCCAGGGAGCTCAGGTTCTAGGAAAGGACTAGAAATAACTATTGATGAATTACATACTAAATCTAATTTTCCTCTGGACTTCTAAGCCATAGGCCTTCCTGAGTATAACTGGAATGGGCATCTGAAACAGTGTTTTTAGTCATGTACAGGAATCTGCAGAGTACTTCCAGCTACCATCAGGCACAGGGAGGTGGGGGGGGGACTCAGTGTGATATCAAGGAGAATCAGGCACATTCTATCTGTGTGCATGTTACACAAACAGGTGATCACAACCGAATGTGACGAGTCCTATGATGGAAGCATTACAGAGAGCTATGAGAGCACTTCCAGATGAAAGAACAATTACACCTGGGGAATGAGAAGCAGTTCTATTGGAGATGACATAGCAGTTCCTTTGAATAAATGGGTAGCAACTGTCAGGCGTTGCATTGGCACGAGGGTAGGAGATGGCTAGACACAGGAGTTCCACCGTCACGGAGCTCAAAGCCAGGCCTTGAAGCACAGAGGGGACAATCTGTTAGTTGAAACAGGCCACACATCCTAAGTGCAGGCTAGCACTGCTCTGGGGACAACACATTGTGTGTGTGTGTGTGTGTCCATGTGTGTCTGTGTGTATCCTGGAGAAAGGGATGCCTGAGTTAGGTTTTGGATGATAACTAAGACTTCGAGTGTTTGGAGGTAGAAAGAAGTATAAGCTACAAAGGCTTTCCAAAGAGAAGCAAAAGTAATAGTATTTGTAGAGTATTCACAGGAGTGTAGCAAGCATGGTACCAAGTGCTTTGTAGACTTTATCTCACACGGCAACTCACCACCCCTGGCCCCGCCTTTTTTTCTTAAACATAATCCTTTCTTCGATCTAAGATGACCCTTGGTCCCCAAAAGGCCTTCCATACTCTAAGCATATCTCTCTGTCTGTCTCTATCTATCCATCTATCTCCCATCATCATATACCCATCTATCCAGATCTATACCACTGTTTACTCAGGAATCAGACATAGGATTTTATTTTCTTAAGAAATTACGGTTTTTCGGGCGCCTGGGTGGCTCAGTGGGTTAAAGCCTCTGCTTTCGGCTCAGGTCATGATCTCAGCGTCCTGGGATCGAGGCCCGCATCGGGCTCTCTGCTCAGCAGGGAGCCTGCTTCCTCCTCTCCTTGTCTCTCTGCCTGCTTCTCTGCCTACTTGTAATCTCTCTCTCTGTGTCAAATAAATAAATAAAATCTTTAAAAAAAAAAAAAAAAAAAAAAGAAATTACGGTTTTCTTCTAATAAGCAGAAAACACGTTCTTAGAAGTGTTGGCTTATGTATTCCTCCCTTAGGTCAGCGGAGGGTCTATTGAACAAAGAGAGAACGCAATGTTTGGAAGGCAGAGGTGTGATTAATATTTAAGTACCCTGAAAGGAGCTCTCTTGGTGATATATTTCATCTTGTCACCCTAAACTGTTTAAAGGGACACTCCAGATTTTAAAACAGAAATGCATATTTTGTCAGAGCATTAGTGGTTATGAATTGGGAACTTTAGTTTGATAAACTGTGCTGGACCCACCAGGAATGCTCAAAGGTAGAAACTCTTAGGGGAAACAGTATACACCAGCGCTGTCCATTGAACTGGACAGTCATGCATGTTTTCAGATTGACCAAGGCTAAACTCACAGACGCCCGATTTTTCCTGTAAAAACCTTATTTCTTCTGTGAAAACAGAGGGAGCATAGGACTGGAATTTCTGGAGGAATGCGGACAGGGAAAAGGCATCACAACTATATATTCTTTAGAATGAAGAATATTTGATTTACTTTGGTCACAAGAGTGGAGGACAGGATTCCTCCCTCTTTCAGCTCTACTATTTTCAAACTTTATTTGTATCCACTTGAATTTCTTTCCCTCCAGTCCCAGAAAAGGGTCTTTTCCTCTGTTGGAAGCTAATGACTTCCCCTGCTTTCCAAAACATTTGCCTCTCATCTCCTTGAGCATTGGAGTGTGTCCCCACCAACAAAGCCACATACTAAATGTTCTTAGACTCTATGTTCACTTTAGCTGATATGTTTCTTCTTTACCTTCTTAAATTGAGATATGATTGACATATAACATATTAGTTTCAGGTGTACAGCATAATGATTTGATATATGTATATTATGATATGATCACCCTAATAAATCTTTAACATCTATCACTACTACTATATTTTGTGTATTCTTAAATGCATATTTTTTCCCCAGATTTTAATATCTCTGGCATCAGGATGTGTGGTAGGTTTCTTGCAACGTGGTCACCATAGTTCCCTCTGAATCAATGTCCTTGGGTAATCCTTTCCCACATGGATACTTGACTTGGTCATGTGGGTTTCTTTGGCCAATGGAATGGCGGCAAACATGGCATCTGGAAAGCAATTATACATCGGGGTTTGTCCCCTTTGCTGAGCTTGGAGCCCTGAGACCACCATTTTAGCGCACATGAACTAGCTTACTGGAGTGGGCACGTGGAAGGGAACTAAGGGACACGAGCAAACAGCCTGATGACCAAGTGAGTGAGGCCATTCCCGAACCACCCAGCTCATCTATCTGCCCGCTGACTGGCTGCAAGAGAGAGCACTCAGAAGAGACCAGAAGAGGAACTACCTGGTTGAACTCACCCACAGGCCAAGCTACAGAACTATGAGCTAATAAATGGTCATTGTTTAAACCCACTAAGTTGTTGTGGTTTTTTTTTTTTTAAGATTTTATTTACTTATTTGTGAGAGAAAGAGAGAACGAGAGGAGAGCACGAGCAGGGGAGGGTGGGGGGAGCAGAGGGAGAGGGAGAAGCAGATGCCCTGCTGAGCACGGAGCCCAAGGGGCTTGATTCCAGGACCCTGGGATCATGACCTGAGCCGAAGGCAGACATTAAGCCACTAAGGTGATTTGTTATGCAGTAAAAGCCAAGCAATATAGGGTGCATCTCTCAACTGTGATGTTGCAGTTATAATGTGGAGCATTGTTTTTTCTTTCTCAGAGATTCATAAAATAATGATGCATCTTATAACACATTGTGACTTAGATTGAATGCCATATGGTATTATACTCACTTGGCAGATAAAGAAAGCTAGCAGCACCTGGGTGGCTCAGTCAGTTAAGCATCTGCCTTTGGCTCAGGTCATGAACTCTGGGTGCTGTGATTGAACTCTGTGTGGAGCCTGGTGTCAGGCTCCTTGCTCGATGGGGAGTCTGCTTCCCCCTATTCCCTCGACCCCTCCCCCTGCTCATGCTCTGTCACTCTCTCTCTTTCAAATAAATAAAAATCTTTTAAAAAAGAAAGAAAGAAAGAAGGAAAGCTAGGGATTAGGGGGTTTCTTGCCCAAGGTCCAGGACCAGTAAGTTGTGGAATTTGAATCCAAGCAGTCTGACTCCAAGCCTTTGCTCTTAACCTGCAAGTATTTCCACCCAGCAGGATAAGAGCCTCAGAGAGCCTCTAGAAGCCTCCCAGTGGGAGGAGGTGTTCGCCCGTGGAAGTTACTGGCCAGAGATCTGTAGACTAACTCTCCTAATAAAGTTAGTGAAGTCAGAGGATCAAGTGCATGTCAGCAATAAAAGGGGCGTGGAGAAGGGAGGACTATGGCTTCAGTGAGGGCCACTGGAGACCATGTGGTAATCACCAGTAGTTATAGAACAGTGTCCATTTGGTGGAAACATCCTTTTTCCCTATTGCTGGAAGTCCAGCAAATCTGAGATTAATGGCATACAGTGCCTGCTCTCTAGACACTAACAGTTTCATGGGGGAGATAGAGATATGCCTAATGTAGATGTGGCCTCAAAACAGACTGAGTGAGGAGCACCCAGCCACTGATGCCAACCCTTTCTTTAACCATCCTGGAATTAAAAGCACATCGGCCACTATTAATTGATGTGGCTATCCTGCAGATGACCATGCACCAAATCAGTAGATACAGAAGATCAATAGTAGTCACAATTCTGCAGTTGGCAATCACAAGTGGGAGCTCTTGAGACAAGATCATTGTCAATCTGCCCCTCAGCTTGTCCCAAAAAGGACCTTGACTCTGTTTAGCTTCTCTAGAAGATGGATCAATCGGTGTTCGATAGATTTGGATCTAGCCAGAATTAGCCACAACATTTTAATCAAGCCAAAATGGGGCTGAGAACAACTGATCAGAGACTCAAACTTCCATTAGGAGATTTGCTCCATTGCAACATCCAAATGGCTTTTGTTCAGGTGGCTACAGAAATGTTTGGGGGGAAAAAGAAGGTGGAAAAGAGACTTAAGACTGTGTTCCTACATCTTCCTGAGTCACAAAATGGAACTCCCAACCATGGAGTCTGGAAACTTCATTTAATGAGAAAACTAAGGCCATGGGTTGACACCCTTCTAAGGTAGGTGCCATTATTCCTGTCTTACAGAGGATAAGAAGGGGCTTCATGCCCAACTCCAAAGTCAATGTTTTTAACCACTGTGTAATACTGCCTGCCTTCAAAGTCTTTATTTCATGGTCATGGTACAGCCCCGTATGTTGTGAAACTTTTTAAAATGATTAGGGAGATAAGTTTTGGTTTGGGTTTTGGTGTGTGTGTGTGTGTGTGTGTGTGTGTGTGTGTGTGTGTGTGTGTGTGTGTGTGTGTGTATGTGTGTGTTAGTAATGAAAGAGACCTGAGAAATTATTTAGTCTAGTCCTCTTTTTTTCCAGAGGAGAAACCTGAACTCACTTCCCTGTCATACAGCAGCTTTACCAGAGAGAGTAGGAATTGAGGTGTAATCCTTGGTTGTGTGCCTTTCCTATTCTCAGGTGCTCAGTTTCCTGCGTTAGGGCTAGAAACCAAGGAAGAGCATACCGATGAGGAGAAAAGGGCCTTGGAGGGGGAAGGGATAGGGAAGTCAGTGACAGCTGTCACATGTTGTGGGTTGAATTGCATCCGCTCCCCTCCTCAGATTTATTTGTTGATGTCTTAACCCCCCAGTACCTCAGAATGTGACCTTATTTGGTGAGAGGGCCTTCACAGAGGTCATCAAGTTAATACCCTTACTGTGAACCCTAATCTGATATGACTGATGTCCTCATAAGAAGAAGCCGCGAACACAGATGCACAGTGGGAAAACCAGGTGAGGAGACCTAGGGAAAAGACAGCTTTCTCCAAGCCAAACAGAGATGCCTGAAGCAGATTCTTCCCTCACTGGCCTCAGAAGGAACCAACCCTAGCCCACACCTTCATTTTGAAATTCCAGCCTCTAGGAGTCTGAGACAATAAATTTCTCTTGTGTAAGCTACCTGGTTTCTGATACTTCATAATGGCAGCCCTGACAAACCACTACGGTAGAGAACTTTGAAGTGCCTAAGGAGGGGCTGAAGGACTGGTTGGAGAAGCAAGAGAAAATAGAAGAGGCTAAAAGGATGAAATCACGGGTGAGGAGGAAGAGACCTGAGCAGAGAAACCAAGGATTAGCCAAGGGGAAACCGACAGAAAGGAAAGTGGAGTCCATTTTTAATCTTAGATGGAGAGTCTGTGTGTAGAAGGGGGTCTTGGAGCTCTGAGCTGCTGCAGAGGCCATTGGAGTGTGGGCTGCCCTTGCCATCACTGTCCTATGGCGCCCGGACACTCTGGGAGGAAGGTCCCTAGGATATTACTTGCTCGAGTCAACCTGGTGTGCTTGAGGCCTCCAGCGAGCACAGGCTCACAAAAGCGTAAGGACAAAGTGCAGTCCAGCAGTTATCATGGGCGTGTTCTGGAACCAGACTGTGTGAGTTGCAAGTGCAGTTTTGCCCGCACTAGCATTCGACCTCTGTGCCTCAGTTTCTCCCTCACCTGTAAAAGGGGAATCATGTCAGCATCCACCTCATGGGGTTATGATGAAGATTCAAGAAGATAATGTGTGTGAACCGTTTCAGTAAACTGTAGCTGTTGTTTTCAGAGGGGTTTATCATAATAATAATGCTTCTCATGCTTCAAATTCAAAGTACTAGATAGCAGCCCTCCTCCCAATACCGGGCTCAAGTACCCCTGTAACCCGAACCGCCTTTATTAGAGAGGTTAAGGACACCGGCCGACCTCAGGTGCTAGGAGGGAAAATAACATTTGGGATAGGACCTGAAAAAGTTCATGCCAAATGGGCATCACACGGATGCATTAGCCCTCAAAACTCCCAGCCCAGAGATAGAGGCCCAAGAACTTGGCGGGTGGGTATTGCCCTTGAGTCACGTTGGATCTGCATTCGGCTGTAACTAGACCAGTATGATAGGTCCAGAGTTGCTTCACGACCAAGACATTGCAGAAGTCCAGACAAGTCTCCTTGCCAGGGACTGTGGCAAAACCCCATGTGGGGACCGTGGTGAAATCGGGTAAAAAGGGGCTCCGTAAGTGGGTGTCAAACAAAAAATAGGCAAGGGAAGCCACCCCCCCCCCACCCGTGGCCACCCGGTTCCTCCCTGCAGAAACCCCCGTCCGCCAAGAGATCAGCAAGGACTGGGAGTGGAAGACGCGGAAGCGTCTTCTGGTCCCCGTGGTAGCGGAACCCCAGGGCTTCTAGGTTGAGGCTCCACAATATACCCTTTGCCCTTCCACAGATTGGCTGTGAAATCGAAGGCAGGCTAGGCGACTCCTGCTGAGTTTGCTCGCAGCCTCTCTGCAACAGCAGGCAGGCAGGTCTGCGCTCCCGCCCGGAGGCGGGCGCGCGTGGTGGGGGCGGGGCTTGCCGGCGGAGGCGGGGGCTGCGGACGGGACGGGGCGGGG
>LNAC01000061.1:1532055-1551879 GCA_002007465.1 Ailurus styani | reverse complement strand
GCTCAGGCTGCCCCGCCGGCCCAAGCCCGGGAGGCGGCGGCCGCCGCGGAGACGCGCGAGCCTCCCCTCGGCTCCCGGGGTCGTTCGACTCTTCCGGCCTCTGCCCTCGGCTCCCCTTCCCGCGGTGGCGGAGGCCTTCGGGCCGCTTCCTGTGCCTGAGCCGGGGATGCCCGGCCGCCGTTTCCCGCGGGCTGCGCGGGCGCGGGGCTGGTGCACGGCGGGGTCCGGGTGACGCGCGCCGCGGCACCGGCCTCTTGTTTGTGTGGCGGCGGGGACCGGCCCGGCCCGGAAGGCGGACCCCGAGCTTCACAGGCGAGGGATGATCCCGCGGCCGCGGGGCTGGGGGCGGTGGTCTCTCGGCCACGGGCGTCGCTCCCGGCCCCGTGGCAGGGTTTTTGAGGCGCTCTCGGACCGCGCCTGGGAGCATGGGAGCCGGACGGTCCTGCTGCCTCGGCGTGACGGTGGCCCCTGCGCTGAGCGCTTGCGGAGGGTCAAAGGCAGCATCCAAAGCCGGTTGCCAAATGGAGAAATTCTCGCGGTGTCTCCAGAGGAGTGCCCAAAGCCTCCGCACCGAGCCGCGTTGGAGTCATTGATGTGCGAAGCCTGGCGTTTTGAATTTAGGAAGCAGAAATGATATCTATCTCCTTGCGGCGTAGACGGGGAGAGGTGGTAAATGACTTGAATGGACACGTGGACTAGAACCTAAAGACAGACACTGATCAGTGTGTATGTTAGGATCTCAGACCCTTTCCCCAACCCACCTACCTTCAAGATTATGGAGCTTAATTATGACCATTATAAAAGTGCCCTTTGCCTATTAAAGTTGACACTTTTAAGCATCTTCTTGGTGCAGGAGTATCCAAAGTGCCCCCGACTGTCCATACCCTTCCTTTTATTTTATTTTATTTTATTTTTTTTTGTCATTGCTTAGCATGAGAAAAACATGAAATCTCACAGTTTCCGACACAAATTTGACCTGTGATTATCTCAGTGTAAAGAGTTATTTGCTTAACACAAACAAAAATTTCTGGTTGGTTCTGCACTTTCAAGTGGAGATGGCAGCTTAGATTGGCAGATGAGTGGGGTGGAGAAGGTCGAACTTTTAAAGGAAATCTTGCTTCTCATCATTGTGGAGCCAGTCTTTGGAGACGTTCTTTCTTGTCCTCACTCAACTGGGAGAATCCCTTCCCAGTCTGAAACTTGACTCCTTATTTGTGAAAGGACCGCATTAGGCTTAAAACCTTTCATTAGCTAAGATTCTATGACTGGAAAAAGAAAATGCTTAAAAGTAGCAAACCTCATACCTCCCTTCCTCTCTTAACATAATACAGTTATATTATAGGCCATATATTATAGACCTCTGTTTTCTGCATTTACTGTAAACAGAGAAGACTTTCTTTTAAATCACCCTTTCCTCACAATTATAAGCATTTTGACCTATTTCCTTCCTGTCTCTGTTATGCATATTTTGGCGGTACTTTTATTATTATTGCAGGCAGCCTGACTAGAAAGAGATCTCTGGGATTTTTGATGTGGGGCATTTGAGAGATAGCTACTTGGGACAAATGCAGGTGGGGACTGGTTTCTGTTTGTATCAGAGAGGTAGAGGTTTCATGACTATCTCTTTTGAATGAAGTTTGAAAGAACTCAAAGTGTCTTAGCATGCCACGGTGTCATGCCTCATGTCCATCTTTTGTTTTTGAGGTAGCCGTCTTGTGGAAAATGGACGTATTCAGAGGAGGGGCTGGGCAAAGAGCAGACTGTTTTGTCATTACAGCTGGGGATTTCCCCTCTCTCCCTTCAAGTTTCACTTTTCTGCAAAGAGCAAGACTACAGGAATACTAGTAATTTCTAGTATTGAAATGTTGATACTCAGGAACCTGAGATGAATATATAATTTTTATTTTTATTTTTATTTTTTTTTTTTTAAAGATTTTATTTATTTATTTGACACAGAGAGATTACAAGTAGGCAGAGAGGCAGGCAGAGACGGAGAGGAGGAAGCAGGCTCCCTGCTGAGCAGAGAGCCCGATGTGGGCCTCGATCCCAGGACGATGAGATCATGACCTGAGCCGAAAGCAGAGGCTTTAACCCACTGAGCCACCCAGGCGCCCGAATATATAATTTTTAAGGCCATTTGCTGAGTTTATTGTGCATACTGGCCACATAAAGCATATGTCCATTATTCTTTTGCACTTACTGTCTCTTATATCCAGATTCTGTTGAGTTAGGATCCATTAATAATGTTTTATGAACAGTATTGTTTGGATGATGCAATAGTTAGACTCTTGTGTTAAAAAATACAAGGGAACTTCCTTTAAGGCAGCTCCAAGCTGTTGGTATCCTATGGCCTAACGTGAAATCTTGGTCTTCAAGTCTTGCTCTCTTATGGGCAGGTCAGTCAGAGGAGGTAGACTGAAGGTGCCAGAGTTTTTACTGAAGGTTGTCACTCCAGCTTGGGCAGACAAACGTCTTAGGGTCGCTTTTCTTTGACACTCATGCCTGGAGATTACATCTCAGTGAACAGAGCTGATCTGAAGCTGCCAGGGGTTGAGTTTAGTTTTAAACATTTAAACATTGTCATATTTAAAGGGGATTCAAGAGCTATTTTTATTTAAGATTTTATTTATTTATTTGAAAGAGAGAGATAGAGAGCATGAGCAGGGAGAGAGGCAAGGAAAGAAGCAGACTCCCCACTGAGCAGGGAGCCCTGACCTGGGGACCTGGGATCTGGAGCTGGATTCCAGGACCCTGGGATCATGACCAGAGCTGGAGGCAAACACTTAACTGACTGAGCCACCCAGGTGCCCTCCTCTGAGCGCTTTTAAAGAAACCCAAGTTTGTAAAGCTTGTGAACTAGAATAGAGGCAGTTTTACCAGTGTTTGTGGCTACAACTCTGAAATGATCATTTTATCTCCAGTTCCTTAACTAAAATGGGGAACGACAGACAGCTCATAGGAATTTCTAGTTTGTGTAAGCCCAAGGTGATACATAATTGTGAAAAAATTGCCCGGACCACAAGGACAAGAGAAAACTATTGCATAGTCTGTGTTAGGTTACTTTTTCAGCTTTTTTAAATATCCTGACATTCAGAAGTTCTTGACTGAGCTGTAAGTAACCTTTGTGGAATCAAGAGGGGACAGTGAAGTGGGGAATGAGCCTTGCTTGAAACATGGCTGGCTTGGGGGGAGGGCACATTCTTTGGACAAAAGCTTGGGTGGAGGTGAGCGCTCCCTTGCCCTGTGCTGCCTGCCTGGGAGAATGCCTGCGGCTGGAGGCAAATGTCTTGTTTCCAAAATCTAAGATTTCACAACTGGTGGCTCTGTGTAGGTACTTGGGCCAATTCTCTTCATGAGTTAGTTGCTAGTCCTCAAGTTTTACATGAAAATTTGAAAGCTGTCTAATATCTAAATCAAAACAATTTGCTTCAGGAAACACACATATATATGTGTGTGTGTATGAATATAAAATATAAAATTATAATTTTAAAAAGTGTATATAGTATGTAAATGAGAAAGTATTTATAATAGGAATGTATGCTTTCCTTGTAGAATTATATTAAAATAGGAATATATGCTTTTTATATTATAACAGGAATCTATGCTTATAGAAGATTTGGGAGCTATAAAAAACGGTCTTCAATGGGCGCCTGGGTGGCTCAGTGGGTTGGGGCCTCTGCTTTCGGCTCAGGTCATGGTCTCAGCGTCCTGGGATCGAGGCCCGCGTCGGGCTCTCTGCTCAGCGGGAAGCCTGCTTCCTTCTCTCCCTGTCTCTCTGCCTGCCTCTCTGCCTACTTGTAATCTCTCTCTCTGTGTGTCAAATAAATAAAATCTTTAAAAAAAAAAAAAACGGTCTTCAAGAGAATAAATGCTATTCACATTTTTTGCATTTCCTTTTGTGTTTTTCTATTTTTTTTTACTTTAAGCATATAGTTTTAATTGAAGATAAATTTTTTTATTTTTTTATTTTTATTTTATTTATTTATTTATTTTTAAGATTTTATTTATTTATTTGACAGAGAGAGAGATTACAAGTAGGCAGAGAGGCAGGCAGAGACAGGGAGAGGAGGAAGCAGGCCCCCCGCTGAGCAGAGAGCCCGACATGGGCCTCGATCCCAGGATGCTGAGATCATGACCTGAGCCAAAAGCAGAGGCTTTAACCCACTGAGCCACCCAGGCGCCCGAAGATAAATTTTTTTAAAAGATTTTATTTATTTATCTGGCAGAGACACAGAGAGAGAGGGAACACAAGCTGGGGGAGTGGGAGAGGGAGAAGCAGGCTTCCTGGCAAGCAGGGAGCCTGATGCAGGGTGGATCCCAGAACCCTGGGATCATGACCTGAGCCAAAGGCAGACGCTTAATGACTGAGCCACCCAGGTGCCCCGAAGATAAAAATTTTGATAATTTTAATCACCTAAGTTATATCGTGAACATTTTTCCATGTTTTTACCTGCTCCTCAGAAAATGAGTTTTGAGGATGACTGCATAATGTGGTATATGGGATATGTCCCATTTATTTACCCTTCTCCTATTGTTGAATATGTATATATATATATATATATATATATTTAAGATTTTATTTATTTGACAGAGAGAGACATAGTGAGAGAGGGAAGACAAGCAGGAGGAGTGAGAGAGGGAGAAGCAGGCTTCCTGCTGAGCAGGGAGCCCGATGCGGGGCTCGATCCCAGGGCTCTGGGATCATGTCCTGAGCTGAAGGCAGGTGCTTAATGACTGAGCCACCTAGGTGCCCCCGTTGGATATATTTTTTAAATATGTATTTATTTATTTGAGAGAGAGAGAGAGAAGACACGTGTGTGTGTGTGGGGGGGGGAGGCAGGAAGGGCAAAGGGGGAGGGAGAGAATCCTCAGGCAGACTCCCTTGCTGAGTGCGGAGCCCAACATGGGACTTGATCCCAGGGCCTTGAGATCGTGACCTGAGCTGAAATCAAGAGTCAGACACTCAACCAACTGAGCCACCCAGGTGCCTCTATTGTTGAATATTTAAGAATAACTATTTCAGGACAGTTGGCCAAGCTTCTCATATATTTAAATGTATCTTTTTAAGAAATTAAGGCATGTTCTGCTCTAAAACTGTTGAAATTGACAATGATTTGAAAATTATTTTTGTTAGTAAATGGTTTCATTGGACTTTTGGGTTCACGTGTTCTAATCAGAAGTTGTCGAAATAAGGATTTCATGGTCTGGAAGGAGAAATGGAAAAAATGAGGGCATCAAAGGCGGAAATGGGGATTGCTGTTTATACCATTTCCTACTTCTGGAAGGCCTTCTGATAAATGTATTATCTGTCCATATGCACAGTGTTGGGGGTGAAAAAATGGGTACTTTCCCCCCTCAGGTTTGTTATGAGAGAAATGTCTATATAGCTAAGGCCCAAATACCTCAAATACCGTGTATTCTTTTAACAACTGTAGATAAAGTTGCTACAGAGACTAGTTTCTGCCTCAAGGCTCATCTGTCACCTACAGAGCAGGGCAGTGTCAGATGACTAACCTTGTGGCCCCAGCCCGGGCAGGGACAGGCTGGGGACAGGAGAGGTAGTGGTAACAGCCAGCCGCACAAGGCCCTGTCCTCAGTGCTTCTCCCTCAGTTAATCCTCCCAACAGCCCTGCAAGATAGGCCCTGCTATTATCCCTATTCTACAAAAGATACAGAATGCAGGTGCAGGGATTTTTGCCCACACCAGAATTTGAACCTACACAGTTAGCCTTCAGGGTCAGAGCTCCTAATTAATTGGCTCGCTGCCTCCAAGACCTTGAAATGTTCTTGGTCCAGGGAATGTCTGGAAACTTCCAGGTTACCCAGCTAGTGGCTAGACTGAGGACAGAGCTGGTTCTTTTTCCATGTCACTGCCCCTTGGTATTTCCTGGTCTCATTTTTACACTCTGTCTCCACCAGAGTGCTAAACATGACAACAAATTTTGTTTCAGCTTGGTTTGGTGAGCAGCAAGATCACTGGCTACACAGCTCTGACTCTCTAGAGAATAAAAGATTAAAGGCTTTGCCTGCCCTGGAAGTTGGTTTCTGAAGACTGGTGAACCGTCGAGGCGCATGTTAACGCATCAGGTGTGTGGAAGGAATAGCATACATGGCTGGAGACAGGGACCTCGGCTTAGCAGGGCTGATGGAGCTCCACTTACTTAAGAGATCAGCCTTGCCAGGGCACATAGATTCGCTTTCTGCTGCGTGTCTTAGGGTACTTTTTACCACAAACAGACTTTCGTGGTATGTTTTAGACAAGGGAACAGAATTGTGAATTTTCAGGGTTTGAAGGCACAGGTGTATTGTCTGGTGGGCAGGAGTACCTTTTTTCTAGTAGAGTTGTAGGCAGAACCCCAAGATAGCAAATAAAAGCAGGGCTCCCACGGTCAAAGGGGGGCAGGGGTGGGAACCCCAGCTCATGCACAGAGACCCGCTTCCTCAGTCACCCCGGTCTGAAGGACTTTCCAATGACCCCGGGCTCCCACAACACTGAAATAGCCTAACTTGCTCCCTCAGCAAACTTGTTGTGTGGGAGATGGGTGACTTAGCCCAGGTTACACAACCTGTGTTCCCCTCTGGCCATGACACACAGTGGAGTTTGTTCCTGGGCCTGTTCGGAGAATGACCAGATCTTGATGTACCCCTTGATTCGTGTCCTGCAATCTGCTTTTCCTAATTTACTTTCTGTACAGTGTTGCACAACACATACCCATTCTTCCTTTTTCTCCTGGGCATCACCGCCCAATCCATAGCCCCATCACCTCTGGTTTAGACAGCAGAGACCCTGCCTTTAAAAAAAAAAAAAAAAGAGGGACTGTGATTACTTTTCCTAATGCAGAACTCTTATTGAATCCCTCCTCTACCCAGAAGCCTTCCAGGGGTCCCTCTAGAAAGCCCCAAGTCTTTATTTAGCTTGGCTCTCAGGAGCTTCTAGAGTTTGCTTCCAACTTGCTGTTTCCCATGCCTCTCCCGAACTACCACATCTTGGGACTTCTGGAAGGCAGACTCTGGAAGCACAGGATTGCATCAAATCTCTGCCTCCCAAGACCCTTTGAGCTCTCTCTTCTGCCTGACTGGCCTTCCTATGTCCTGGAAGGGCCTCGGGGACCCTGTTCATTTATTTATTTATTTATTTATTTATTTATTTATTTATTTATTTATTTATTTATTTATAAGATTTTTATTTATTTGACAGAGAGAGAGAGATCACAAGTAGGCAGAGAGGCAGGCAGAGGGAGAGGGGGGAAGCAGGCTCCCTGCTGAGCAGAGAGCCTGATGCGGGCTTCGATCCCAGGACTCTGAGATCATGACCTGAGCCGAAGGCAGAGGCGTAACCCACTGAGCCACCCAGGCACCCTGGACCCTGTGCATTTAGCGTGACCTGTCTGCGAATCCTCATTGCACCCTCCTTCCTCAAAGCCCCATGACTTAGAGACTCCAGATCACTCACTGGAACCCCAGGCTGACATCAGCGAGCTGGGGTGCACCAGCGGCCACAGTGATGGTTCAGATGCGGAAACACTCCCCTATTGGTTAGAAATAGCTGCCACCCCAAGTGCCCCCACCCCTAATTCTGATTCAGAAGAGTTAAAGCCTGGTCCGTCCAGGGATCTCCTGAGCCTGTCCTGGGCCAGTGGCCTACTTCTTTCCCAGCTGGTTGATGCCTGGGTGTACCGGTTATTCATTATTTGGAATAGCACCCCTCCCTCCCTCCTTCATTTGCCTTTCATGTGAACGTATCTTGCTCCCTCAGTAGACTTCTCAGCTCCATTCTAGGCTCTGGGCATTTAACAGACTGAGTCATTGTCATCTGTGTTTTCAGCAGCATTTAACATGGGGCCTTATACCGCACTTAATATCGTCTGATGGTTGGTTGAGGCCAGGAGACGTTCAGATGGTCAGGTGGCCTATAGAAGGTGTCACTGACTGACAAGAATATGTGTTAAATGTGCCAGGTTGGTGTGTTGTGATCCCAGGCAAAGCTTAGATCTTGTAGGTAAGATAAAGGCATCAAAAATCACTAGACCAAAGCCTGAACTTTCATTGGGTTGATCTTAGTGTCTAGGGGTGCATCTGCGGTATCTCTTTCAGGGTACATTCAGAGATTTTCAAACAGCAGGTGGTTATAGGCTTTGCAGGATGTGGGAGGAAGTCAGATCAGGGTCAAGTTCTAGATAATCTTACGTAACTGTACCGTAGTCTTCATTTACCTGGTATTTCTACTTAAAACCATACCTTGTATCTGTGCCACAGTGAAATGGTCAAATAGCTGTTTTTTCCTTCTGTAGGGACAATTAGCCACATTGTACCTCAGGCAGGCTTCTGAGGTACCCCAGAATGGGGAGCTGGCAGGGAACTTGCCCGTCAAGCAGTCCAACCAGCCACCTCCCAGAGGCCAGAACCGCCATCGGGAGAGGTGTGGCTGCGAGCCCAGAGACAGGCTCTGCTCCAAAGCGGGAGCCAGCGTGTGTTTTCCTGACAGGATTCAGAGATAAGCGCCCCTGATGCCAGCTTCTCTGTAGAGTATAGGGTGGCTGAAGATCCCTGGCCCTTGAGGCAGGGGCTGAAACCTGGGGCTCCCCAGGAGAGGGCTCCTCAGAGGAGGCCAGCCTTTTAGTTGGCCATGGCCCTGAGGCCTTGATTCTCCTTCCTCCCGACTAGCTGGCCCAGTCCCTTTGGGCTCTCACACGTGGCCAGGCAATGTCACTGGCAATGTCCTATCCTCTCCAGGACACTTCTTGCCCTTGTGGGCAATGTGGAGTATCTTTGTCTCCCTCTCCAGGGGAAAAGTCAAAGTAGGCTTTGGCCACAACCGTTAACACTGCCCCCTAGCTGTGGCAAGCTTTTCAGGGGGCTCCAATTAGCACTTTGATTTATTTGTCTCTCATACTCAAGAACTGCCAGGCAGGTGCCCAGAGAATTTGCAGATACTACTCAGTGGTAGTCTCCAAAATGGGGCACACATGCCCCGTGCCCCGCAATGGGGGTAGACCACCCAGGGTGCAGAGTGGAGGTATTAGAACTTCTATAGATATTTACTTTTTAGGTTAAATTCATGTATGTATATTTTACAATGTTCAGAAAATATTTGCAGATGTCTAGATTTCATAGATGAGTGCATTTACATATTAAACACTCGTTTATTCTTTGGATGCATTTTATTTTATTTTATTTTTAAAGATTTTATTTATTTATTTGACAGAGAGAGACACAATGAGAGAGGGAACACAAGAGGGAGAAGCAGGCTTCCTACGGAGGAGGGAGCCCAATGCGGGGCTCGATCCCAGGACCCTGGGATCATGACCTGAGCCGAAGGCAGACGCTTAACTGACTGAGCCACCCAGGCATCCCCAGGACAAAGATTTTATTTATTTATTTATTTTCTGTTTTATTCACTACTGTGTCCCCCGAGGCTGGAGCAATGTTTGATAGAGAGTACATACACAGGAGATACTGTCCAATTGAACATATGGACCTTTCCTTGGGTGACAATTAAAAATCATGCTGCGTATGGCACTTTGTGTCAATATTTAGGTTGGCTTGGTTTTTTTGAGACCTTAGTCAGTTGGCAGGACGCAGTGGATGGGTTGGTCAGCGTGACTCCTAGCAGATCCGCTCACAGAGCTGTCCGAGCCTCGCGCTGGATGGGCCTCCCAAGTGTCCTGAATGAGAAGATGTGTGGGATTTGCTTTAAGTCGTTTTGCTTTGTTTTTTTAAAAATGGGTGTAAAATGAGGTAAGAGTCTCAAAATGTTGGTCATGATTAAAGTTGGAGCTGGGATTAGGGGCGCATAGGGCCTTCTTACACTACTCCGTATACCTTTGAATCCATGTGGACATTTTCATAATAAAATTTAAAACCCAAGGGGAAAATAGAGACCCCCCCCCAAAATTCGTGTCACTTGTTGCAAGTAGGTAATAGCCGGATGAGACCGTCTCTCTTTCTTCCTTCCCTTTTGAACAGGGCGTCATTTTTCAACAGTCAGTCCTCTGCAGCTCGTCGGGTTTGCTTTGTTGTAGCTTCGCCAGGGCCAGCCACCTCGAGGCTCTTAGTTACCTGACCTCTGGGTGTCATTCTAGCCCTTGTCCCGCGGTTGTCACCAAGGCCCCCCACCTTCCCTCGTACAATGAGCTTAATCCTTCCACCGTGTCTGCGTCTCCTGTGTCGCTTCCTCCACCACCGCCGAGGTCTCCCACAGAGCTGACGACACGGAGAGGTCACAGCGGGTGACCACGCTCTCCAAGGCTCTGTTTGGTCCTGAGGAAGCCCACCGCATAGGAATATTTGGTAGGTTCCCTTCACCGCTGCTGTTTAGGGACACCGACAATTAAATGAAACGGTTAATTTCCGTGCTGAAATCCGTAGACACTCGAAAGCGGCCCCGTCGTGAGTGGCTGGCCTTTGTGCGGGTAGAGGTCTGGCCGTGTTCTGTCTCCCACGTACCCCACGCAGCAAAGCCACTCCTCTAGTTTATCAGTCTCCCTGCAGCCACGGTCTATTTTAAGAGGTGTAAGTAACTCGACCCAACCTTGTGTCCCTTCAGCCTTCTTATCCAGGTCACTGCTATTTGATCGTCATGACCTCTGTGAGCAGCAAGGACTGGGCCTTGGCTTCTCTGTCGCCTGCACCAGGCCTCGCCCTGGTGGGGACACGGTATACTTGGCAGACGACGCCCCGCTGCAGGGGGACGAGCTTCTGCAGCCAGCCAGGCCTCAGCCTGAGCACCGGTGCCATGACCGTGACCGTGACCCTGGTTTGTGGCACCGCGGTTCCTAACCAGCCAGCCGCCCCTGCCCCTGCTGCTGGCCTGGGCTGGCTCTCAGGCTGTTGCCCCCCCCCCCCCGGTCTCTGCCGGAGGGCCCTGCCTCCACACTCCAGCCCATCCACTGTGCTTCCCCCCACCAAGGCTTCCACCACTCGCTTCACCTTCTGTCTGGATCGGCTGATCAAATCTTTCCTGCAGGTGTGTTTGTTTTCACTGATACCCTGAACTCTTCGAAGGCAGAGGAAGCTCTGTGAACACTGTGTCCTCATGCTGTTGGCCTTCTGTTGGCCAGGGACAAGGGAGAGTATGTTTGTTCCCTGCGATTTTGTTTACTCGCAGTGGGAACTTTCTCAAAGGGACCCTTAGGTGGAAGTTGCCACAGAGCCGGTCAGTGGCTGAGCCAGGGTCCCACACGGGGCGGATGGTGATGAGAAGGGCTTCTGCCCATCTGTCACTCTCCTAGAAGGCCCCAGGCCATATTCTGGAGCAGGTGGGAAATACATATGTGTCAGAGGAAATGAACTGACTTGACCTAGTGATATCTTCTTTTTCTGGAGAAATAAAATAAATAATAACTTGGCAAAGTACGTAGACTAATAAAATCACAAGACAAATAGCCATGTGGCGTAGCGTAGATGTGACAGTTTTTAACGTTGCTTGTTGTCTTTCCATGTCGTGCTGTCATCTGGAGTCTGCGGGTGGAGGTGGAATCCTGTTACCGAGTCCCCCTTGTCAGGGCTGTGTGGCCATCTTTTGCTTTCTCTAGAGTCGTCTTGGAAATGCTGCACCGTGTCAGTGACAGAAGGGGGCACACATTTCCTCTGTTCCCACCCTGTCCGGATCCCCTCTGATGCTCAGGGGGCACAGCCAGTACCTAGAACAAGGAGGTTTTTAACTCTGAGACTTGTATTCTCTTGGACACAACATCTGGGGGGACCCGGCACGTAGGCACCCTCTCTGTGTGCAGTTTCTCAAACAAATGGGCCTGCCTTGCATCCCAGGGCCCTGACTGGAGAGGAGTTCCTGCCTCGTGGGGTCCAGCTGTGGCTATTGTCAAAGGAGTTTTGTCCAGTTTCTCAGGAAGCTCTTTCCCTCCCAGGAAGTGGAGCCTTCTGTCTCAGGGCTTGCTCAGTTGTTCATCGCAGGCCAGGAAGGTGGAGAGTCCATTCTGAGTTGTATTTCCTTCCCTAGCTCTTGTCACGATAGGCTCTCCTTGTGTTGCCCTATCCCCAGGACCATGGTGTCGTGTTAACGTGCTGTCCTCCAGACATCATTTGGGCTCCTCCTGTGCCAGATGTCAGCTGAGGTCATGTGCCTGTCGGATCTAGTGGCTGAGTGGGAAGCCAGACCTACAGAAGCCTCTTCCGTCTCGGTTCCCGCAGAACGGTTGGGTCGGCCTAGCCAGCGGGTCTTGTGTCCATCAGCTCAAGTGAGGTGACTGACCAAGGCCCATTCCGCCCAGCCTGCCCCTTCTCTAACTCCTACCAGGAAACGGCCCTGTCTCGTCTTGCCTCCCCAGGACTCACTTAACAAAATTAAATCAGTGCTTGAAGACCAATGGAAAAATCTTGCTTCCCTTAGGAATTTTTTTTTTTTTTCAAATGGAAACGTCTCCTCTTAAATCCGTGCCACCTCACACTGCCTGGATGTCTTTGCTGGGCATGTGCAAACTGCAAATGTCATTCTCCCAAGTGGCTGTACGTGACAGGTCTTCGTATCTCTGTTGAAGGGTGATGGAAGGAGAACTCTTTGGCTTTCTTCCCCCCTCCCCCACTTCTAGAGAATTCTGGGCAGGCCCTGCGTGCAGCATTCCTTACATCTCAGATGGCCACCCACCCGGTGCCATGGGCGTTTCCAAGGGTTCTCCTCCCTGCAGTCCCGCCATTCCTCCCCAGCAGCTCCTGGAAGGTTTCTCTGGTTTCGAGGCTTCTCTCTTTTGTCACAGACTTGCTTACAGAAGCTGGATGCCAGCCTGGTGTCAGGACTCAAACCCTTCTTCTTCTGACATTTGAAGTCCTCCTTAAGAAAGGTATTTGTCTGCTCTCTTCCCTTCCTTATGGGCAACCTTGATCTTTCAAAAAGTGATCCACAGTTTACTGTCTGAATATATGTCTAAATGTCTGCTAAGGAGAGGAGAGGACCCTGACCTTGGATGACCTTGAGGTGACATTATGCAGAAGTGAAACAGACTGGGAATTGGAGAACTTCATGGGAAGATGGGCAGGAGAGTATTTTTATGTAGCTTTTAATCAGTGGTTTTCCACCCTTTTTTTTCCTCTCCGCATCACTGGACAGTGGTGCTCATTCCCTTCTCGCACACGGGCCCCCAGCAGCCACCGCCACCATCGTCATCATGATGTGGGGCTTAGAGGGAGAATGCTAAAGTTTAGAAATACTTTGAATACCTCCTTTCCCTTTGGAGAATCATTGTTCTATAAATACACCCTTTCAGGGCCAGTAGTAGAGAACCGGTCGGAATCACAGAGGGTCGTTCATAATTCAGTAACATTTTATCAAGCACCTGTTCTGGGCAAGGCATCAGGGCCATATAAAGACAGATGGGAAGAGGCTCTCGGCCCGAAAGAGAGAGATGCATACTCTCCCCACAAGTGTGAAGTAGGAGGTGCGAAGGATCGCACACGGGCTACAGGGAACATACTCCTGGGGTTCAGAGGAGGGCTGACTCCTTCTGACTGAGGAGGTCATGTAATTACGAATTGATGAGAGAAAGTGGCCCATTTGGGTAGGGCTGGACCTCTTAAAACAGGGCCAGGGAAAGGGCTGTAGGTGAAGGAGACAGCAAAGGAGGGGGATACAGAGTGGGCATGGAGGTATAGGGAAGACTTTCTGGTGGGTTCCAGGGACAGGCAGGAGCTCAGCGGAGGAACAGAGGCAGCAGGCCCTGGGACACCTGCCTTCCCAGCCCTGTTGAGGCGAGGCGCCGGGAGGGGAGCTCGGCCAGAGATCCGTGGGGAGAGGATGGACCTTTCCCCTCACATGTGGGGGGCGGCTTTCAGGACCTTGGAAAGCTAGCTGGGAGCCCACAAACCACCTTCCGGCCTCCCCCTCCCCATTTTTCTTCCTCATTCTGTGGCTCATTGTCTCGGGCTTGAAAACCCAGCCCTCCGATTCCTCCTCTTTTTTCCCCTTTATATCTACTTAGTTACCAAAATCTGTTTTTTTTTTAAGTCATTAAAAACCTCTTACTGCGAAGTAGGCATAATGTAGAATTTACCCTTTTAACCATTTTTAAGCATGCAGTTCATTGGCATTAAGCACTTTCTCAATATGGTGTAACCGTTAGTGCTGTGGAGTTCCAGAGTTTTTCATCATCCCAAACACAGACTCTGTACCCGTGAGGCAGTGACTCTCCCTGCCCCACCCACCCTCCACTCCTATAGCCTCTATTTCTGTCTTTACGAATTTGCCTCGTTGGAAGTCCCTAGGACACGTATCGTAGTTTTGAGGTTCATCCATGTTATGGCATGTGTCGGAATTTTCTTCTGCTCTTAAGGCCGAGTGATGCTCCATTGTCTGCAGGTACCACATTTCGGCTGTCCCTCATCTATTGATGAGCATTGGGATTCAGATCCCCGCTTTTCAAAGCCCCCGTGTGTCATGGTTCCTTTGTCATCTGGTGCTTCACCGCCCACCTTTGTCTAGATTTGAATCACCATGTGCCTCGGTGGCAGCCTGTGCCTTTCAGTGTCCCCAGACTTTGCCTTCAGACCTGGCCTCTAGTCCCTTCTTGCGTGGAGCTGGTACACAACATTGAACTTTTCCTGGGCACGGTCTCCTGTCTTTGAACTGAAGCGAACATCTCCCTATGCGAGGACTGTTGCAAGGATTGCGTTTAGTCATGTTTGTAATTGCTTAGCACAGTGGCTCCTAAAGAAATCATCATTTCGCAGTGATTTCCCTGAATGTCTTCTTTCCCTTCTCCTGAACCCACTTTCATCCCGTTCCTTGTTCCAGATTAATTTGCCGGAAGTCCTCACGCTGAGCTGGGGAGTTGCTTCCAGCCATCCTGTTTGGTCCCCGTGGCCTGAAGCAGAGCTAACGTGGGGAGAACACACTCATCCCTTGAGGACCAGCCCCCTTTGTGCCTTCTGCACACGGCTCCTCCTTGAGGGCGTGTGACCTCTTTTCTTATTTCTTTTGCGCTGACTGCTGCCTCCCTTCTCACTATGTAGTAGGTATATTTGTGTAACATCTCTTACTTCCAAGCCTCCACACGTGCAGAGTAAATAATGTATGTGCCCCGAGAGAGGGTGAGGGTTTCCCCCAAACTCTGTCTGTCCTCATGGGTCACCCAGTTTCTCACATTTTTTGAGGTATCCTCTCTGTCACCCAGACTCTTGTGGCGGGTCCTGTCGGTCAGCTCAGTTTGAACACCCATCAGGTAGAGAAGGCCCCTTTCCCAGAACCCCCCTGCCAGTCCTAGTCTTGTGTCTGCACAGAGCCCATCTCCCTGACTTCAGGCTTTTCTAAGGCGAAGAAATGTAACACTCGCTGGGTTGTTATTTCTGGAGGCTTGACCTTACAAAGGCAAATAGGGGATATTACTGTCAGAAGCTTTTAAAAGTCAGTTTAACAAGCAATCAAGTATGAGGTTGAGTTTTATGAATATGTACCCACTGGACCCATTTTTTAAATGGTTTTAACATTATACAGATGTGTCCCTGTGACGTGGGAGAATTTGTTCAGTGGTGGCCATAAATGTGACCGCACAAAATCCTGTTTGAAGAAGCACGTTTAAAGATCCTGTTTGAAGAAGCATGTTCAAAGAATTTTAATAAAATATCAGTGAAATGTAAATAGGGGAAAAGCACACCCTTCTCAAGTAACTTGTTTTGTCATATGACTTAAGTATATATGGAGCTTACAGAAACTATTATAAGTAGACGTTGGACCATTTCATCTATCCCTAAAAGTTGATCTGTTCAAGTTGGACACATGGTATCTGGAATCTCACTACTTGGGGGCACACGTGGAAATTGTGGCTTGCTGGCCAATACGAACCGGTGAGGTATCACCCTGATCTTACTGGTTGCAAATTAGTCGAGCTTGATACTTTAAAAGCTTTATGTCCTCCTCTTTCTAACTTTGGGGAGATGGGCAGGGAGTGGGTTAGTAGAGAATTTTCAACTCGACTTGAGTATTTCTGTAAATCAGTTTTCTAAAAGCTGAGCATCTCTGCTTCATTGCTCCTTTTATAGTTTTCTTGGAAATTGAATTGGTGATCCAGAGACTCACTTTCATGGAAATCAAGTGTGCTTAAGGTTTATTATACTTCGTTGGGAGGACACACTCCAGGGCAGTGGAAGGGAGTAATTAATTCCCCCCGGAACCCCTTGCCCGCTGTTTTGTGGCATCCTGAAGTTACCCGGGTGGCCGGTCTTTCTCCTTCTCTGGCTCAGAACGGGACGATGGCCCCAGGGCAGTGACCGTGGTAGGGAGCTCCTGTGTAGAATGGGGTTTGGACAGCGACTTCTGCTTTCCCTCCCAAACTGGTGGACCTCGGCATCCCCGTACGGCTCCCGGGCATGCCTCTTCAGGGAGAGCCCGGCTGTTCTTTTGGTTCAAGAGGGGATGGCTTAAGCAAATCTAGCTTTAGGTCATTTGCCAGCCAGGGTTAGGGAGCACGAATCCGGCGGTTTTGGAGTGGCACATTGAAAGAGCAGCGCACGGTCTGGCTGCCGCCCTCTCGTCCCTCCCGGAGGCCGAGCTCTGCCCAGCCAGCGCAGGACAGAGGGGGAGTTTCAGCCTTCTGTAAATAGCCTATTGTACCCGCCGAGGAGGTGGGGCAAGGAATGGCAGCATCTTGCCAGCTTGGCTTGCTGCGTTTAGGGAGGGCTGTCAGGATTTCTTCATCTGCCGCTGCCGGGGCAAGGGTGCTATTTATTTCTGTGGGTTTGCTTGAAAGCTGCATTCTTAGCGAAGTATTCCATCAGACTGCGATTATTCAGCTGAATGAAAGCTTAAGGAGCTTTGGAAGGGGAGCCACGTCCAGATCACCCCCCTTTTTTTTTTTTTGGTTTGTATATGATAGGAAGAAAATAAAATGCTGATGTAAGTATAAATCTACACAATCAAAGAAGCTGTGTGTGTGTGTGTGTGTGTGTGTGTGTGTGCGTGTGCACGCGTGCTCCTGTGTCCTTAGAGAATGATGCCCTTGTGAGTCACTTTTGCCCCACATCCCTTTTTCCTGATGTAAACAAAATGGTAAGAGGTGAACCTTTGTGTCCGGGTGGCCTTGGACCCATATGTTCAGAGTCCAGGACGATGGGATAAACGTGAGTAGTTATGTAAGACAAGGAGCGTTCACATGGAGTTCAGATGCTAAGCTTTCCTGCGGCCGTGGCATGTGAGTGCCAGAAGCACTTCAGAGAGCAGCTGCCCTCACCGTTCCTGAGCCGGGGTGGGCTGCAGGGGACTTGCGAGCCCCCCCCCCCCCACCGCCAGTGCAAGGAGTACGCGCGTGTTCCCGGTGCCGGGGATCAGGGGCTCCGCAGAGGTTAGGAATTGTTCGCCTACAGGAAAAAGCAGGACTTGAGAGTTAGGTCGGTGTCTCAGGGAAGCCCGGTAAATCTCCAGCCTCAGCTTCCTGACGATCATTTTGTATTGCAAGACAGCAAGTTACAGGATGTGAAAGCCTTCCCGAAACACTAAATCAGTGTTTGCTGGGCTGCTAGCTGGGCTTCCCAAAGTTTGGGTCGATAACTACCAGGATTTCTGTTTTCTGATAGCTATGCGATCCAGTTTCTATGACTTGGTATATCTGTTTCTTTCTTTTTTTTTTTTTCCAAAATTTAACATTTTAATCATTTTAAGTTCATTGGCATTGATTACATTTACATTGTTCTATACTCCAGTTCTCTCTCTCTCTCTCTTTTGAATTTTACTTTTTCAGTGCCCGAGCACCCTTCCCTCGGGTACGTTGCCCTGGACGTGCACTGCGCTTCCCTGACTGCTCTTCTTATGTTCTCTGTCATTCTGTGGTTTTAGACTCCAGGACCCGAGTGAGCAAAAACCCCCTTTTCAAAGGTGTGTGGGGAGGAAGGAGCGGCAGGAGTAGCTGCCGGGGAAGGAGAAGCTAGCTGCCAATAGGCTTGTGCGTTCTTGACTGAGAAATACTGACTGCTTAAGCCTTTAAGCCGACTGAATCATATTCTTGGCAAACGGCAGCATTGTTATTTGTCTGGCCTGCAAACGTCTGGAGAGGATGAGGTGGAAATTTGCTTTTGAAAGAATTTTAAAACTATTCTAGCTGGAACACCGTTGGAATAAGAATAAAACCTGTCTGGTTTTTAATCATTTGTTGGCAAGGACGAGTCTCGATTCTTCTTCTTCGAGACCTGTTGGGGGACTGTCTTAAAGTGTGGTGTTTATATTCACCTGCAACATTGAAAGGCTATTTATTGTGGCCAGTTTTCTTTGAATGTGGGTCTCCCTTGATTTCTAAACACCCCAGGTACTTTTTCCTTAATAGCAGTTCCATAGAAGGGAGAAGATTTATAATGTTTTCCATTCACGTTTAAGAGTTGTTCTTCCCGTGAATCTAAAAGAAGGATTTGTTATAGTTCTTTACTGGGAAGACTATAGTTTCCCTATGTACAGCATTAGCCAGTGGGTTCAGTGCAGCTGGTTTGCAGCTTGTCACCCGGCTGCCCACTGACAGGCCTGAATTAAACTGCTATACCTCGTCATTACCCACTAAAGATAAGAATGGAGCTGGATTTAAACCCTCAGCGTTACAGACTCATGTCTGATTAAATGGTCTAGCGCGGGTGCTACTGAATCAGTAATTTTCTGAAGTTTTTGTTTTTTCCAAGTTTTCCGCCTTAGTTTTTTTTAGTTTCTTAATTTATTTCTTATCTCTAGAAATAAGACTCCCCCCCCCCTTTCTTTGTCCAATGCTGTCTACAGCTTGGCTACTGCAGATGCTTAAAATAGAAAAAAAAATCACCAGCTTAAGACTGCGTTTGTTCATGGGGGAATTATTTCTTATTCTCACACAGGGATGGGATCCTGCTGAACAGCCCCTGCAAATTCACGCTATCTAGGTTTTATGGAAATCACCTCGGGGACCTGTGGGAGAGAAGAGACAAGGGCAGGGGTGCGTGCGTGCGTGTGCGTGTGTGTGCGCGTGCGTTGTGTGTGTGTGTTTATGTGTGAGGGGGTGGGAAAGTCCTATTCAGATCTGGGGCGCCGTGGGTATGAAGACGGCTGGAAGGTGAATGATTGCAGGGGAAGGCAGATTTGCACATTGTACACGTCACTTTGCATTCGTAGGGGTAGCAGTGATGTTTATGAAACCTGACCTCAGGGGCCGGACTCGATTTGTCTGCTTATCCTCACGGTCTCTTCCCCACAGAGGCTTTGCCTCATCCCCGGCTCCACCGGTGGTAACGCTTCTCACGCCTTGCAGACACTGCTGGCTTACTTTTGTGCCTTCCCCACCGGCCGGTGAGCCCACAGAGAACCTGCGCTGGGTCGCCAGCCCCGTCCTCCCAGCCGCGGGCACAGGGCCTGGCACACGCCGGGTGCTCCGCGATGGGCACTGACCAGAGTAGCTCAATTCCTATGCATTCATCTAGAAGAAATCTGCCGGGAGTGTACTACGGACAATCTGTTTCTTTCTCGGTCTGTCTCATGTTGGTTCGACATAACCACCCGACATCTGATTGTGTATTTTGCTGGGGTTTTTTTTTTGTTGTTGTTGTTGTTTTTAAATATGTCCATTGTCTCTTCTTATGGGGAAGCTGAGCAGAAAGAAAACAGTGTCTGTTTTCAGATCTGGTGCTGGCAGTGACACTGATGCCTGTCCCTGCCCATGGGTGGAGCAGTGGGGTGACTCCGCTCCCAGCTGCTCATTGGCCCATCCTCTACCCTCTCGCCTCCTGGGAAGTCAAGTATGAATTTTGTCTGCTAGTTACCTTTAGCCCAGTGGGCAGCGGCGTGGGAGTCGGCATGTGACTAAATGCCCTGAGAGACCTTGGCAGGTCGGGTAAGCAGGGCTGAGCTCCTCCAGCCCCCCCCACCCGCCCCCGTCC
>LNAC01000061.1:1518116-1532041 GCA_002007465.1 Ailurus styani | reverse complement strand
CCCCCCCCACCCGCCCCCGTCCTCACCACCTCTTCTGCTCTGCGGTGGCCTGTCACCTAGCAGTCAGGCCTGGGTGGCACAGATGGTGAGTGGTTTTGTAAGTCCTAGAGCTCTCTCTCCACAATTGTGACCTGAAGAGATCTTGCTTATCTGTTCCTTCTTGATTGTTATGTAAAACCCGGAAATTTCCTTCGTGTGTGTGTGTGTGTGTGTGTGTGTGTGTGTGTGTGTGTGTGTGTGTGTGTACACACCTACACAGAGCTATTGTAGCACAAGACCGCCCGAACTGAGCAAATATACTACAGGACTGGTGGCCAGTGAAAACAACGTTCCTCTGCTATTCCATTAAAAAAAATTATAATAATTACGACAGTATAGATTAAAATGTAAACATGTCCGTATTTGAAAAAAGAAAATTATCTTCAGCTTTGTGACCTAGCTCTTTAAAAGAACATATAGTAAGTAGCTCACAGATACCTTCTGAATGATAGCTTAAATGTTTGCACTTGGCGCATCAACAGGCCGTTTTCAAGAAAAGCTGTCAGAGCATTTACCACGATGTCCTTCCCTTTACTGCCAAACGTGCTTTTGAGCACTTCGTCATCAATAGTTTTCTCCTTAGAATTATTCCTATTTATTATCTGTAGTGGGTACTTTTTATATTGGTGTTTATATGAGTTGTCTATAACATTCAGTGTGAGGCTTTTCATCTGGTTTTCTTCTGTGTGTATAGTTTCTGGTGCCCCATGCATTTAGTCCTTATAAAAGCCCCACAAGGTTGCTACTGTTTACAGCCTCCATTTATCCTTAGGGAAACGAGGCTCAGGGAGGTGAAATGATGTGTCCCCAATCCTCCAGCTAATAAGCTGGGGAGACAGGATTTGGCTCTCAAATTTGGGATCTTTTTTTTTTTTTTTTTTAAGATTTTATTTATTTATTTCACAGAGGGAGAGAGATCACAAGGAGGCAGAGAGGCAGGCAGAGAGAGAGGGGGAAGCAGGCTCCCCGCCGAGCAGGGAGCCCGATGTGGGCCTCGATCCCAGGACCCTGAGATCATGACCTGAGCCGAAAGCAGAGGCCTTAACCCACTGAGCCACCCAGGCGCCCATCAAATTTGGGATCTTAAATACCATTCTACACTTCTTCTCAGCCTGCTCTGCTGCAACCTCTCTCTAGATATTTGGTGGTTGAAGTTTATGTGCACCCTTTTATCACTGTAATATTTTTGCTCTAATAGCTCAAGGAATATAAAAGAAGTTATTTGATCCAAATAGTGAACTCTAGTTCCCTTGCATTTGTGTTGCTGCTTTTGTGGAGACAGAGTATGGGGAAGGCGAGGGGCAGGTTGAAATTTAGGCTGGCGTGGTTTATCCATTGGGAGCTTGTTTTGACATGTGTGGGAAGAAGCGGGAGAGGATGGCCATTAGGTGGTGTGGGATTATTTGTGCCTCTTCCCCCTTCTTCTCATTAGCCGTGATAATGACACTTGAGTGTATCTGATCGGGGGGAAGGGAACAGAAACGGTATCAGGGAAGGAGGTGGTAACTTACGCCACTTGAGCGTGTTGCGGCAAGAATTCTTCCTGAGCAAAACCTTTTTTACGTGGGGAATGGAAGCTCGACACAAACTGATAGACATTCAATGAATTTCTGAAGGGTTTTTAGAGAAGAAAAATTTGACAGCCAAGAAAAGAGCCGGACCGTTAGACTGTGGGTTCAGTGCCTTGATCAGTCAGGCATCAAGTTGGATGGTTGGCCTTTGTGAATTCTGGACACAAGTCTTGCCTTCCCGGAAGGAACGTGACATTTTTCTCTTTTCACAGAATTCAGCTTAGGGAACGACCATCACGGGACCATGCAAGCCCACGAACTGTTCCGGTACTTTCGAATGCCAGAGCTGGCTGACTTCCGACAGTACGTTCGCACGCTGCCCACCAACACGCTCATGGGCTTCGGAGCTTTTGCTGCCCTCACCACCTTCTGGTACGCCACGAGGCCCAAAGCCCTGAAGCCACCATGTGACCTCTCCATGCAGTCTGTGGAGGTGGCGGTAAGTGGAGGGACTGGCCTGCCTGATGTGTGCACTTTCTCTGCATTTCCCCAGGTTCCCCGTCAAGTGCTCTCTTGGTCAGCATCAGTCACCGTCCAATATTTGCTTGCAAGGGCACTTTGTAAGCCAGAATGTGCTCAACGCACCACAATTGATCAGTGGGGTAATAGATGGAGGGTAGGGGCCAGAATATAGGGCAGAGGGACAAAGGAGGTGGTGGCGGTGGAGTATCTCCCACTAGTTACACAGAGGCTCATTGCGTGAATCCTGCTGAGTTTCTACCCAATGCCAGGCCCTGCAGTAGGCCCAGAGGATTCCGTGAGCAGGAAAGGACAGACATAGAGTCCCTGCTCCCGAACAGCTTATGTTCCAGCAGAGAAGAGAGTTGTCGAGCAAACGTTCCAGAAAGAACGATTTCCTCTGTGGCATACCTGATACTTAGAACACCTCCCCTAGCTTTCGAAAGGAACTCCAAGATTTCATCTAGAAAAGGCGAGGCTAGGAGCTTGCCAGAATAACACGGCCACAGAGGTTTGGGTAGGACAAGAACAAGCCAAGGGCATTTAGGTGGTATCAGAGGTTGAGTTGTTGAGTACCACAGTGATGTAGAACTTGGGCAAACTACCGGCCCTGTTCTTGTCGTCATGAAAATGAAACCAGAGCGTGTGTACCCTATTAGGGCTGAGTGTGTGGGATGGCACGGGGAAAGCTAGGGACCCTTTTCAGAAAGATTCTTTCTTAACGCTTCAGCTCTGCCTTCCTTCCCTTCTGAATCTCTTTAGTATAAGACATGAGGGTATGAAAAGATGGAGCAGCCCGGTTCTCGCTGCTGCTGGGACTTTTGGCCTACTCTCTGCCTTGTACTCTCTCGCTTTCCCCTACCCAGGGCCGAATCGATTTTCAGTATTTCTAACTTTCAACACACATAAAGAATGTTTCTTCCTCCCCATCCTACCCCGCTCCCCAGGCTGATGGCCGTGAGCAGGAAAGGTGCCCTTTCAGATGAAGCCTTGGCCTGATGGGTACCTTTTTGTTATTCATAGGGTTTTAGTTCTTTGCTTTCCTTTAGACAATTGCTTGGATTCATTAATTTGAAACTTTTTCAATATATAGAAGATATGTCTTCATGCCAAAATGTAAAAATAGAATGACTGAATTATTGCCAAGAAAAGTTGGTTTTATGCCTTATTTAGAAGGTACACGTGGCTTAATATGTTACCTCAGCTAATCGCAAACCACGAAGGAGGAGAATTCAGTTTTTCTAATAGATGTGTGTGAGGTTTTTGACATTCCTTTTCTTCTGGAGGAGGACCTGGTGTCTCATAGTAGCCTTGCCATCACTGTGAAAAGAGTACTTGGCAAGTGCAGATTGAAGATATTTATAATTTAGCAGTAACTATAAATGCCTAATTCGTATTGTATGAGAAATTGTGGAGGCACTTACAGTGTGCTTTTTAAGCTCCAGCTTCGCATAAAGTCATTGTGAGACGGGAAAATAAGCACGCATGTCCTCTGTGGAAGAGTTTAAAAATCACTGAGAAGCAGAAAGGAAATTAAAATCTCTAAGTCCACTCCCTCATAGAGAGGCCTCCTGATTTTTCTCTTCGCCTGTAAAAATGGACTTAGCTCTGCTTTGTGGAACTTGTAGATCTTAGGATTAGATACAGAAATTGCTTTGCATTTCTGAAAAGACCTTAAAATATTGAATTCAAGACGAGCTCGGTAGCTGTAGATGTGTTTGTATAGCTAATATGGCCGTATGGACTGCTTGGGGCCGAAAGAAGCCCTTGATTCATTTCATTTCGTATTCATGAAGAGCCTGCTTATCCGGCATGGGAGAAGGAACCGATTGCCAGAGTAAAATATTGTTGTTCTGTTCCTACTTTGAAAACAAGTGAGTGCCGTTTGCCAGTCCACACCCTGATCTCCCGCCCCTGCCTCCACCTCACATCCAGATTTTTACCCCCTCTTCCTATAAACCTTACCTGGTCATTAAAACAAGAGGAATCTGCATTTTTCGGTTTTGCTGCATCTAGTTACTATCCACACCAGCGGACTCCAAGCTACACCTTCTTAAAGCAGCAGCACAGAGATTCTTGATAAGTATTTCCCCTTAAAAGTCAGGGTCAGAGGGGCGCCTGGGTGGCTCAGTTGGTTAAGTGGCTGCCATCTGCTCGGGTCGTGATCCCAGGGTCCTGGGATCGAGTCCTACACCAGGCTCCCTGCTCAGCGGGGAGTCTGCTTCTCCCTCTCCCTCTGCCCTTTTCCCCTGCTTGTTCTCTCTCCCCCCTCTCGCTCTCTCAAATGAATAAAAAGAGTCACGGCGAAAAGGATGTTAGCATTGGAGCTGTAGCCGCATGTAGGAGAGGCAGTGAGGACACAGGCTGCGGAACGGGACAGAGAAGCCGGAGTTTGAAACAGAATCCGACACCAAACCGTGTTCAGAGGGCTGTGTCCCGGCGTCCGTGGTGGCAGCTGACCCCCGCCCACAGCAGTAGGACCCCAGGGGTTGCCTTTCCCTGCGTGTCGGGGAGGAACTTCCATCTGCCACAGAATTTTTCTGCTGCTGCTCCATGACTCTGAGCTGTGGAGGGAAGCGAGTTTTTCTGTGTCCGTGGGGTCTTTAATCACTTTCACAAGTGACCTGCACGTTGCCAGGTTTCAGCTTGCTTCTGCTTACTGGCCGAGTTCTGGTGAAGATGACCTTCGCCACAGTGACCCTTCGGGACCAGTGAGGGCCCAGGCCATGGTGGTTGCGGCTAAGGGACGGAGGAAAGTGTGATGACGGCATTGGAAGGGACCAGAGAGGCCGACGATGTGGCAGAGGCTGGGCCTGGCTCCTCTGCTTAGACCAGGCAGCTTATCTTCAGCTTCCTGGAAGAGAGGTGTGACAGTATCTGCCCTCCCTCGTGGACATTAAGAGGGCTGCTTAGATTATTTGCAGAGTGTCCACTTGGCCCATACCAAGTGTTCCGTAAATGTTAGTTTTCCTCTTCTGTAAAGGCCTCCTCTTTCAACCATCATGTTTTATATACAAGAAAACAGCTGAATCTAAAGAGGCAAAATTGTATCATACGGTTAGTAGAATATCGAGAGCTCTGTTATGCTGCTTTTATTATACTACTTGAAAGTTATAGATCATAGCTGGGGCCTTTCAGGCGTAGGGGGAGGGGGAAAATAAGGGTTATAAGTCATTCGACAGAGAGCACAAGCAGGGGCAGCGGCAGGCAGAGGGAGAGGGGGAAGCAGGCTCCCTGCAGAGCACGGAGCCCGAGGCGGGGCTCGATCCCAGGCCCCCCGAGATCATGACCTGAGCCGAAGGACAGATGCTTCACCGACTGAGCCACCCAGATGCCCCTGTCTAGATTAATTTGAAGAGCCAGTGTCTAGACCTTTGGACCCAGGAGCAGCCTCTTCTGAAAATGGGTATTGCAGGCAAATGAGTCTGCAGCTAGTGATGGGATGGAAGGAAGAAAAAGAACAGGTAATTAATACAAGAATAGAGCCTGAGCTTCCCGCAGAGGTTGGGGGTGGGATCAGACACCATCAAGGATGGGGTAGGAGTGAGGCCCGGGGCCGGAGTGTGGAGCTGTCAGAGCCTGGGCAGCAAAAGTGGGTTTCTGGTGAACTCCACCCCCCCCTTCTTCCTCTGCCCCTGCACCAGGTTGGACGTAGATGGGGTCAGAGCAAAACTTGGTGCTGGTGGGATCATAGGCCTACCTACCAGAGTTTAAGGGATCGAGGCAACAAACCATTCCAAAGCATAAAAGGGAATTATTGTAATTGCTGAAGGAGGTAGTAGAAAGAAGATGAGAATCCCTTTAACTGGTAAGAGATGTCCTGTAGGCCTTGAGGTAGCTTATTTGTCAAATTAAGATGGAAAGATTTTGGGTAACTACTGCTAGATTATAATGTACTTAAATGAAAACCCAAGTTATTTGCTTTGTTTTTAAATATTAGAGAAGGGAGTAAATTGTAGGATACAGAAAGATTTTTTTTTAAGATTTTATTTATGCGCATGAGCACACAAGCAGGGGGAGGAACAGAGGAGGAGGGAGAAGTAGACTCCCTGCTGATCAGGGAGCTGATGCAGGACTCAATCCCAGGACCCAGAGATCATGATCTGAGCTGAAGGCAGACACTTAACCCACCGAGCCACCCGGGCGCCCCCAAAAACCTTTTTATACCAATAAGTCCATAGGCTTTTTGAGACTTCCTTTTAAAAATACCAGGACTTCATTTCAGAGTAACCTCTGGCAACTAAACCAATTACTCTGTAACAGATTTACTGTTTAAACTTGTTAGTTATGGCCCCTTGGTTCCAGTGTGGGTTCCTATCTTTCAAGATGCAGAACCGGTTCCTTGGGTATCAGTCTTCTTGTCTGAGTTGGATGACTTTCATACCAGATGATCTTGTGACATTCAGGCGCATGCTGGCTGGCTCCCCCTTTGGCATGAAAGCTTGAGCTTGAGCCGTCCACATGGTGGGCTTTATATGGTGAGCAGCTTGCCATCGCGTTTTAGTCCCGTGCTCCACAAGGTCTCCTGCGGAGGAGGGGACACACTGGGTTTAATCCGCCGTGAGTCACAGTCATTATCTGACGGGCATCCATTCAGAAGCACTTGAACATCAGCCGAGTGATGTGTGCACAGTCCCTGGGAAGAAAGGCTGCTGGCCTCACGTCGCTTATAGGCCGAAGGGCAGTGTGGCCAAGGACCTCTTCTGTCCCTGGCGGAGGGCGAGAAGTGTCCTTAAACTGAGAGCAATATGAGCGACTTGTTCTTCTGCCCTCAAGCTAGAGCTCTGGTTCATAAGACCTCTGAAAGGAGCACACTAAATGGAACATACCTGGCCTGTGGAAGCCACACTCGACAGATAGCGTGGTTTTAAGTTTTGATGAAGACTCGCATGGGACCTGCACAGACAAACTGCCTGCCTCTGAGGTAATGACATTGGCAATCCAGAGAGTGAAAAAAAAACCCAAAGAAGTTGGCTCATAGAAGCAGTGAGGAGAAGGGTGGTTGCCCAGGGCTGGAGGTGGGAGTGTAGGGAGAAAAGGGCCCAAACATTCAGCTGCCACGTGAGCAAGGTCTGAGGCGCTCACCTAGAACATGGCGACCGTGCTTGGGAACCCTGCATCATACAGTTGAGAGTCGCTAGGACTCCCACTTGAGTGGGACTCAAGTGTTTTCACCAAAAAAGAAAACAAAGTGTAAATCTATGAGGTGAGGAGATGTTAATGACCCCGTGGCGAGAGTCTTCACAGTGCAGGCAACACTCTCGGTGCGTTCTAGGGGCCTCACAGTTTTATCAATGAGACCTCAGTAAAGCTCGAAAAAACACAGGGTAAAGAATGGCGATGCACTGCACTTGAATGGCTGGGCCGGTTCTGAGTGGGGGCGCTGTTGTCCAGTGGGGCAGGGGCGGACCCAGCCGTGAGGCAGATGTGCAGGGAGGGTCCTCATGGGAGCTGCTGGGGCAGAGCAGGAGATGACATTGTCTCTGAAGGGTGGGTGCATTCAAACGGTGGAACCACGGCCGCCCGCCTGGTGGTCTGCAGCAAAAAAACCCGTAAGAGGGGGTGTCAGACTCATGAACTTGAACCCGGCGGGAGGTAGCAGGGGAGCATGAAGAGGAAGGGAGGAATATCAGCAACAGTCTGGTTGTGTCTGCAGTCACTTGTAAATAGAGACCTAAATAAAAGCAGCATTCTCATCCTGGGGAAGCCTTGGAGTGGTGGACTAGGCGTCCAGGTGGGACTTCCGGAGAGTCTCCAGGGTTGATGCACTGGCTTCGTGCCTGTCAATACTGCTCGCATAAACTCCTGTTTGGCGTGTTAACCTTCATTTACTTGCCGTTTGTAATTGCTCCTGTCCGGCCAGTATTCCCCCACTGCCCATGCTTCCCTGGTCTGATTACAAAATAATAGTGCATATGGTCAAAGATGTATGCGAAGATTTGCCTTTCTTTTTTTAAAGATTTGGCTCTTTAATCTTATCCCTAGCAACTTGGCTGCTGTGCTGCTCAGAGAGTTTCCAAACACGTTTTTCTAAAGTGTTATGGCATCTGAGGGCATTTTTAGCAAGCGGTCCTAGCAGTTGGGGCAGTGGGAGTGGATGGAGATTATGTATTGGGTGGGGGGGTGTTTCGTTCAGACGTATTATCCTGGGGGTGTGCAAACGTCAGCATTTGCATACCTTGCCCGTAACTTTAGCACGTCTTCTAAGACTCTATGTCTTCTTAATAGCAAAGTATGAAAAACCTTGCTAATTACTTTTTTATTAGCTAGCTCACATCGTAGGACATTTCACTGAGCTTCTCTAGGTTTCTTGGCTCGTCTGCTAATTCAAAGTGACTGGTCATCTGAATGAGGAGGCGCTGGTCATGGGGCAGCGGTGGGCCGGAGAGTGGGCTGCAGACTGAAGGGCAGGCATGACGGAGAACTGAAGGCAGAGTTTCTGATCTCCATGCCAAGGCCAGGCCACAGAGGTTATTAAGTAGCTGCCTTTAGGAATTCAAAGAAAGAAAGATGATTGTTTCAGGAAAACTTATTTCTCAGTTCCATTTAACTGGGCACTAAATAGGAATACGGTCAAGCAGGTCTGGCAAAGCACTTTGACTTTGTACAGAGGATGCTGCCTCTCAGAGGCTTCCTTGAGCAAGGAACGTGTGTATTCATAAATGACAGCAGTGTGTGTTGGAATATTTATTTAAGTTTAAAAATAGCCCTCCCCCCAGGCCGGGTCAACTCACATCAAATGAAAAATGACAAATGTAAACTTTCCAAGCCTCTCGACAAAAATCCCTACTTCTCACACTTCACGTCTAGAAGTCCAACCATGGATGAGAGGTAGACACTGGATCCCTTTAGAATCGTCAAAAGTGGAGCGGAATGTCTCGCATATTCTTAATGGCAGGCATGTAGCTATGCTACAGGCAGATTTGTTTTGCTGGAACAATGTATGCTTGTGGGTTTTGGATTTGGTGGCTCCAGACCGGCTTCGCTCTCATGGAGGTGGGAGGGGGCCATTTTCCCTTCTGTGGCTGGCCGATGTCCCCCGGTGATGACATTGACTGTGTCTGGGGGCACACAGCTGTAGTTTCTAAGTGCATGCCAGCTCCCGCCCCCCACCGAAGCACATCCTTTCCTTGGGACCACGGGGGCTCAGGAAGTAGGAAACTGGGGTGGGGGGGGGTGAAATGGAAGCTCTTCTGAGGATGAGGCGAAAGCATTGAAGAACCAAAGAACCGAGTCGGCGTCGAAAAAACCTGGCTCTTCGAAGATGGAGATGGGGGGTGTGTGGGTGAGTTTGAACCTGCTCGGGACCCACGGAAACCTCTTGCCGTGCCGGATGTCCTGGGAGCTGGGTCCAGGACACCTTCGATGTCCCGCCAAAGCCTCGTCCTGGAGCTGCTTTCTCACCTGCAGGGTGGCTGGTGTGTAGGGGGCGCTCAGGAAGTAGTCACTTAGCTGCCATCGTTCCTGCCCTGGGATGGCAGAACCCAGCACTGATTGTGACGTGATGGTTCTGCCCTTTCTTTCCTCCCTGGGCATAAAGGATCTCGGGAAGTCAGCTAGTTCACTGGTGAGCATGAGCAGTGAGCCTGAGGGTTCCCCGTTAGGCTGGGCCATAGAGCATACCATGGGGCGTCTTAAGTGTGTTTTAGACGCCCTGTCTGTTAGCGTTCGGGAAGTGTGGTTAGGAAGGTCACCGACTGGCTGGCCTGTAAAGGCTGTGGTTCATATAGCAAAGACCTAGTGTTGCTAGAAATGAGAATCGATGGCCAGGGAGTCTCCCGAAGAGGTCGCTGGATGGAAGAGTGGTTTTTGTGCCACTGGTGTTCTGGGCAGGGTAAGATGCATGTAAAAATGTAAGAGCTGGGAAGAATATTTCACATGAAGGATATTGGCAACAGCAAAAAAAACAAACCAAACCAAAACCAAAACCAAACAAAGCAAAACCCAACAACAACCCAGAAAAACCAACAAAAAACCCCCTGCACTCCCCGCCCCGGGCTGTGATTCTACCTGCTGCTTCCCCCCCTGGAGATGGATTTAACATTAAAATCCAGCCACATCTTCAAGAGTCTCCTTACAATTTACACAGTTCTCCCTCCCTCCCTTGTCTCCTGTCCTCTTCCTGTCCCTCCCCCCTTAGCAGGAGTAAACAATAGTAAAACACGAGGAACTTGAATGTCATGACCTGCAGGTACCCACTTTCTAGATCGAGATGAACGAGACCAGTTTACAAAGCCTGGATCTTTCTGTCCCCCAGAACTCTGCCAGGATGTAATTCCCTTTTTGCGTTTAAATATGAGTGTGCACAAAATCTCTCACCATCAAGAGTCCTTTTTGTCAAGTACAGGTTTCCCCTGCTATCCAAAATTAGAGCACCCCATGAAAGCTTTTGTAAGCCGAAATGGCATAAATCAAGAGTGTCCCCCACTTTCCAAAAGTTCCGGTTATGCCACTTCCCTTTTACAAAGGACCAACATAAATGCAAAACTCCTTTTTGCGTAAACGTGAAACTCCTCTTCAGATTTTGTCTGGTTAGTGAAAACAGGTACTACTCATGTGGGTCTTTCATAAAAGTCAAGTTTCATAAAGTGAACTTTCAGAAAGTGGGAGCAAGGGCCCATATTGGCAAAGTTTCTGGTCTTGGGAACCATGGATTTGCAGATGTCCACTGTGGTCCTGCCCTTACTGGCCCCATGTGGAACTTGAACTTTCATTTCCTAATTCAGCCCACGTGGGGAGAATGACCTCAAGAGGAACCTTAGTTCATAGACACCGTAGTGTGTTTGACTTCGACCTTCTCTTTTTTTAAACTGGAAAAACTCTAAAACCACATAAAAGAAGTGTATAGCATAATCCTTCTTGACACTCAGTCTTACTGACTGATTTCCTACATGTTTAATTGAGGTTGTCTGCTTAGCTCCCTTCCTTCCTTCCTTCCTTCCTTCCTTCCTTCCTTCCTTCCTTCCTTCCTTCCTTCCTTTTATTTATTTATTAATTATTTCTTTATTTGAGAGAGAAAGAGAGCACAAGCCAGGGAGAGAGGGAGAGGGAGAAGCAGGCTCCCCGCTGAGCAGGGATCCCGACGCGGGACTCAATCCCAGGACCCTGGGATCACTACCCAAGCAGAGGGCAGACACCTCTGAGCCACCCAGGAATCCCCGCTCTCACTGTTTCTTGAGAATACTTGAAACCCCGGCCTCTACCCTCCATCTGTAGGTTGTATCAGAAGTCCAGAAGTTTTTTTTTTTTCATTTAAGTAAATGTTCCTAGAAATAGCGCCATGGACTTGCATGACCCAGTAATGGGATGCCCTCCTTTTGAAATGGCTCAGGTCTGTAGCACATACACACATTTGAGCTCAGATGTTTCACCTGTGATTCCCAACACCCAGAGTGCAGTCCTTCCCCCTTGTACATATAATTAAGGTTGCCAATACCCAGTGTTTACAAATAGCATTTTTGTTCAAAAACGATGATTCTTCAGGGGAATGTGTGATCATTTCATAGAGCAACAAATTTCAAAGCACAGGTCTCTCTCCTTTCATTCAGACTCCTCTTTTGAAATCACAGAGTATATCACAAGTAAGTGACAGCGTGACTCTGCCCAGTTTCGCCTGTGCCTTAAGTGGTGTGCCTTTTTGGCATAGAGCACACTTATTGCCTTCATCTTCAAACCTTTGCTAAGTATTCTGATTGCTAACTAGAATAATAAGAGTAAATGTCTTATCTTCAGGTTACTTTGTTAAGATGGTGGCTGTTGGGGATATAATTAACTTCTTTAACTTGGATTTGGCTGTTTTACCTCCATGTTTCTTAAAGTTTTGAGGATTATATACCACCAAAAAAAATTAACCTTAACCAGAGAATTATTTAACCAAAAGTGTGTTATAAAATTATACCCCAGAGCAGCGATTCTCAAAATAGGAATTGGGAGGTTGACCTACTGTCTTGAAAGGGATATGGTCTCCCTATATCCAAAGCTAAACTGACTCTCTTCTCAAACCTGGCCCCGACGCCCAGTCTTCTATTTTTAATCAAATGGAACTGCTATTTTTAGACCTCCTCCTTCAGACCCAGTGACTGGCCAGGTCCCGTTCAGCAACCCTTCCTGCCCCGGTGTCGCCCTTCTCCCCATGCCCGCTTGCCGCTGCCCTCCCCCACGGCCACAGGAGTGCATTTGTCTCTAGTCCCTCCCCCTCCACCCCGTTCTTAGCGCTGCTTCCTCTCTTCTTGTCGATTTCTTTGTGAAGCATTATTCCAATTTTCACCCCTTCCCTGCCGGGACCTGAATTCCTCCAGTGAGCGTTTCTCACTGCAGCATGCACCAGAATCCCCTGGAGGGCTTGCTACAGCTGCTGGATCACACCCCCAGAGTTTCTGATTCAGTAGATCTGGTGAAGGGCTCCCTAATCTGCTTTCCTTAGAAGGGCCTGGTGTCCCCCAGACCGTCCTTTAGGGACCTCGGCTCCAGGGGGAGGCTGCGCTCTGAAGATTCCAGGTTACTCCTGTCTATTCATCCTGACTTCCTGCATGCTCTTTGCCGAGCCATTGCTCCATGGAGCCCCTCTGGAGATGTCAGGATAAGACTTGGGCTCCTTTGGAAAAAGCTCCGTGTCCTATTCCCCGGATTCCCCTCTGTCCCACTGACAGCTGTAGGAGTTCTCGGTGGAATGCTGAGGGAGAGCAGGATTGCTTTTTCAGAGAAACCCCTGAGTGATACCACGCATGACCGAGTGTCAGAACGAGAGGCATAGGAGACCCATCCTAAGCTGCTGAGGTCATGAGGACCTGGGGTACCAGGCAGCCTGTGCCTCCTGGCCATGCTTGATAGGCACAGCGGGCTGGGCTGGGCCAGTGGCCAGGAAGCGGTTATGTGTGGCGGTCTGCTCCCCTCCACCAGGTACCCCTCTGTTTTTCCTTTTCTATCACTCCATCCCTTCCTTGCTCCTTTTCTCCTACTGTAGCCGTGATGTCCTGGCTCTTTTTGGTGGGTGCCTTCCTGGGTTGAAAAGGCTTCCAGTGCTTACTGTAAAGCCACAAAATTGCTTCTGAATTTTAATCTGGGTATTCGTTGGAGAAAAGATACAGGCTAAGCAGGACTGGCATTGTAGTTAGGGCAAGTTATAGGGTGTCTGAGTAGTATTCTACATACTCCTCCTTTATAGGACCAGTTTTTTTCACTTTTTTCACTAAAGATAACCCTGGACGTGGACACGTGGGATGCCCATTTTGCAGATGAGCAAACAGACTCAGAGATTAGGTCGTAATAACACATGATTCTACAGAGCAGAGATTTTCCCACCATTGTGCACACAGAGAATAACTTCTCTGCTTTATTAAGGAACGTGTTATAATTAATAATCACATTTGGAATCATGGCTGCAGGTATTAGCAAATGTCTGCCAAGATAGAGAAGTCTGTGATGATGAGCAGAATATATCACTGGGTGATATTTATCCCAGAAAATGATTAGTCGCTTTAGATCAAGTGTCAAACACATATTTAGTACATAGTAGACAACAAAAGAGTTTATATAAATGTTAAGCATTGAAAAAAGTCTGGAAGGAACTCATCGAACAGATAATAGGGGCTAGTCATTTTTTTTTCTTAATGTATTTCTTTACTGTTTTTTTTTTTGAAGTACATATATGATAAATTGGTCGGGGGCAAGCTTATAGGATATATAAAGAATCCTACCTAAATCCTAAAAAAAAAAAGCCAAACAAACAAATCAACAACAACAACAAAAACAGAAGAAGAAGAAAAAGGATCCATCAAAATCTGTCTGGTGCACATGAGAAAGTGCTCAACATCACTCGGCATCAGGGAAATACAAATCAAAACCACAGTGAGATAC